>VDFB02353493.1:261072042-261257450 GCA_007258455.2 Sequoia sempervirens
AAATACTGTTTGAGTTCAAAGATGACAAAATAAAGTGTTGTGGCAGTTAAGTGAGGAGTTAGACTAAGTAACCAAAACACCACCTGGGTTATAAACACTTAGCAAAACCCTACCCAACAAAGACTTAGCCAAAATTTACCATGGGGTGTAGTTCAAAAAAAGGGGGGTCCAAAATTTTGACACCTATCAAATCTCAGAAGTTAGTTATGCAGGTAGAAATAATTCATGTATCAATTTTATAAATTAACACCTATATACTTATGAATATTCAAGTAGCAACACAATCATAAAATATAGAAAAAATTGTGGGTCTAATTATAAATAAAGAAGTGATATGGTTGTTGCTACAAGGGAAAATGGTACATATTGTACTATATATCCTATTTACTAGTCTTCTCCTTCTCCCAACACATCATATGATTGTAATGATGAACTAGATGAATTGTTAGATCCACTTAGAGTGGAGACATAAAGATAAATGACAATTGTTAAGTAGCAAGAGGCTCAATTAGAAAGAAACTGTATGCTTCTTGATAGGATGAATGTGGATAAATACTATGATGCACAAAATTTTGGCATGAGTTATCTAGATGAAGAAATATATGATACTAGTCAATATCCTCTTCCTCTTGAGAGGTCATACAATTAAGAAGTTGAACATAAGGCATTGTATCACCTTAAATGAGAGAAATAACAACTTCTTATAGACATTAGGTTGAGAAAATCTCTACTTTCCATCCTTAATAATCCAAATTAACCTTTAATGAGTAGAGAGGAAGATATTTCTTAGGAGGAAGATTTTTATCAGTACTATGAAGAAGAGGATGATCAATATGTTACATCAAGATATGACTCTATCAATGGAGAAGCTGAATATAGTAACTGTGATGCAATTGATTTGGGTTTTCAAGATATGCATAATGATAACAAAGAACAATATGAGTTGTTGGATCACAACATAGAGAACCCTAAGGAATTTACCCAACCATACATGTAGTCCAAGATATCATGTGAAGATATGAAAGCCCTATCAAATATAGTGATGGCGCAAGTAAGAAATGAGTATAAATTGAGAGTTGAACATGTGTTTGCACTAAATAATGATACTATTGTTAGATCAAAGGTAATTTCAATGGGAATAAATATGAAATCACAATGGGAAAAAGATGAGATCAGTGACAATAATGTTGTGAAGAAGGTGATAGAGAGAAAGAAGGATCTAGTGCAGTAGTGGATAATGAAGAAAAAAGAGGTGCTAGTAGCTCATGAACCTAAAGTTCCAAAAGGATCAAATTTCAATGATGAGGCAAAATTAGTTCCACCCCAGCAACTAGATATATAATGTATGGAGAAAGAGGAAGATGTTTGTACAATTGAGCAGTCAAGTGAGCTACTTCAAGAAAATGAATGTGGGGTGTGTACATGTTTATGATATCAAGGGTAAATAAGAAAATAGTTTCTTATTTGATGAATTTCCCTCCTTTTTCCTTATCATTGACAATGAAGCTACTAATGTTTGTTTGCATGAGAGTGACAGAAACATGTTTGCACTTGGTGATGAGACTCTTGGACTAAATTCTAGTGCACTCAATAATTTTTAGTTTGATGGCCTTTCCCTTGAAGAGTGTGATGATTGTGATCATGTAGATAGATATGAGAACCTATTTATTTGGTGTAGGACTTGTTGTCCTTATTGGGAATCAAGGTGTCTCAGCCTTGGTAATTCCTAAGTTGTTTATTTATAATTACTTTAGTTTTTCCCATGGATTAATATCCTTAATGTTATTAAATAATTGTGCTCCATCAAAAGGGGCATGAGATTATGAGTTGGCACTTTTGCCACATGTTGGTGCCTTGAAAAATAAGTTATTAGTTGTCAAAAGATGCCCACTTATTGGTATAACATGGAAAGCCTATTTTTAAGGATGTTATGATGGATTTTATGAAAATTGTAAGGGCTAAAAGTGGGGGATATCATTTTGGACATGAGAATCATCTATGACATGCGTAAGAGAATCTTTGCATAAGCTATTGATGGTTTATGATGCATGTAAGAGAATCTCCTATTTTCTAGGGATTCTTATGACAACTTGTAAGAGGGTGTAATGTCATGTAAGAGACCATGTTTAGCATGTAAGGGGTTGAAAATATTTTTACCTTGGTATTTCCGAACCTTGTTTTGACCCATGGTAATGTTTTATGGTGGTATTTTTAGCCTCCATGAGTCTATATATTGAGGGGTTGAGTTGGAGGCATGATGAGATGTTTTACAAGTACACAAATGCTGTTGGATTGAAGAGGACTTAGAGTGGATGTATTGTAAACATATTTTCTGTTAATACAAGCTATTCATCTCTTCTTTGGTGGAGTTTTTTCCTGAAAGGGTTTCTCCACATTAATCACTGTGTTATGTGTTCAAATTTCTGTTGTTGCATTTCAGTGTTATAGCTGATTTAAAAAGGTTAACACTGTTAGATCTGATTTATAGTTGTTTTAAGCTTCTATTATTGCTGTTCACCTTTCATTTTCTAGTAGTCCTTATCATGAAAAGTGTGCTTCAATAAGTTCACCAGATATTGCAATTGCTACTATTGAAGAGTAGATGCACCATACATCTGATTATAGCAACATATATGACATGGTAGATTGCTCAAATGAGTTTGAAACAAAGAGATAATTTGAAGAATGCAATTCTTCACATGAAGCATCTCATGACGATTATTTTCATACTAATAAATATTACATTAGCATGTGTAATAGTGATGTATGTTGGCCACCTATTATCCAAGGGATTAATGAAGATGATGTTGATTATGAGGCTTTTCTTTTTGAAGTTCAAAATTCCATTGTTGTGGATGGTGGTGTTCTTGAATTAGAATATTTTCTATGGGTCCATCATACATATGATGATAGTGTTGAGCAACAACACATTTTCCAAAAGGAAGACCAACATGTTGATCAACTAACTGCTCAAGTTTTTTGTATGCTTGAGATTCAATTTTTTCAATTCAAGTTATTGGAGGACAAATTTCTTTTTGCAGATCAATAGGATGGAGAGGCATATTTTTCATTATTTAAATTGGAGGTTTTTTTTTCTTCAATTCACTCAAGGAGGTCAATAGGTATAAAAATACCATATTTTCTTTTGAGGCTAACCTTATTATTCATATTGTTCCCCTTTTTACTTTGGAATTTAATGGTATATCATGGCATAGTTTAGGGACTTGTTTTGGGGGTTTCCTTGCAATGAAAAGGTTAATCATGGAGCTTGACATGGGTATTCATGCAAGGTTTTACTTGTAAAATAAAGTGGTAAGTTTTTATGTAGCCATATCTTCAAGTTTATGTACCTTCATACTATTGGTTGTAAACTGTTGTCCTTCTTAGTACATATTGTGTTGTTGTAATGAAATAATTTGCATAATAAAAGAATATGATAGGAAATATGCTACAAATACTTGATAGTAACTAAGAATAACAAGCCAATTTGAGGGGGAAAACCTCAAAATATCTCCAATGAGAACATAATTTATAATATGATGATGAAATAAGACTTACTACCTCCTATATATACCTTATTTGTGCCTAGGATATCACCCAAGCCGACTTAGATAACCCTATATAAGCCTTAGGTTGACCTAATTAACTAAATAACAATATAATAATGATAATATGACTTAATCAAGAGTTAAGATAGTCACAAGCCAACTATTCATAACCTAATGTACTCTAATATTAATAGTGTAGCATCCCCCCTCTTCAGAGAAGCATTGTCCTTAATGATAAGCAAGTTTGGATGCTTCTAAATGAATTCCTCATCCTCCCATGTGACACCTTCAATTGGTAAATTCTTCCATTGGATGAGATACTAAGTGAGTGTTCTGGTCCTTAGCTTCCTTGTGCATTTCTGAAGAATAAACTCTGGTTCCAATATGATCTTTCCTTCTTCATCGAGCTTAGGTAATATTGTTTGAGTGGGGATATTATTCCCAATTACCTTATTCAAACATGAAACATGAAAAATTGGATGTATCTTTGTTGTTGATGGTAATTAAATCTTGTAGGCCACACTACCTATATTTTGCATGATTTGATATGAAGCATAATAATTTGGAGACAAATTGTTATTATTTGGCTATTGCTTCAGTGACATTTGCTTGTAGGGCTACAATATTAAGAAAACCCAATCCCCAAATTCAAAAATTATTTCACTATGGGGCTGGTTCACTTGTTCCTTCATTCAATTTTGTGACATGGATAAATTTTCTTTAAGTCTTAAAAGTACTTGTTGTTGATGAAGCATGTGGTCCTCCACAATGTGAACTCGTAGTGACACCTTCAATGATGATGTGATGGAAGGAGGATGATATCCATACAATGCCATAAATGGAGACATTTTTTATGAACTATAAAAGGAAGTGTTATACCACCATTATACTAGTGGTAGCCAATATATCCATTGAGATTGTTTATTTGAAGTGAAACAATGTAGATATCCTTCCAAAAACTTATTAACAACCTCTATTTTCCCATTAGATTGAGGATGATATGAGGAACTATGAGCCAATTGAGTACCCAAACATGAGAATAAATTTATCCAAAAGTTACTAGCAAAGATAGGATCATGGTCACTAACAATAACCTTAGTTATACCATGTAGCTTTTGAATATTCTTCAAAAAATTGTTTTCCATTGTACTTGCTATAAAAGGATGTGATAATGCAATTAAATGTGCATATTTAGGCTATCCACTACTCCCATGATGAAGTTCTTACCATTATATCATAGAATCCCTGTGATGAAGTCCATGGAGACCTCTTCCCAACATTGGTTGGGAAAAACTAAAGGTTACAAGAGACCAGGTGTCTTAATTATCTCCCCTTTATTTCTTTGAAAAACCAAACATTCTGCTACAAATTTTTGAGCATCCCCTTTTATCCCTTCCCAAAAGAAGTCTTTCTTGACCCAATGATATGTCTTCAAAAATATTGAATGGTCACCAACTAGAGACTTATGCAACTCTATAAGAATATTTTGTTTGAGAGAGAGGAATTCTTGCAAAGATGCAATATCTCTTTATATCACAAGGTATCTCCCTTCCAAAAAAACTTATTTGAACTACTAGGATCACTTTGTAATTATTGAATGAGATTACTTGTAGCAACACAATTCTGCCACTCTACATTAGCTTTGACTACCCAATCTTCTTGTAATATTGAAATGACACACAATAAAGATTCATCCTTCTCATCGTTCCTTGATAATGCATCCACCACAACATTTTCCTTTCCTTTCTTGTATACAATCTCAAAATCATATTCCAACTTCTTCATGACCCATTTTTGTTGGTCTTTAGAAGATAATCTTTGTTCCAAAAAATATTTTACACCGTCATGATTTGTCTTGACCTTGAAGTGTCTACCCATTAGATAAGGCCTCCATTATTTTACTGCATGAAGAATAGCTAGCATTTATTTATAATAAATAGGTTTGAGTTGATTATTACCCTTTAATTGATGAATCTCAAAAGAAATGGGTTGACCCTCCTGGATGAGAACCACTCCTATACTATTTCCTAAAGTATGGCATTCTATAGTAAAATCCTTGGTGAAATATGGAGTGGCAAGAACTAGAGTTGTACACATAGCCTTCTTTAACATATTAAATATTGTATTAGCAGATTCATTCCAATGGAAAGCATCATTCTTCAATAAAGTTGTGATGGGTGCTTCTATACAACCATAATTCTTCACAAATCTTCTATAATATCTAGTCAATCCAAAGAAACCCCTCAATTTCTTAATGCTTTTGGGAATAGGCCCTTCCATGATAACCTTAATTTTGTTAGGATCCACCTTTACTCCTCCATGTGAAACTATGTGTCTCAATCACTCCACCTCATTGAGACAAAAAGCACACTTGGATGGCTTAGCATAGAGTTGAGGATCTTTGATAAATTTTAATACTTGATCTACATGTTGCAAGTGTTCTTCTCATGTCTTGATATAAATCAATTATATCATCAAAGAATACTAATAAAAACTTCCTCAAGAATTTCTTAAAGATAAAATTCATAAAAAATTGAAATGTAGATGGTGCATTGGTAAGACCAAATGGCATCACCTAAATCTCATAATGACCCTCATGAGTCCTAAATGTTGTCTTATAAATATCTTCTTCCTTAATTTGAATTTAGTGATAACCTAATATAAGATCTAACTTTGTAAAATACATAGATCCATTCAATTCATCTAGAAAATCATCAATTAATGGAATAGGAAACTTATCTTTGATGGTGTACATGTTTAGCAATCTATAGTTTGGGCACATACACCAACTTTTGTACTTATGCACTATCACCACGCGTGAGGAGTAAGTACTTTGGCTATGCCTGATAATTCCTACCTCTAACATCTTCTCAACAATCTTTTCAATCTCACTTTTTTGTATATGTAGGTACATATAAGACTTGATGTTGGGTGGTTGGCTCCCTAGAACTAAGTGATGATCAATGATTGCTTGTAAATCTAGATGGGTGGGAGTATTAGGCTAAGAGACTTCTAATGAATATAGTTGGGCCACAAATCCATCCATTCCTTTCTTAAGAAAATTTCACATTTGATGAGAGCTTACCATTTGTGGGGACTTTACCTTCAAACCCTTAGCTCTATTATCTTTCCCTTTGATTTAAATCTCATGAATAGTTCTTGGAAGTTCATATTAATTTTTCCCAAAGTAGTAAGCCATTATAATCCCAAAACAATATCTGTTACACCCATGGAGATAACATACATTGGGCTATCAAGGTGATAATATCCCATGGATAATTTAATGCTATGACACTTTCTAGAATAACTAATAGTACTAACATCTACAATCAAGACTTGAAACTCTAGAGCTAGATATATAAAATAATTTAGATGAGTATCCAACTTTTTGTTGGTGAAATTATGAGTACTACTCAAGTCGATCAACACTATTACTTTTTGCTTCTTTAAGAAACCCACTACCTTGAGAGTTTGTGGGGCACTAAAGCTAGAGAGTGCATGACAAGAAATAATTGGTTGGGGATCATATGATTCATCCTCTAACTCGCTATCACCTTCTAATATTGGTTCCTTCTCTTCTTCCTCACTTGGAAATTCAATATAAAACATTCTTTTCACTACATTTATGTCCTCGATTATATTTGTTTTCACAATTGAAACATAACCTTTTTATTTTGTTGTCCTAAATTCATTGTGGAGTAAAACTAGTACGTTGAGGTAATGAATGTGTAGGAGATATCCTTTCACTTACATTTACAATCCCTTGTCCATACTAGCCAAAAACTTCTCATCAACTTGTCTTTCCATTAATATTGGTTTTGATAAGGATTGTGGTTGGAACAAATGTACTTCATATCTTAGGCAATCCTTTAAATTGTCTAGAAATAGTTCCTTCAAATTTTATTCTGTCACATTTTTCACTCTCATACAAAGGGTTTGAAATTTTTGAATATAATCCTTGACCATGCATGCTTGCTTTAATTTAGTGAGTTGGTAGAAGTAACTATCCATAAAGTTATCTCCATAATGGGTAGCAAGTTCTTCTTGAAAAATTGACCATGTCACCACAAAACCCTTCTTTCTCTTCTCATCACATAACCAATGATACCGAATAAATTGATCTAGTTCTAGGTATAATGATGCCATAACCACATTTTTTTGACTAGGGATATGATGAATATCAAAGAACTGCTCCATTTTTCATAACCAATTGGTTGGATCTTTGCCATCAAAATTTCTCATATCCAACTTGGGAATGAATTGCCTTGGCATAGGATTATTAAAGGAAGGATCAAGTTCTTGAAATTAGATTCAAGTCCAAGGAATTCATGTCCAAAAAAAAAATTGTCTTCCACCTTACTAGGTGAATCTTCACCCTTACACTTCATACCCTGAATAAGTGATTTCAATTCACTCATATCCTTTTTCATGTCCCTTTTTATTGACAAAATTTATTCAGTCATCTTATTCTCTAATGATGAAATATCACCCATGACTTTTTTGATTTCATCATTAGGGTTAATATCCTCATTTTATACCTCATCCTTTTATGAAGATTTCCCAGGTGTGGTAGCATTCTTTTTGCCTCTTGTTCCAAGCCCCGTCATGATGGTAGAAAATAATTTTGCAATAAATCACACAAATAAATTCAAATAATCTAAATTTTTTTATTGTAACTTTCCAGGGCCTAGGTCACACTTTCCTAGAAAAATATCCAAAAATTAGGTGATTTGTAGCCTTAGAGCAAATTTTATAGAAACCCTAATTTTGTGATAAATCACTTATTTATTCTTCAAATTCTATAAAATTTTGACTATAGTCTCTGCTACTAATTCTAAAAAATCACACCAAAAATTAGGAGCCAATTTAGTAGTATTTGGGAGATATTAACGTTCTAATTTTTTTTGGAAAAAACCCTAATTCTACTATAAAGCGCTCAATTCAGATCTACTTCCTTTAAAATATATACTGTAGCTTCTTCAATATGTTCTTAAAAAATGCTTTAAAAATAAAAGAAAAATTCTCTAAAATATGAGAGATATTCTCTTCCCAAAATGACCTCCAATATTATGAAAATGCCTTGCCTCTATGGTGCCAAGATCATGCTCTGATACCACTTGTAATGAAATAGCATGCACAATAGAAGAATATGATCGGAAATATGCTACAAATACTTGATAATAACTAAGAATAACAAGCCACTTTGAGGGGGAAAGCCTCCAAATATATCCAACGAGAATACAATTCACAATCTAAAGATGAAATAAGACTCACTACCTCCTATATATATCTTATTTATGCCTAGGATATCACCCAATTTGACTTAGATAACCCTATATAAGCCTTATGCTGACCTAATTACCTAAATAAAAATATAATAACATTTGATAATATGACTTAATTGAGAGTTAAGATAGCCACAAAATGATTATTCATAACCCTACATACTCTAATATTAAGGGCATAATAGCTGTCTTGTATATATTGTTATCTTTGCACAATCATGACCCTTGTTTGTCATGATGTGGTGTGGGTCAATCCCGATCTTTATTTTGACTAATTTTTTTCTACTCCTAGATATTTAGATTCTCATTGTACCTACAAGATACATACATCCCCAACGAGAGCTAATGTTGGTACCTCATTCTATTGTGTATTTTTCCTTTGTTGGCCCATTATCGATAACTAGTTTAAGATATTATTTAGATGGGAATTTATGTTTAAATTTCCCATTATTTCCTGTGTTACCTTCTTTTGATGCAAGGATATTGGTATGGGCTGAATTATGCTTGATCCATGAAGAATCGAAGCATAAAGGAGCCACCAATACTCAAATCTCAACAAGATCGATCAAACAAGATTAAAAGAAAACATTTCATCAAAGCTTAACATACTAAAATATGAAAGCCATCAAAACATCTATTCTAATCCATTCAAAATTTATCTTGTTGTGGAATTGATTGTTAGATGTGTTTATGTTTGGAATCACGTTTAGGGATTCAATGTCATTGATGCTTATGGTATCTGTTTGATTATCAATGAAATTATTTTTCTCAACCTCAGAAATGAAAAGAATGGTGGTGTCGTAGATATAGTTTACACTTTTTCCTTTACTATTTGAAGAAGATTCTCCTTTTTCGTAGTTGGGTTAAGGATTTGTAAATGCACTGTGATTGTTGTTTGTTTGATGTCCTTCAACAAACACCTTCTTTGCTTCAATCAAGTCTTGTATTAGGTGTTTTAATTGCATACAGTCATTTGTTTTATGTCCTTTATTTTTTATGAAAGTTGTAATAGTCAGCATCGTTCCACCAAGATGGTTTCACTTTTGGCTCCCAATTTCTTGCTTCTGGTAGAGTAATAAGTCTATTTTCAATAAGCTCTCTCATTGCTGATTCCAAGGTTTGTCCCAATGGTGTAAATATCCATTGATTGGATTGTCCTTGATATGATGGTGGCCAAGATTCTCCATTGTTTGGGTTATTGTTTTGAGTGGTACCTTGATTGTTGTTTTGGTTTTCATTTTGATTTGTTTTCACAGTTGTTGCCGTCAAATTGAATACTAGTTTTGTGTTAGTTGTAGCATCATTGCTTCCAATATTTCTATTTTTCTACCAAAATTTAGGCTTGTCATTGTTTCCATAGTGATTTGAGGAATTTGCGTTGTTTTATGTATCATTTTAATGTTTAATCACTCCTCTTTTGACTAACGCTTCTTCAATTTTAAGCCCATTCTCAATCACCTTTTCAAATGTCTGGGGACATTGTAGTTCTAGTCTCTAACTCATGTCATCATTTAAGTTGTTGATAAATAATTCAATCTTTTTCTCTTCAAGTATAGATCGAGGATATCTAGCGAACAACTTTCACCAACGTTGTAAGAATGATAGGAATGCCTCTCCCTTCTTTTGTTTCATGTTGTACATATATTTTATGGTTACGTCATGTTGAATGTTGAAGGAGAACTATGTGATAAATCTATTGACCAGTTCTTCAAAGGATCGAATCCCCAGTTGTAATTTGGAGAACCATTCCATATAGTGTGCTCCTAAACTCCTAGGAAATAATGTCATTAGGTAAGTATCCTCTTGTGCAAACTCTAGGCTCATTGTTCTGAATTCTGTCACATGGTTAATCGGATCCGTTTTGCAATTGTACTTGTCATATTTGGGAAACTCACAATGCTTAGGGAAGGGTATCATGTCTACACTCAGATGAAAGGGATAAGGAAAAATGTCCTATAATGAATACCTCTTTGTAGTTCCCTTTTTCATATCATGTATTTGTTGTTGTAAAGTTTGCATTTGAGCTATTAGAGCAACCACTTGATCTATGTCTTGCATGTTGTGTGATTCTGTTTTAGTTGTTCTAAGTGTTTCCTTTAATTGATTGATGTCAAAATATTTTAGAAGTTTTTCCCCCAATTCTACTAACATCAAGAGGTATTTTTCCATATCTTATTCCAAGACCTTTTCCATGAATTTATGGAAATTTGGATCTTGTTGGGTAGTTTGTATGTCCTCTTGGGTTATCTCATTGGTATCATTTTGATGAAATCGATGAAATGGGTTTTCTTCAACCATTATGTTTGTTGTTTCAATTTCCTTCTCTCTAAGTTTTTGTCTTTGTAACCTTGTCAAGATTGGCATACAAGTATTTGTTGTTTTCACTTAAATTTTGATCTTCTATGTTTGGGTTAGTGTTAATTGGATTTTAACAAATTTGAATAGAATGATGTATTCTATTGATGAGACTAAGTTAAAAATCTGATTATTGTGTTTTGTTTTGTGATGATAGGATGTCAAAATCCTGATGAGGAAACTTAACTCAATAATCAAGTTTTTTGTTTTGATAATTGGACACTTTGTTGTTTGCAAGATCTAGGTTTAAGTTAAAAATAATTTTGACTTGTAATCTAACCTATTTGTTTCAGGTTTAAGACACTGTTTAGATTGTAAAAAATGTTTATGTCTAATAAAAACCTAAGTTTCTAATGCCAACAAATCTAACAGATGTTTTTGAAGCTCTTTTTTTTTTCTGTTCTATGGAAGCGCTAATACAGAGGGTAGAAGCACTAAAACAAACCATAGAAGTGCTAAAAGTTATGGTAAAAGTGCTGTGAAATAGGGTAGAAGTGCTAAAACAGAATGTAGATGCACTAAAAGACTGGTAAATTATGACATTGGTAATTTTGGTTATAGTTAGTAAATGTGCTACAAAATTTGTTATAAGCACTAAAACAAACTGCAGAAGCATTATGTAAATTGTGGATGCACTAAAAGATAGTGTAGAAGTGCTAAAACAGAGTGTGTAAGCGCTACTTTTGGTTTCAACAGTGTTGTCTAATTTTCCTTTCTGTGAAGAGACTGACCCTTTTTTTTTGTTGAATTTTTTGGGATTCTTGGTATTTTGACAAGATATCTTTGCTGGTAATTCTCTGATTTTGGATGACAAGCCTAATGTTTCCAAGTTTTCTCTACTATAAGAATTGATCGGGTTTGTTGGAATATTCTATTGCTGGTTGTGGGATGGAAGACTGACGAATAGGTTGAATATGATTATGTTTATGTGAAAGAGCTCTTCTTTGGAAATAAGCTTGTGAATACAAAGGCTCTAAAGCATAATCATTAGTATATCCCCTAGAAAAATCATGAAACCTATGGATGAAATTTCTATGTTGAAGCAAGACTTTCCTACTTTGATATAAAAATCGTCTTCTTTCAAAACGTTTCTTGTGACTAAGTTGTTTCTTTGGTTTCTTGACTCTTTTTGTGAGGGATTTATTGACAAATGTTGTGGATCTCCAATCCCTAATCATAAATTTCACCATTTGATTTTGTTTGACTCTTTTGTGTTCTTCTGGATGATATTTATTTGAACTAATGATTTGAAAACATAGCAAGCAATTTTTAGAACAGTTGTTTTTAAGACCTAGAATCTAAACAATAAGTGTATGTTGTAGAACCACACATGGTCCTATTTTCACTGGTTTTTTTAACAAAAATACACTTTAGACATAATCACTCTTAAGGTAAAAAAGGTCATCGTTATACTCAACAACCCACATCTTAAAATTGCATCGAATCACACAACCATGTCACCCCCTAGAGGGTGCCCATGTTTTTGTCTTTTCTAGGCATGTACTCAAAGTTATATTTCTCAATCACTTGAGCAAACGGTCCTTGGAAATTATATGGTGAGTGTCTTGGGGGTAGATTCTTCCCTCCCCTTGCACTGCAAGTATTACAATGTTTGGTTACTAACTCAGCTAGATTCTACATTATGGTTCATAGATAGGGTTTCCATGTGGTGCGGCAAATGATAAACTCCCTCAAGAGACCTCCCAACCTTTAGAACAAAGGCTTTGGGGATGGTTATCTTGCACACTATTGTCGAGTTGTACTTTCATCAACAACTTGCTTTTGGTTATAGTGGGTTGGAATCCTTGGCTTTAGGCATTCCCACTTAGGTCGTTCCCATAGGGTGAGTACTTTTTCCCACTATGGTAGGCCTTCTAAAGGATTTAAAAAAGCGTAAATTGCATGAAAAGAAAGGATGAGTCTGGAATTTTGATCACCCAGTTAAGGGGAGAGCATAAGCCTATCACCACACAAGCATAGTAATCAATGTTCAATTTTTTAAGCCCAAAAGACAATTTGCTATTCTAGGTGAAGATATTGCTTCACAAAAGTCATGATGTTAATTTTAACTGATATAGAAAATGTATGATGACTACCCTAGGATTGATATATTTTAAACCAAATGACTACCCTAGGATTGGTTCATTTTAGTCCAAATGCGTCAAACTAGATTTTTGGCCGCGATCGTGTTGGATCCAGACAAAAAATTATAGAAGTGCTATAACAGGCTACAAAAGCACTATTTAATTCATTATAAGCACTGCAGAATTTAGAAGCGTTGTAGAATTTGGCATAAGTGCTGTAGAATTTGGTAGAAGCGCTAAAACAATATTGGTCATGGAATAGTCAACCGTCCTGAGAGCTTTTGGTGGAAGTGCTAAAATAGATTGCATAAGTGCTAGAACTTTTGGTGGAAGTGCTATAACAGATTGTAGAAGTGCTAAAACTTTTGGTGGAAGCGCTGCAGAATCTCTCGATTGTGCTAAAAGAAAACATGCCTGTGTCCTATACAGACACTTTTTAGAAAAAAAATGTTAAAATATGGGGCTAGAAGCCCCACGGTGGGCGCCAAAATGTAAGTGTGGAATAAGTAAACTAAGAACACTTCTTAATAAGACATTATATCAAAGATCTAAGAGCAATTAAACTAATTTAAAAGCACAAATCTACTGAAAGCGTCATAATGTTCCCTATCTCTAAAGATTTATCAAGTCACGGGGCTCTTAGATTTGGTACGCATTGTGACTGTTAAAATTCCAATTTAGAAAATGAGATGCTACTAAATGCAATGATGTAATCCTATATGACGATTGCTAGATGATAAAAGGAAGCTACTGTAAACTAAATTGACATGAAATTCTGATGAAAGAAGCTACAGTAAAACTATGATGCAACTATGATATTGATTCTGCTGATGCTATGATGCTATTGCTAAATACTGATGATGTTGCTAAGATGCTTGATTGCTTGATTGCTATTCCTGTAGAGTAAGTTTGCACAAAGATGAGAGATTTGGGATCCTTTTTCCTATTGCAGAAGGCTGTATATATAGATTTATGGTAGCACATTGTGACAGGGCAACACAACAAAGTCTTGGATTCAATCTGAAGAATTGAATGGTGAGAGATGAAGAATCTTGAGCTGATTATGAGAATGGTTTCTCCCCATGAAAACATCAGGCCAGATGATAGGAAGAATCAGAGGAAGGAGATTGAGAGATTGATTCCAATTTTTCTCCAAAGCTTTCTCATGAAATGCCAGTTGAATTAAATTGGATATTTGATGTCTAATTTGGTAGGTGAGTGAATAGAGGAAATTTTCCTTTATGCCTTTATTTGAATAATTTATGATTTATTCAAATTAGTAAAAGGGAATAAATAATTTAATAAAATAAACTATAGAATTTGTTTATTAAATAAATATAGAAGGGATATGATAGTTAAACAACAAAGTATTTAACCTTCTTTAATTAATTAAGATTGAATAATGTGATAATTAAATAACACAAACTATTGAAGTATATTTAATTAAAATTGAAGAATGGGAGAATGAACTATAAATAAATATTTCTATTTATTTAATAGTAGATGAATTTAAGGTAATTAATCAAATAAGTCGTATTTAGTTAATTAGATTATCCAGACTATTTTTAGGTGTTTACACTTAGAATAACAAAACTATATTATTCATCACAACTTAAATGATGATGCAAAATGTATGATGTGATATGCAATGATTATGATTTATGGATGCAATGATTATGATATGATTATGAGATGCATGTATGCTGATGGCTTTTGGATGCAACGTGGATGCATTGATGATGTTTTTGTGTGTCATGATACCAGGTTAGCGTGGAGAGAAGATAGAAGAATAAAGAATGAATAACTGTTGTTGATGATGATTGCTTCAAAAGATCCATCAAGACTTTATTAGAGATGGCGATGAGACAATGAAAAAGAATGCAGGATGGGTGCTCACACTTTGGGATTGGGATTTTCTATCATTCCTTATTGTTTTATATAACACATAGATACGATGCATCAAGGTATTGATAACCAGGACGGTGTTGTATCTAGTGTAATGGATTCTGACTCGAAAAACACATAGGATATTTCTTGTTCACATCTTGACATACAAAAATGTCATTGGAATGTAAGTTAGAAGTTTAGAACATATTGGACCAAAGCATACACAATAGTCAACAACATACTCCAAACGACTTCCTACACACAACTAAGTATGCATCAAGATTATTTTACAAGAGTATCCACAAGCACAACAAACGAAAGATAATAATCGATGCCCCATTCCTTTCTCTCTAAATCATTTTAAATAGACATCATTGAGAGGTCCTCAGAATGGGTCATTAAGATAAATCATAAGAAAAGATCAAAGACAAACATCTAGTGTTATCTATAGCTCCTGCCTAGTTTAAGTTTAGTTGAGGTGATATCTATTACTGATGTCCATTGCAAGAAGGATACATCCTAGGACATGTTGATCATAGGTTTGTTTGATGTTGGGATAATGATGCTAAGATGAGCCATTGCTATAAACTTCATTGACGCATTTACCTATGATTTAGACTTTAGATTTAGACTTTTTGGTTTGCACTTTATGAATTGCTATGTTTTCTTTCTACTTGTTTTGCCAAAGGGTGAAGGTGACAATCATTTATTATGGGTGAAAGTTTATTGCAGGTGAAAGCGAGATGGGATGGATGGGATTTGGTTTTTTTGGAATATTTAGATGTTTTTGGTATTTTAAAAAATGTTTTGAGGCTTTTTTTGCTCTTTTTGAAAGGTTATATGAATGTTTATGTTTTCAAATTTCTGAGGCTGTTTAGGGTTTTCTGAATATTTTGAGGCTTTTTAGGTCTTTTGAATGTTTTCTACTATTTTTGTGTTTTCCATTTTCAAATGCTTTTGTGTTTTTTGAATATTTGGATGTTTTTGGATTTTTCTCAATATTTGGATGTTTTGGGCTTTTCTTAATATGTGGATGTTTTTGGATTTTTGAGGGAGTTTTTTGAGTTTCAACCAAGAACCTAACCTAAAGACCTATCCTAGGGGCCTCGGGGGATGATCAAAGATTAGTCTTTCCTACGTTATATATGCAGAGACCACGTAGTTCGCCTGCCTTGATAGATTTACAGGACAAATATATGAATAGATGAGAGATGATAGCTAATTACAACAGACTGCTAAAGGACTAACCTAGGGTGTCTCAGGGGCACATCAGTGATGGCCTTTCCTACGTTCAAGCTCAGAGATGATGTAGTTTGACAGAGAGACATTGTTTTTTGGATTTTTTGATGTTTGACATTTTCTGGATGTTTTGGATTTTTCCTTTACAATTTTCTGAATGTTTTTGGATTTTCACTGTATAGGATTTTGCAAATGTTTTTGGATTTTCTGGATAAGATTTTATGATTGTTTTTGGTGTTTTCTGATAAGATGTCCCATGACCTCAAGATATACAAGAACCCAATTGTGACATAATGAAATTCCCCCAGTGTGATATGTTAGCCTGCTTCGATAAAGGCAAGACAAACTGACCTTGGGAATATGCCAAGTAGTGCTAAAGAGTTCATGATACCTTATCATGACAAGCTATGATAAGGACGTGAATGAGGGATGAATGGTGGTGCAAAGAATGATAGGAAAAAAGAGCCAAACAATAGATGGAGATGCTTTATTTATGCAAGGTGCTTTTTTGCCAGGTTTTCACCAAGGTTCTTACCCAAAGCGACACCGAAGTGGTTTTCACTAGAGGACAATTTTTTTCTTTACATTTTTCAATCCTTTTTCTCATTTTTTTGGATTTTGACCATTTTTTTGATTTTTTTGTACTTTCTGATTTACACCCTTCATGTTTAGGCATAATTTTTTTTGAGATGCAAGCTATTGATTGGCTCCTGCAAGGGTTCACCTTCAGGGATTGACAGTTGGTATACTTCTGATTTGTAGCTCGCTGTGATAACAAAGGGACTCAACTAATTAGGCTCAAAATTTCCTTTGCTATCTTGATCTGGAAGGTTCTTTTGATTTTTCTTTAAGACAAGATTGCCTACCTAGAATGACTGACATTTGATTCTCTTGTTATAGCTTCATTTCAATTGGTTTTGATATACTTGCAAGTGATTAAGGGTGTTAAGATGGCGTTCATCCAAGAATTCTAGCTCATTCAGTCGAGACACTTTGTACTTTTCCTCAGTTATTAGATTCTTCAGGGACACTCACAATGATGGGAGCTCAACCTCAATAGGAAAGATGGCTTATGATCCATAGACCACGGAGAAAGGGGTTGCTCCTGTAGGTGTGTGGATATTGGTTCGATAAGCCTAAAGAGTGGGATTTAGCTGTAAATGCCAGTCACGACCAACTTCATTAACTGTTTTCTTTAGGATTTTTTAGGATACTTTTGTTCATTGCTTCTATTTGGCCATTGCCTTGGGGATAGTACAGTGTAGAGAATCGGTGTTGGATATTGAATTTTTGGAACAACTCTTTCACATCCTAATTTTTGAATGGGGTTCCATTGTCTAAGATGAGGGTTTGTGGTATACCATAATGGAAAATTAGGTAATTCAGGATAAACTTGGCTATTTGCTTCCCTGTTATGTATGTCATAGGATTGGCTTCAACCCACTTAGTAAAGTACTCAATGGCGGTTATAATAAACGTATGGCCGTTGGATGAGGTTAGAGTGATTTTTCCTATGAGGTCAAGTCCCCATTGTGAAAAAGGCCATGGTGTAATCATTGGTTGCAATTCCTGAGCTGGAGCATGAATCATATCCCTATATTATTGACACTGGATACATTTCTGCATGTACTGATGAGCTTCTTTTTCCATGGTTGGCCAATAGTGCCCCATCCTCAATAGTTTCTTAGCTAAAGTCATACCACTAGAATCAGACCCACATATGCCATCTGTTGGCATATGGCTTATTTTTTGGCATATGGATTCTAGTGTTGTCATTGATGGAAACCTTAGTCATTATTTCGGTCCACATATCAGGATTCATTCATACCGGTAGGCAAAGGAAAGAATAGAGTATTATCAACAAAAAGAATGAAGAATAGGGTATCCAGTTAGTATGTTGATCTATATGCTTCACTGGATCATCATTTTGAGTTGTGGATCTTGGAGAAAGTTGTTAAGCATCTATATTACCTTATTGCTAAGTTTTGTGGTGTCACATTAATCGGTGTATAAGTTAGGAGATCCGACAGGATGATTTTCTATTTATTTATTCTTGAAGGCCGACTAAGTGAATTTGGCATGTCGCAGATGTATAAGGAGTAATTGTTTAAATGTATCAGTGTTCGAACATTTTGTTTTGGGGCCACAACATAGCATAAGCCGACCTTGATGGGTGCACATTAAATATAACTTGTGATTTGAGCAGACCATTGGAGAATATTTTCATGTTTTGTTGAAGCCGACTTGGAGTGACTAAATCTTGGTAGCGGATATATATAAGAGATTGGTTAAGTCATTTTGGTGTATGAAAAAGCAAAGCAGATGTGTGTTGCAAATATCAGAAGGGTGATTGAGCGATTTATGCACAGTTTCACTTGTGCATTAAAGATTTTGTGATGCGAGTTAGAGCAGAGCAGAGTAGAAGTGCCAAATCAGTCAGAAGGACAAAAGATTGATTGCTGAGCTTCACCGGAACTGAAACCAGGAATTTACAGATGCCATCTTTCTTAGTTCAACTTTTGTTGTAATCCAAACATTTTGTAAGGAAGTGAGCTTTTTGAGCAGTGAGCTCTAGGAAATGTGCCTAAATGCATGTGCATTCCCTATTTTCTCATACTTTTAATAGAGTATAAATTATGGATTAATCTCCACTGTGTTTTTTCCCCTAATAGGGTTTCCATGTAAAAATCTTGGTGTTATGGTGTTTTAATTGTCTCATTCATGTTCTTGCATCTTTAAGATCTAGAATAAAATAAGAAAATTGTTGAACACTAATTCACCCCCCTCTCAGTGTTCCTTGAGTCCAACAATTGGTATCAGAACCTAGTTCCTTTGTAGAAGTTTAACAACTTGAGGTGGATCTTGGATTGCAATGGACTCTGGTGGTCTTCAACAACATCTTGTAGTAGCACTTGATGATATTGATCAGTCTAAAGTAGAAGTTATGGAATTAAAAGAAAATCTTCAGGATGCTGCAAAATTCATTCAATCTTTGAAGGATAAAATCAATGAGTCAAGAGAAAAGAGGAAGGAACTATCTGATCAGCTCAAGCAAAAATAAAGTAAATGCTTGGAAGATGTTCATCTGAATTAGACCCTAAAAGAAATAACTGAAGAATGTGAAAAGCTTGCTAGAGACAATGCTACTCTAAAGCTTGAGATGGAATCTATGGCGATGAAGATGACTAAGGAGATTGAAGAAAGGAAAAAGAATGAGGAGAATCTGGCCCAGTCCTTAAAGGAAGGATCCGAAGAATGCAACAGAGTAAATGGTGGATTCTTTCAGCTGGAGATTGAATTGCAACAATCCATAAATAATGAACAAGAGCTTGAAAGACAAATAGTTATTCTCCGAGATGAACTCACAACCGCAAATGAATACAAGGAGAAGTTTAGGATCAATTCTTCTAAGCTTGATGAGTTGACTAAAGGACAAAAGGATGCAAATGACAAGTGAGGTCTTGGATATGAGAAGGGAGAAAGCTCTAGATCTGAACATAAGGATTCTAGACAAAGAAATGAGATGAACAAAGGCAGAAGGTATCCGGTAAGACAACCCAATGCTCAAAAATTTAATGGTCACTACTTTGCTTGTAATAAAATTGGTGATATGGCTTCTTAGTGTAGAAGTAAAATAAATTCAAGTAGTCCATCATTTTTTGGTTAGTGTTTTAGTTGCAATAAGTTTGGTCATAAGTTAATTGAATGTAGAAGTATGTCAGTGTAAGGAATGTTAAATGCTACACCTATGGAAGATTTGGGCATATTTCTAATAAATGCAAGTCAAGAGAAAATCAATGGAATGAGTGGTCTAGACAAAGAAATTTTGTGTGTTACAATTGCAACAGATTTGGTCACATTGCAAGATTCTATAGAAACAAAAACATGGATAGAAGAGGTCCAATATACCAAGGCAAAATTTCACAAAAAGATGATAAAGGAAAAGGGAAAGTGACTATGGAAGAAATAAGGGATCAGATGAAGAAAACATGGATAAGGAAAAGTGAATCTGATGAAGGAAATAAGCCCACACCAGAGTCCGCTTTTGGTAATTCCTTCAGAAATTGATCTTAGGCCATTAGCCTCGGGGGAGTTTTGCAAGAAAATCCTTTGTCCCCCTATTGATAGTTTGCACCAGAATGCAAGAAATTGTCAGAAGTTGTGCTAATAGTTTTCAAATGTATCAATGATCATTTGTGCAAAGAGTTTGAGGGGTAGAAGGTCCGCAGATGAATTCTTCTTTTGTTGTCTGAGAAAATAGAGTATCCATAACTCCTAGGGAAAAACATTTAATGCAATAAAAAGGTTAGGTGTGAAGTTATAAAAGGGTATTTGGAACCCTCATTTGTCACCTTGCATCAAAGAAGAAAAGAAGGAGAGCCTCTGTAGTAGAATTTTGAAGGATTAAGGTCAATTCGATGACAAATTCATTAGGTATTTCA
The DNA here is from genome assembly GCA_007258455.2 of Sequoia sempervirens. Lineage (NCBI taxonomy): Eukaryota > Viridiplantae > Streptophyta > Pinopsida > Cupressales > Cupressaceae > Sequoia > Sequoia sempervirens. The sequence goes on from VDFB02353493.1 coordinate 261,092,883, forward strand.
ATTGCTTATAAAATTCTCACTTAATTTGGTGCTCAATAGAAACTTGTTCGGTACAGAAAATGAAGTAAATCAAAGGAATGGTGAATTTAGATGAATATAGCAGTGGAAAGATTAGGGATGTAAGAAATATGTTTCTAGCTAATGAATTGAAATGGCTTGAAGGTGTGAAACATAGAATCTTGGACATTTGGAGTGAATTTCTTTATTTTTCCAATGCAGAAGTCATTAGGTTTATCTCGAACAGATTGAATGATGACATTATAACTCTAGATAAAACCTATCACATTTCGAAAGAGGTGATCAGGAATTTAACTAGATTATGCAATGTTGGGGATATTCTGAAAAAGAAGTCAATTTGGAAGAAGAAGGTCGAAACCCTAACTAGAGTAACTGGAGATCAGAGGGCTTTGATAATTTTGATGATCAAAGATATAATAACAAGGTACATTGCACATGGAATTTCATACAAAATCTTTTTTAGAAATAGGGAAGGCACAACTTCGGCAGGTGCAGTTTATATCTCTCATAAAATGATTATGGAGGATGAAGATTTTGATCTGTGCGGATTGCTAAAAGATCAATTGATGGAAAATGTGCAATTAACCAAGGAGGTAGATTACCCCTTCAGGTTTGGTACCTTGGTCATATGTCTTGTGATTTTTTTTCTGAATTGCTTGCCACAGATTGATAATGTTGTATGGAAAGAGAATGAGCCGGTTTGCAAACAGATTTTTGAACATTCTAATACTTTGGAAAATTTTGAGCAAGAGTATGCAAATTTATTTAAGGAATTTCTAGGGAAGTTTGGTGCAATTAGCATTTCCATTCCAGTAAAAACACTTGAGGTTGGATCCTCTTCTAGTGAAATGGAAAGGAAGAAGAAAAGAGAAGAAGAGATTGTTGTTTACACTCCTCTGGTACACAAGTCTCCAAAATTGAAGGAAAAGGTAAAGAACAAGTGATTGTGGAAATACCAGATGAGGAATCTGATGAGTACACTCAAAGGGAAGAACCAAAATCAGTTGAACCGGATGTAGTAATGGCAGAAGGAAGCAAAGAAGAAGATATTTTATCCAAAGCAAAGATATTGCAGCTTGTTCAGGAGAAAGATGGATGCAAAAAAATGTTGACTTATGGTCTGAGAGACACTCATATGAGCAAGACTTGATCGAGAGCACATTGAGTACTTATTTTGTGCATAATAAAATTGGTTTGGAGAGTTTACAGAATGTATTTTCTGAAGAGATGATCAAATGCATTGAGGATGCTATGGTCTCTAAGTCCCCAGATAGGAAAGAGGGAGAAATTATTCTACATCCGAAGGAGCAGTTCAGGATATCTCTTACCAAACTCAAAAGGAAAATGAATGTGTTGAGGTAATGCATAAATACAACAATAATATCTACAACTATTGTCTTCGATGGCCTCATGTTGTTGGGAGATACAAGGAAAAGCTAGAGTAGTTTGAAGCTGAGTTGATCAAAATTGGTCAGGATTATAACATGTTTCAAGATAAGGATGGTGCAGTCAAGAAAATGATTCAAGAGTTGTAGTTTGAATATGAAAAAGTTCACTTCACCAAAAAAAACCTTGTGGACACCTTTTGGAAAGTGAAGGATTTAACCAAATGCAGGCTGGAGTAGCTAATTGAGGTTCTGAGGAAAGGAGAGAAATTAGAAGAGGCAATCAGAATTCCCGAATCTCTCATCTAGATTATTAAAAGGACATTTGAGAACAAAAAATTGATCATAATCATTGGGATTGCAATGGAAGCATGGAAGAAGTTTCTTTCGAAAATGAAAGATAAGTACAAGATAATTTTCTGAACCAAGTAATAGTTGTATTTCTTCAAATTTTGATTCAATTTTTGAAAGGGAGAGAGAGTGCAGTGAAAAATATTTTTTTCATTGATGTCAAAGGGGGAGAGAGAGTAGAAAAAAATTCCTTATCATTCTAAGGGGGAGTTTTGTTTTAAATTTTGAAATTATGTAATGTAAAATGGGGAGAGAGAGCGTAATCATATTGATTCTAACACTTAGTCATTTTTCACCAAGTGTTGCCATCAATTCCAAAGGGGGATATTGTTGGCATATGGCTTCTAGTGTTTTCATTGATGGTAACCTAAGTCATTATTTTGATCTGTAGATTAAGATTCGTTCATACCGGCAGGCAAAGTAAAGAACATAGTATTACTGGCAGAAAGAATGAAGAATAGGGTATCCGATTAGTATGTTGGTCTGTATGCTTCACCAGATCATCATTTTGAGCTGTGGATCTCAGAGAAAGTTGTTAAGCATATATATTACCTTATTGCTAAGTTTTGTGGTGTCGCATTAATCAGTGTATAAGTTAGGAGATCTGACAGGATTATTTTCTATTTATTTGTTCTTGAAGGCCGACTAAGTGAATTTGGCATGTCACAGATGTATAAGGAGTAATTATTTAAATGTATCGGTGTTCGAGCATTTTTTTTGGGGGCCACATCATAGCATAAGCTGATCTTGATGGGTGAACATTAAATATAACTTGTGATTTGAGCCGACCGTTGGAGAATATTTTCATGTTTTGTTGAAGCTGACTTGGAGCGACTAAATCTTCGTAGTGGATATATATAAGAGATCGGTTAAGTCATTTTGGTGTGTGAAAAAGAAGAGAAGATGTGTGTTGCAAATATCAAAAGGGTGATTGAGCAATTTATGCACAGTTTCACTTGTGCATTAAAGATTTTGTGTTGCGAGTTAGAGAAGAGCAAAGCAAAAGTGCCAAATTAGTCAGAAGGACAAAAGATTGATTACTGAGCTTTAGCAAAACTGAAACCAGACATTTGCAGATGCCATCTTTCTTAGTTCAACTTTTGTTGTAATCCAAAAATTTTGTAAGGCAGTGAGCCTTCCTGTAAGCAGTGAAATTTTTGAGTAGTGAGCTCTAGGCAGTGTGCCTGAATGCATGTGCATTCCCTATTTTCTCATAATTTTAACAGAGTATAAATTGTGGATTAATCTCCATCGTAGTTTTTCCCCTAACAGGGTTTCCAAGTAAAAATCTTGGTGTTATGGTGTTTTAATTGTATCCTTCATGTGCTTGCATCTTTATCTTTGTTTAAGTGTTGTAAATGGTTTAAGATTTGGAATAAAATAAGAAAATTCTAAACACTGATTCACCCCCCCTCTCAGTGTTCCTTGAGTCCAACACCATCATGTACTTCTATTAAGGCAGTTAAGGCTTCCTCTTGGTTAAGACATCGTAGTAATTTCCCTTCGATGTTTCGATGGTAAAGGGTATCACCTAGGATCACAAATCAGAATGCCTTTTTGACAAAGGTCTTTTTAAGGTTCGAGGTGATGTCTAATGGAATGATTTCTCTATTAAGTTAAGTAAATATGTCATGGTACTAAGAGGATCTAGGACCAACAATAACACACATGAATTCAGACTCAGGGATTTCAAAAGTTGGTACGAGAAGTTATTCTACCAAGAATCCACATTGAAGAATGTTGTTTGACATGACTAGTAGTGATCCAGTTGTTGCCATAACGTCTGCTACTCTATTGTTCATGGGAGGAATCAGCTCAAAAGTTATGTCTATAAAAATATCTTTGAGATTTTCCATCATCTTTTTGTAAGGAGTGAGCTTATCGTCTTTGGTTTGATAGTTGTCATTGACTTGGTTGATAACTAGCTATGAGTCTCCATAGAATTTCATCTCTTGTATCTTCCACTGAACTACTATCTTGAGACATGTGATCAAGGCTTCGTACTCAAACAATGTTATTAGTACATGGGAATGATAGCTTGTATTATTTTGGGATGCAATCACCTTGGGGGGTGATTAAAAGAATTTCAGCTCTTGATCCATGTTGGGTGAACAATCCATCAAAGTACATCTTCCATTGAGCTATGAGATTGATAAGGAACATTGATTCTTTAGGGAACTCAGATATTAAAGGATTCTCATTATAGATGGGTACTTTTGCTAGCTAGTTTTCTATCACTTGTCCTTTGATTGCTTTGTGCTCCACATACTCTATGTCAAACTTTATTAAGATCATTACCCATTTAGCCATTTGTGTTGTGAGGGTTGCTTTGGATAACAGATATTTTAGTCGATCAATCTTTGTGATGAGCTTGATTTGGTGTGACAACATGTAATGCTTAAACTTTTATGAAGTGAAAACTACTAGTAGGCATGCTTTCTCAATGGGTGAATATTTCATCTCATAGCCTACCAAGGTTCTATTGATGTAGTATATGGCTCTTTCCTTTCCATTTTCATCATCTTGTGCTAAGAGAGTTCCTAGTGCTATTGGTGTTGCTGAGATATACAAGATCAATGGCTTGTTTGGTATCAGTGACATGAGAATTGGAGGTATTAGTAGATAATCCTTGATTTGTTGGAAAGCTTTATCACATTTGTCATCCCATTTGTAGGTTATCCATTTATGGAGAAGATGCGAAAAGGGATGAGTCTTATCTGATAGCTGAGCTATAAACCTTCTGATGGACTACAAATTTCCTTGTAATCCTCTCATATGTTTCAATGTTTGTGGTGGTTCCATGTCTAGGATGGATTTTACCTTTGCTGGATCAATTTCTATCCCTCTTTGTGAAATGATGAAGCCAAGAAGTTTTCCCGATGTGATCCCAAACACACACTTTTTCGGATTCAGTCATACCTTGTATTCTTCAAGCTTGTCAAAGATAGGTCCTATGACTTGTATGTGTTCACTTCTCTTCTTTTATTTTTCTAAAATATCATCCACACAATCTTCAACTATTTTGTGGATCATTTCATGAAAGATGAGGGTCATTGCTCTTTGATAGGTATCTCCTACATTCTTCAACCCAAATGGCATGACATTCCAGCAATAGGTTCCCCATGGACAAGTTAGTGATTATGATTTGATTGGAGCCTAAAAATCCATCCATGAGTGACAAAATTTCATGCCCAATTGTTAAATCCACAATGAGATCAATGTTTGGAAGAGGGAAGTCATCCTTCAGACATGCCTTGTTCAAATCTTTGAAATCAGTACATATTTTGATGCCCCCAGTGGGTTTTGAGACTGGTACTAGTTTTGAAACCCACTCAGGATAATCTATTGGTCAGATGAATCCAATGTCAAGAAGCTTTTGTAGTTCCAGTTTGACCAAGAGTGCTATTTGAGGGTGCATCTTAATTAATTTCTGCTTGATTGGTTTAGCATCGGGATAAACTGCTAAGTGATGTACAACCACTTCTGGATCAAGTTCTGGCATATCTGTATATGACCATGCAAAGTTATCTCTTCTCTCTTTAAGGAATGCTGCAAGGTTCTTCTATTCTGCATCCAACAAGGATTCAACATAAAAGGTGATCTAAGGTTCTTCTATTCCCACATTGACTGGAGTAGCCTTTTTTGCTAGTACTGCTGACTTTTCGGGATGCATTGCACTAAGGGAGAGATTGAATCCCTCATCCTTGGGTGCCTCAGAGAGGTTTTCACTGTCGGACGCATCCTTTTTTTTACTATTTTGGGACCAGAGAGTGCCACTAGGTGGTTTTCACTCAAGGATCTGCATGTTAGTTGTATTTCATTTATTTTGCAACTGAAGGATTCAATCGTCTCCCCATAGTATGCCCCTGTATTGAGCTCTATGTCGTAGCTTCCTTTGTGATCTACCCATGATAAGTTGTCTAAGAGTCCCATGAATTATGAGATCGATTCATCATTTTTGAATAAATCTAGAATCAACGGTCCTTGTTGGTCCATGTCAATGAGTTGCGGATATACTAGGCTTATTTTAGTTGGTTGGTTGTTTGAGACAAAGGATGTTATGGATATCATGAAGAGGGTGTTGTTCTCAAATAGGTCAGTGAAATCAAGAGGAAAGTCATCTAAGGTAGTATCACATGATGTAGGCGACCAAGAGGAAGCCTCAACTCGTTTAGTAGCAATACCTTTGCCAATAAGTGTGACCTTGCTAGTAGTACAACCTGAGCCAAGATTTTTTAGTCATTTCTCAGGAACGATGAGTTCTAGTAAACCATTGTTATTCTGTCCTAGCTTCTCATTCTTGTTATATCCCCAATTCTATATTAGTTGTAGACCTTTGTTGTCATCTTCCATGGGAAGAATAGGAACAGGTCATTCATCTTGATAGAGGAGTTTAGATATGTCTTGTTCATGGACACCTTCTTGATTCAGGTCTCCCCATTTGGTGAAAGTAGTAGCTACCATCTTGATTGTTTCTGGCTCTTTGGTGCTAGATGTTGGTTTCCCATGAGATTGAGGAGAAATAGGTAACTCTCCTAAGACAAAGGTGTCTTTCAATATTTTTTAGTTTCCACAACCATCATCAGGGATAACTTTAAGAAACCCCCCCCGGTGAAGGTGTAAAATCTGGGTGAATCTTATATACTTCCTAATAAAAATATTAATTTTAGTGGTGAATTTTTTCATTTTTCGGGGAAAAAAACTCAATTGGTGAATCTTTTCTAATCAGTATAAGTTTGTGGAAAATCCCGGTGAATTGCAATTTTTTTTAAACTGATAAAATATTTTGATTGGTGATTAAAATCTATTTTCAAACCTAAAAAAATTTCCATTGGCGAATTAATCCTATTTTCAAAACAAAGAAAACAATTTTGTTGGCGATTAAAACTTTTTTTCAAACCAAAAAAAATATTCATTGGAAAATTAAAACTATTTTCAAATGCATAAGAAAGAACATTTGTGAATTAGCATAATCTCAAACTAATAAAAAAAATTGAGTGGCGAAATGTCAACATAAATCAATATAACCATGACCGTTGGATGAATTTTCGATGGACAGATGTAGTTGCATTCTAGAAGTAAATCTCTGAAGCACTAGATTTGTGAATTGAAACCTTCAGAATTACATTAGAACCATTAGATTTGGACATGTGGTGAGATCAAGTCTCATCGCTCATCGCGGTAATGAACCCAATGGATTGAAGGATTTTGATGATGAGCGGTAGAAGAACTTAAGTGGCAGAAATATGCATGTGCATAAGTTTGCTTCAAAAGAGGGACCGCCTAGGAAGAATGTAGGACCAAAGCTTAAAAAATTAATCTTCCATATGTGAGAAGGATATTCCATATCTATAGCTAGATGTTAGTGAAAATCAATATAACCACGATTGACAACCGTTGGATGAATTTTTGATGGACGACTATAGTTGCATTCCAGAAGTAAATCTCTAAAGCACTACATTTGTGAATTGAAACCTCTAGAATTACACTAGAACCATTAGATGTGGACATGTGGCGAGATCAAGGTTCATCGCTCATTAATGCCATATCTTAGTTTTTGAAGAAAGTGTGGCTATGGTATTGCGAGCGGTGGCACAAATTAATGCCATATGAATATCTAGAGTGATTGATTGGATAGCTTTATATTAAAAACTACATGATGTACTATAGAATTGTAGATGATGAAGGTTTGTAATGATTTCATATCATTTGAGTGGCACTGGTGATTTTGACAATTGACAACTTGTTAGCTTGAGGTACAGTTTGCATGTAGCTAGGCTATCAGAGTCTAGACGTCAATCAAATTAAACATTTAAATTGTAAATGTAAGGTTTAAGTTACATGAATCAATTAAGTTGGTTTTTTGGTTTGCGTGATTTGTGATTATGACTATACCCAACCTCACACATGACACGTATGAAGGTGTACACATGGAATAGGCTAGTAGTGGCACTATTGCCCCATAAATAAGGATTGTGAGCACAACTGAAATCATTCGTTGAAGAAAGGCTATACTATTGAGTGTAGTGTTTGAATTGTCATAAGGGTTTTCATTTTGTAGGTTTAATAAGGATTCAAGAAGAAGATGATCCGGTATTATTAGGGATACTCTAAATTCTCCTACCTCTAGTTATGTAGTTATAGAGTAAAAGAACAATTTCCTTCATGTTTAGAATGGGTGGAATTGGAAAGAAGTTGATTTGGTTCACCTAACTTCTCAGACAGGTTTTGGACCAGGATGAGGAGCTATGATGGAGATAAGTGTTATCCTAATGCATGGAGGCTACAAGTAGAAGATGGGAGCAATTTTACTACCCCTCATCTTTCACATGAATCTAATTCTCAAAGGGGACAAGTACATTTTATATCTTCACAGCTCCTGATTCCCCAGCATGGTTGGCCAGGCAAGCCCCATGCATTTATTTTTAGAGCCAATCTTTTGCATGGGAGCAATTTTACAACCCCTCATCTTTTGTGTGAGTCTGGTTCTCAAAGGTGATAAGTACATTTTGTATCTTCATAGCTCCCATTTCCCCAATTTGATTGGCCCCCCATTCCCCATGCATTTATTTTCAAAGGGCATTGTTGACCTGTCAAGTCCCATGCGTTTATTTTCAGAGCGCATTGTTGACCCGACAAGTCCCGTGAATTTATTTTTAGACACACATTTGTATTACATTTATGTTGTCACCAACAACCCAACAAAAGCTTGGAACTTATGTTTGTATTTGTATTATGTAATAATGTGACATTGTAATTCGGTTGTAATAAAATAAATGGTTGTGCTATTAATGTGACATTGTAATTTATTTCATTAAGGCATTTGCAATGTTAAGTTACCGACTCCTTGATCTTGATGTCAATCCTAGCACATTAAAGTTTAAAGAAACTTTAAAACACATGTTCATTATTTATATCATAAATTTCTTAACCGTTTGATGAACATTTGATGTATGGTTGTAGTAGCATTCCAGAATGAAATGCATAGATCCCTAGTTTTGTGAACTTAAACCTCCAGAATCACCCTATAATTGTTAGATTAATAAAGATCAATGATTTAGAATTTGTTGTCAATGCAGGACTAAATCATAAATGGTTTGTTTTAAATATTGTCAGCCATGTACTAATTGTGTAATCTGGAAGCAACACGTAGACATTTCAGTTTCATTCACTTTACTGTTCAAAATAACAACACTTTCTATTGCTAAGTGATTTTATTTTTAAGTGAGAGGGTTAGCACACGAGGAGATTTTAGTCTTCAGTTTGTTCATTGCAGTGCACCACCCTGTTCTGGGTTCCATAGTTCCACTTCCAACAAAGCCATTCCAGTAACCTAGTTTCCACAACTGCTAGCATTAATCTTTTCAAGAATCAAAATATGGGCAAGTGAAAGAATTCCCGCGGCTATGTTTCATCGTTTGACATTTCTTAAAATCTTATTTTGTTAAACTTTGAAGTTTAGGTTTAGGGTTAAGAGGCTTAAGAATTAAGAAAAATTTCGCATTGTATCAACATCTCTACTACTAGTACCACTAGAGCAATGTCGGATAAAAAAATACATTATGCAAAATTGCTTAAAACCCCAGGTTTCACTAATGAATACAATGATATTTATGATCCTGAAACCTATGGTAGGCGTACCTTAGAACTTAGATTTTCATCTTAGAATAAGGTTGTAAAGAAAATGCAAGTTAATAGTATCAGTGCTCCATGGGTAATTGGATTAGGGTGCATGATGTTACATGAGGTTTTCCCTTGCCTAGAATTTATCATGGTTTGTGCCCAAAATTATGATGATAACAAAAGAGAAATTGTTAATAAAGATAACTTAGAAGAATTGTTATCCATTAATGCAGAAGAACTTGGAAAAGTGTTGGGGTTTACAACCGAAGAATTTGGAAATGTCCACATTGACCTAGAAAAGCTTGCTAGTGATTATGAAGCGGTGGATGAAATGGAGAAAAAATATTTCTTAAATAAAATAGTTCAGGATAGAAACAAATTGAAAGATGATCATAAGCCTCCTTATGATTTAGTTATTTTTAGACCATGGGTTTAGGATACTATTTCCATGCTAGCATTTTTCCTTGGACTGGATAGCAATTTGGAAGTGGGTGCAAGCCTCCTTGAAATGGTGTATAATATCCATTATGGTGTTTGACATGTCAAATATAATTTTATTGAGCACATTGTAGAATCCATGCATAAATTTTTTTTAATGATTAAAGGAGGTTCCACCAAGACATTTAGGTTCACAACCTACTTGTGCTATCTTTTTCTATTCAAATTTTGAGGAATGTTTCAGACCAACAAGCTTCAGATTCAACCCTATAATAATGTTGAGGAAAAGAAAATGGCTCTAGTATATGAATGGACCACTGAGCTAAGGATAAATGATTCTTGAAGGACCTACAATCATTTTGTAGACTACTTTTTGGCTCCTTTGCATCAAGAAATTATAAATACTCTAATGCCTAGATTTCCTATATCATGTAGAAACTGCATTCAACTAGGAAAAGAAATACAATTGGCTGATTGGTACTTAATCAAATAATATACTGTGCTAAGATTTTATGGATTGGGAGTATAGCCATACAAACTTCCAATACATGTGATAGAAAGGGTTTTTGCATTAGAATATGTAAGGTAGATGTAGAGTACTGATGAACTACACTTTGCCAGTTAGCAAAAGAAGACCTTATTTCCTTCTTTACCTTTTTTATGTGGAGGGTTCACATTCAAGAGAAAAGAATTTAGTGTGGCACATAATATTTTGATTTTTTATTTTTATTTTGATGCTATCTGTCACTGGAAATATGATCTATGTGACACCATTAAATCAATGATTGTGCTCATTAAGACTGCTGCAAGTAAAATTTAACATCAAAGTAAACCCTTGCTTGAAAACTTGAGAAACAAGGATTCTTGGGATGAGGTCAAAATAGCAATGGAGAAAAGTGTTGTTGAGAATGATATTTCTTTTGAACAATTGTTAGCATAAATTATGGCATTACATTGAAAGACAATTAGGAGGTACAAATTTTTTTATGAAAAAAGTCATAAACCATCTAGTAGAGTAAAAATTTAAAATTCTCTAGAGAAGGAAGTTATAGAAAAAAATTGGTCACGATAAAAAATTACTGCCTTTTGGTCTATGAGGAAGGAGCTAGGTGATCCAAGAGCTCTTGTAGAGTATGGGGATAACGAAGAAGATTGCGAGTTTAGCAAATTGTGGAATATAGAGCATCCAAATGAACAAGAAGATAAGGAAAGTGATGCTGAATCTAATGATGATAGGGAAGAACAAATCCAAGTCAATTTCAAACTTGGTTTAAGTGAGGCCACAAAAGAAGCATTTACTATAGGAGCAACCATAGTTAAAAAAATGGTTTATGAAGGTGGTCCTTTAGGGTCCCAAAGACAAGGACCTTGGAAGATAACATATGTAGAGCATAGAAAAGCAGTTGATAAATCTGGCCTTGGGCTTGGAGGTGAAAAAGTAGACCTGGGGCATACAAGTCAATTTGTTAGAGCTTCAAATCCTCATCCTCATGGTTAGACACAATCACAACTAGGACATGCCCATGGTGGAGAGCTTAGTGCAACTGGCACTTCCTCTAGTGGTGATGGTATGGGTAGTAGTACTACTAGTAGTAGTGGTCAACATGTGCTACAACAACAAATTACACACAAGAGGACAACCATACAATATACCTAAGAAACACCAGGTTATCAAGGCATACAAAAGAGGCAAAGGATTTTGATAGGTCCAAGTCACACTACTAGTGGATCCACCACAAAGGAGTTATTTCCAAGCACTCCCCCACTGCCAGTTAGTTTGGCTACGACATCATTAGCAACTGCAAGTACTCCTATTCCTTCACCATTCAAGCATTCCATTGTTCCTGTGTCCCTAGGTTTTGATTACATTGAAGAGTTTAAAAAGAAATCAGACTTGAATAAAAAAGAAAAGAAGCAATTGATGGAGAGTGTGTCTGTTGTAACTTTAGAGCCTGAAACAACCATGGTATTACCCACATTTGACATAAATAAATAAATCTTGGAGTACACAATTCTTGTTCCCACAGTACAAAATAAACCAACAAATCAGATGGCTCAATATGAATTCTAGGTGAAGAATATTCAATTAGATTTTTTTGGACTTGGAAATACTAACAAAATTAATGTATCAAAGAAGAACAATGAATTGGTGTACACATCATTGCTAAAGCATGATAGAGAGAAAAAAAGGTTGTAGACTCAAATTGAAAAGTTACAGGCAGACCTAGCAAATGAGAAAGCAAAGAGGCAAGTAGTAGATAACAAGAGCAATGAATTAGAAAAAAGAATAAAAAAATCTGCCTCTACATCAACAAGCAAAGAGGATAAGTAGAATGAGACTACAATGAATGAACTGAAGCAACGGCTAGATGAGAGCAACAAGAAATATGATGAGGAAAAATCCACTTCAGAAAAATTAAGACTAAGCATTATGAATGGAAATGCACAGTGGGAACAAAAATTGGAGAAGGAGAGAAAAATAAATGAAAGATTGGAGGAAGATCTAATGGAAGGAAAAAATGAAATTAAGTCTTGTCAAAATAAGTTATCTACATTTTGTAGAGAAACAATGAGACATATGAAACAAAAGATCTAGGATGAAATAATGCAGATGATTGATCATTTCTATGACATGTTTCAATTGATTGATGCTATCAGACAACATCATAAGAAGCTCAACAAATATTTAATGGACAACAAAAATGTGTTGGCATTAGAGAAATCAACAAATCAAATTCAACAAATAGTCTACAAAGCCAGTAAAAATGTTTTGAAATCAAAAGGGATTGCTAATCGACTTGCTACATCAATGATGTCATATGTCATTGAAAAGTGTTTGAGAATGTGCGAAACAAAGGAATATTTGCATTTGGTTACAAACAAGATGAAGAACTTGGATGAAAAGGTAAGGAACTTCATAGAGCTTGGTTTTCCAGTGGCTTTTGACACAAATGAGTGATTCATTGGAAATAATGATTTCAGAAAGAAGATGGAGGATGGAAGGAAGATTGATTTGGACCAGTTTCCTTAGAACCCAGATGTGGTGAACTACTCGGATTCCATCAAACCATTGCTAACCCTGAATGCAAAATTGACTGAACAATCCAAGACAGGTTCTAATTTGAATCATGAATTGTTAACAAATCTTCAAGTCAAACAACATCAGTTAGAACAAATGACAATTCCACTACCTGAAGAGTGGAAGTTGCTAGAAAAGGTGATGCAGTGATTTTATTTTTGATAATATGAGTTTCCAAGTTCCAACTTAGCTCTGTGCAGATTTGTGTTTGACAAATATTTTGCATTGCCAATGCCTCTATGTATTCCTTCATGTGGTAATCAATAAAAAAGCTCAAATTTAGACTTCAGTAATGTGTTGATGTTCAATTATCTATATTATTTATTTTATCATTTGAAGAAAAAGTCTGGTAGTGGTTTCAACTACTAGATACACATTAAACAATTATTGATGTTCATTGCTGTATATGCTACTAATACCATTGTTAATATGTTATTAAACATTGAGTTGAGTGATGAATCGCTGAGTACATATTCAAGTTTTACTTAAAAATAAAATAAAATATGAACTATAAGGTATTTTAATTTTAGGAATCCATAATCTTAGTGAAATTGCATTATAATTCACACATCAATACTCAATCTCCATGACTACTTATCAGATCCATAAAATATTTATATAATTTCATGCTTTAATCAAGGTACTTTAACTGGTTCATTAAACCAGAGCTAGAATTAAAACATACATCAATTCATAATGATAAAGAAGATTAATGAAAGATCATTAATCAAATTTCATTAATAATTCATGTAAAATGTTATAGTTGGAGAGACGATAAGACTCAAAATAAGGGAGAAAAAAAATCTTAGTCGCTAGTCCTCCAAGTTTTATCGCAGAGTTCTAAATTTTAATAACTTCTTGATTCCCCGACTTGGTTCACTTTGTCGAGTTGCAAGTCTTTGTTGGTCATCTTTGTAGTCGGTGGAGGATGAGAGAGTAATTTCAATATAGAAATACTTAGACAATGGTGAATTTCATGCATATGTAATCTTTGAGTTATGGTGTGTGGATTTATTCTACTTTTGCTGAGCAGTTTTCCAATGGATTATCTATTATTCAAATGATAGATTTTTGGTTAGTTTCATTGATGTGGTTACTATCACTTAATGTCGCAGTTTTGGTGCTTTTCCTAACCTTAGTCGCTAGTCCTACGAGTTTTATAACCTTGTCGCAGAGTTCTAAATTTTCATAACTTCCCAATTACCTGACTTGGTTCACTTTGTTGAGTTGCAAGTCTTTGCTGGTCATCTTTGTAATCAGTGGATCAAAGGTTTCAAAAACTTTGAAACTTCAGACTTTGGTTCTAAGGTTCCAAGTTTTAGCAACCACATGCCATTATGGACTTATCTTGGCTTTCAAAGGCACCATCATTTGACATCTCATTGAATTCTATGTACAAACTAACCTTGAGTTGTCTTTTCAAGAATTTCAAAAAGCATGTAGCTTTAAAGGCTATCTTTTTGAGGAATGAAATTGAATGCCACATCTAATGCACATCCTATAAAAAATAATGGCATAAGTGTGTGGCAAAGTACTTAGAAATTTAGCCCACATTCTCATTCTTTTGCAATTCCAACACTTCTCAAGTGCAAACATTCTATCTCCACAAATTTGTGCTCATGCAGAGTGGAATGTAAAATCACTAGTTTGGCGTGAGTGACACTGAAATTGGCCACACCAATTTGGAGGAGTGTTTGGTGCACCTAGAGCAAAGGGAGAGAACAACACTAGAAGATAAAATTTTGCAGAGCAATTTGGCACACACGGGAAGTTTTCTTGAGGTTGTACAAAGCGTCAACTTGGTGATTGCGCATGAAAGGGGCTACATTCTATAGAATCAGGAAATTGGAGCTGTGGACGGGTCAGTCATTGCAAGAATTACTCCTGAAGTGATTTCCCATGCATTAGGAATTCCAGAGAGGGAAACTATAGAGGAAATGTTTCTAGCTATTGGTGACGAGTTTTTTAGAATGAATGAGGAATGGTGCAAAAATTCCATTATGAGGAATTGGTTGAAGTCCGAGAAAAAGGGTAAGTCTTAGTTTCCCTCAAAGCTTAAAAGGGTTCATTTTAAGGATGAAATTTTAGATGCTATCACCTTGCTACATCATGTGGTTGGTAATGCATATTCAGACTCTTTTGAATTTTGGATGTGCCATTTTATTTTGTTGATTTGTAGTGAAAATAAATTCATTGACTGGGCTGAGATTATTAGTTATCATTTAAATGAGCAATTGATAAATTTTTGGAAAATTGTTTCCTTCCACATGTGCTCATACCTGGTTTACATTATAGCCAATCAAGAGGCTGTTTGGGTAGGGTTGGAACCCCAAAGGTCTCTGACACTGAACACGCCTGTGTATAGAACTTTTCCACAACTCACTAAAGAGGTTGGAATGAGGAATTTATGCTACGTCCATGACACATTTTTAATGGAAATTTTGAGAAAAAATGATGGAAAACCTGAACTTAAGGTTTCACTTGAAGCAACTGCTTTGGTATTGAGGTTTGGAAGTTTCTACATTCAATTCAACAGATTTACTTATCTTAGAATTAGAGGTTTTGAGAAGGATCCATTGAAATTGCCCCATTATCCAAGTGATTTCCTGGTTTTTCTTGAAGTTTTTTAGCAGATGGGTGTTGTAAATGTTAAATATTCAAACATGGGAGAGAAGGGGTATTCTTTTCCATTTTCCATGCCTTAATTTTCTTGCAAAAGTAATAATCTTAATAGGGGTGTGCAGAAAGCCCTGAATGAATTCAATTTTCATTGTTTTCCCATGAGAACTAATTTTGATAGCAAGGGTTATGTTAAGAAAAATTTGTATGGAGCTAGCAGCTATGAACATCACCCTGATATTGAAGATTTTTGGGAAGATTGTACAGATGAAGGCGAGGTGTATAGAAGAAATTTCATGAGATTGACCCTAAGGAAAATACAAGCTTTTGGTGTTTCTTTCAATATTCCAAAAGATGCACAAGAAGACTTGGTGATCATTGATCCCGAATATTGGGCCCTTGCTGGTAACCCCTTGTACATAATTAATTGGTCAAAGGATGAAGTTTCAGACCTAATAGTCCTTTTTGCCCTTGTTTTGAGAAGAACTTCAAACTAGTTGAATGGAAAATGGCGCCAAGGTGCAGGTTCTCCCCATGAGCAAAGAGTTTTGCAGAGAAAAGAGTAAGGGATTGTATAGGCCTCTGACATAAATATATCAGTTGGAAAGTAGTCAATTAGGCTCTCTGGCACTGGCTCACAGTTAGGAGGAGATGGAAAGAAGCCAGAAGAAACTAGGGCCAAGCTAAAATTGATTTGTGAACAAGATAGTGTACCCTCGGTACCTAAGAAAAAGGCTAGTCAAGAAAAGTCAGTGTCTACAGACTCTAAGGGAATTTTTCAACAAATAATTGATGATAATTATTTTCCCACATTCTTTGAAGTTCCCCCTTCTCCATCATGAGATACTTCTCTTTATGTTCAATCAACTAAAAAAATTGTTTCTATTCAATCAACTGAAAAAATTATTTTTGTTCCATCAACTGAAATAAAATAAAATGTAAGTGTTGTAAGTAGAGACACTAGATTAGTGCCAATGGAATCTTCCCCAACATGGATAGAGAAAGCAGTCAAGAAGAAAAGAAAGAATATTCCCGCAATGAAAATTGAAGTAGATACAGTTGCCATGCTATTGTAGGGTCACCAGAAGCCCAAAAAGGCTAAGAGGATGTCATGAATTGTCACTAATTCCACTACTAGGCATCAACTGTTGGAGATTTCTGATCCAGTAAAGGACCTAAATGAAAATGAGATAATGGAAGCCGACTACAAGGTTAGTCATGTTGATATGGGGCCATCTACTTTAGAAGGTGATGTATATCATGTCGATTACTCTGTTAATGTATTGATCAAAAGAGCAAAATAACTGAAAAAGGAGAACCTTCAGTTACAATCTCATAATCTTTCTTTAAGAAATTTTATTTCATCAATTGTGACTCCGACCACTGAGGAAGCCTCAAGCTCAAATTTTCAAGGTATTGATTTTGAAACTGTGCAACAGGTGAGGAAAAATTTACGTTATACTAAAGCTTCCAGCGAATGGATAAAAGGGATTTATTAGGATAGCCTTATGCACATTACTAAATTTAGGAAATTCTTTGTTGAGGTGTTTGATAAAACAAAAGGAACTGGTAGGTGAGCTCTAGCAGATTAGGAGAGAACATGGTAGCACATTTTTTCTTTCAAAGGAAATTGAAGAACTAGTCTCCATGGAGCACTCTTTGTTTATAAGAGAAAAATTGGTGGATGAACCTAAAGAAATTGATCCTACTTGGTATGATTCATTGGAGTGGAAATTGATAGTATATGAAGATTATATAAAGGAAATCAATAAAGTGTTAGAAACATACTTTGACATATTTGTGTAGATCAAGGACAACTTTAATGATCTTGAAGTGGACCTCATGGATGGGTTCGATGAAAATGTACTAGATCTTGCATACATATTCAAGGAATTTAAAGAGGTGTATCATAGGGAAGTAGCTAATCTTGAGACATCCATTACAAACTCCTTCAAAAAATTAAGTAAGTTATAGAACTATATGAGTGCATATAAGTCAAAAAGTGAGAACATCTATGAAAGGCTAGCTCAGTCAGACCATGTACTTTTAAGATGGAGGACAAGGATACAAATCACCACTACTCCAGGAATCAAAAAACATCACCGCAATTGTCACCAAGTACCAGGAATACAAGCAAAGAGTAAAGGCATAGGAGGCGTTACTGAAGGAGCAGGAGGTGGAAATAATTGAAAGCAAAGGAGTTGGTGCTGGGAGTGGGACCACTATTTAGTTTTTAGTTTTTATGTTATTTTATTTAATTTGTCTCTCTTGATACTTTAATGACTTTTTATTTTAATTTCTAAAACGATTGTCTTCAAGAAACCATTATCAAGACAAAAAAAACTCTACTATTTTTTACTGCTTTTCTATTATTTCAATATAGAAAGACAATGGTGAAGTTCATGCATATGTAATCTTTGAGTTATGGTGTGTGGATTTATTGTGCTTTTGCTGAGTAGTTTTCCAGTGGATTGTCTATTATTGGAATGATAGTTTTTTGGTTAGTTTCATTGCTATGGAATCAAGAATGTTTATCTATGAATAAAGATTTTATGGTGATGGATGCGTAAGGATTTCTTAGTATAATTTGGGTGATTTGGTAGTTTAAGATTTTATTGTTTAAGTTGTGTGGATGCCTTTATAAGTTATTTATGTTGAACTATTAGCTTCTGTTAGCTTATAAGTTATGGATGTTGAATTGTTAGCTTCTGTTCAAGGAATGGATTAATATTCCTTTCCGTTATTTATCAAAGATTGTGTGAATGGAAATGCAATAGGAATTTATAAGTAGTGTGATAAGTGTTCTTTAAAAATGATGCAGAATCACATATCAAATTCAATACCATGGAATACAATATGAAATATAAAATATAAAATATCACAATTTCATGGAATAGAATATAAAATATCATCAACAACAGTTTGGAATATGATTCATGAAGTGCAATATAAAATAAAATATCATGAAGTGCAATGATTCATAATTTCTTTGAATACAATATAAAATATCATCAACTACTGTATGGAACAATGGAAATTGATCCATGACGTGCAGTATAAATACCTAAAATCTGCTAATTCTCTTCCATTTCCCAAATGGAGTCAGGGTCCTCAAATTAACGTTCATCATGAGATAAAGTAAAAGAGTCATCTTGATTCTGAGTCTGCTCCTCATTTTCTTCGGCCTGTGTCTCAAATTCAACATTCATTGCTTGATTTGTGTCAATGTCATTTGTCTGAGTCCCACTTCCACTGCCACTGCCACCAATACCAGCATTTGGAATTGGAGTGTTGCACAACCTAGTCCTTCTTCTTTCACATGTGGACCTCCAAATTTTGAGTTCGCTTTCAAAAGGAAAATTGAAGACATCATACGTAGTTCCTTTCAACCTCAAGCAATTTTCCAAATTCTATTTTAGTTTGTTTCTTAACTTTGATTTCAAAAACCCCAATGTACTAAAAACTCTCTCATCCCCTACTGACCCCAATATCATTATTTGACATAAATCAAGAAGTTTGAAATATTCTGATATCGAATCACGCAATATTTCACTCTAACCTAAGTCTTTCCAAACCTTTTTTATTGATCCCGGTTCAAAGGCCTTCTCCATGCCCATGGATTTATATTGGTCCCTCATAGCTGTTGCAAAACTCCTAGATTTTTTTCTAAGCTTCGCTTCATTTAAAATTCCTTCTATTTTCTGCTCATTGTATGTTACACTTTTCAAAAATTGTTCGATCAATATTTTTACTTGATCATGAAAATATTTTGGGTTATCTCAGTTTCCCAAAATTGAGGATACACAATACCCATGGCTTCAAGTATTTCATGTTGAGGGAATCTTTCACGAATCTCTAAGGAAAGAGATTTTGTAATTTTCTTCAAATTATAACTAAAAAATTTAGCAATGCTGTTAAAATCTTTCTCATTAACAACTACTTCTCTGCTAGAGCACCTGGCTGTCTTACAATGGTACATTGGTATCTCATATCCACATACACAAATACATAAGTACCGACTTGCATTAAACTATAAATAATTATCAGGATTATTCAAATCAGACATTTTCTGCCACATGAAATAATTTGGGCCTTCTTGTGTTAGATCTAGATATAGATGATCAAGGGCCAAGCATGTATGTTTATGTAGATTGGCATATTCATTAATATACATAGTTTTGTCTTGGGATTTCTTCATAAGATTGTTCATCACATCCATCATGGGGAGAAGACTAGCTAAAGTCAAGAGTGTCTCTATATTGCTTAACCTATGTAAGAGGTCAGGAGCTTTGTCTATTGTGTTGCGATGCTCGTACATCACTCCAATCAAGGATTGATATTCTGAAAGAACTCGTTGCATTGGTCCATAAAGGGAGATCCATTTGGTATTGACATCCTTGAGAAGCTTTTTTCCTAGTGTTATTCTCTCAACAAAATTTTGAAATTCTACGAAACGTTTGGGACTTTGGCAGAAGTATGCGTGGATCTCGCGGACTAGATTTTCAACTTTTGATATTGTAGGAAACTTGCTTACAATTTTGAATGCTAAATTCATTCTATGGGCCATGCAGTGAATGCTAAGCATGTATGGTGCACAGTTAGTTTGTAACTTTGTGCAAACACCGGTCCTTTGACCTTGCATCATTGCAGCTCCATCAACTCCTACACACACCAACTTTTTGGCAATTGTCAATTCATCCATACCTGCAATTTCATTCAAATATTTTTTGACTAGTTCAAATAGATTTTGTGATGTTGAATTGTCCTTCATTTTATGAACACAAAGAAGATGAGCTATAGACCCAAGAAGTATTGTCTACTGT
Source organism: Sequoia sempervirens (assembly GCA_007258455.2). Taxonomy (NCBI): domain Eukaryota; kingdom Viridiplantae; phylum Streptophyta; class Pinopsida; order Cupressales; family Cupressaceae; genus Sequoia; species Sequoia sempervirens. Next base: position 261,113,219 of record VDFB02353493.1, read on the forward strand.
AGTAACTTCATCTAAAGATAATGCAATGAAATTTGACTCTTTTACTTTCTCCTTTAAATCTTCCTTTTCAACTATAGCAAGATAGTTTTCCCATTCCCATCCAATGTTTACTGACCAATGTGAGAAGGGAGAGTGAGGAACATTCAAATAAGATAATAAAGTAGAATATTCTGGGTAGTCTATCATAGGACACCCTCTGGAAAAAATATGAAAAACAATACTCATCTGAACGGTTTTTGACATATTTGTTGCTTCCATTGCTTTTCCAAATTGAGCCTCAAGTGTACCTTTACATGAAGCAAGCTTCAAAATTCTTTGGTCATTATTTTCATAATCCATAACATACCTAACATGAAGACATTATTCCTTTGATTTCCATCGTACGACTAATTGTTTCTTTCTGTCTATGATTTGTTTTTTCATAAACTTTACCGACATGCTTTTCTATAGTGTCAATCTTTAGCTGTAACATCTTGTCTCTTCCAAATTTCCAACTACAAATCGTACATTTGGCCAATGCTACATTTTCAATATCATTTTCTTTCCCAATCCCCACTGGTACAATGAATGGGTACTTTGAAAATCAACCAAGTTGAAAATTCCTTGTCATTTCCCACTCGCACCCCATTTTTGATTTGCTTCTTCTTTTCTTGCTACCAACATCATCCTCATCCAAGTCAATTATCTCATTCTGGCTAACTAGGGCATCCCTTGGAACATCTTCTGTTGTATTTCCATCCTCATTTGATACATTTTGATTTAACTCAATGACAATCTCAACTCGACCTTCCGGTGGTGGTGAGGTATTTTGAATGCCTTCTTCATTAATATTTGGTCGAAGAGTTGATGATGCAACTCCATCTTGATCTGATGGATCAGAAGCTTTGGAAATTCCAAAGTAAGATTGTATGGTACCTCCATTTCTAAGTTTTGGGCATTTTTATGGCTTCCTAGTCTCTTCACCACCCTGAGGAGTGGTAGGAGCCTCATCCTTGCTACTCGACATATTGATCTCTCACTTCGAATAGAAACTAGAAAAAATGTCTTCTTGTTTAAAGACAGAGAATATAGATCCCATTCCCTACTCAATATCATCTTTAACTTTAAGACTAAAGCAAGAATGGAAAAGAGATAAATAAAACTTATTATTATAATTAATAACATTACGAAGAAATGATCACTCACCTTTAAGTTTATGTTTTCGGCTTTCGCTGACTTCCAAATCGAGAAGTAGAACCTTAGAACTGAACAAAATGTCTAAGAATAAATGATAGTTTCGATTATATTTATATCAGTCCATATTTGGAAAATTCCATGGTATTTTTAAATGGTATATTAAAAATTTGGCGAATCCCGTGTGCTTATACAATGATACGTTGTAATTTTCAAGGTGAAATGTGTCCTCAAATGTAATTATTTTTAAAATGTTATTGGTGTAATAGGTCCTCATAAGCAACTATTTATAAATTTTAATTGGAGAAATGGGTCTTCACAAGAAACTATTTGTAAATTTTAATTGGCGAAATGGGTCCCAATACAATGTTGTTTTAATAGTATTGGAAAATATGTAGGTGTTTTATTACATGCTTCTAGGATTCCAGGCGAAAATATTAGTCAGTCCATTTGAAATACGTAGTTTGTTATGGCAAATTTTTTGCTTAAATATGCCTCATAAAAAATTCATTGGAAAATGGACATGCATTAATGGACCTATAGTTCATAAAATCCGGGTGATTTGGACACCCTATTGGTTTGAGCAAATTCGCCAATTTTGACTTGGCCGATTTCTAGAATTTTCCAATTGGTGAAGATTCACCACTAAAGTTTTCCCTAACCGTCATCTTGGATTACTGCTTTGACATCGAGTATGCTTTTCACAATAGGTATATTTGATGCTGAGGTAGAGGCTAGAGATGATGGGTCAATAAATGAGCTTGTTGGTGTAGGTCCTTCATTATTTTTGGGTATTTGTGGGATCTTATAAAACTTGGCTTCAAGGCTTCTCTAGTAGTAGAAAGGCTCAGGATCTCCATGGATAGTGATTTATCTTCCCTCAAAAGGAAACTTCACAAACTGATGATAGGTTGAGGCTATGGCTTTCAAAGCATGGATCCATAATCAGCCAAGTAGAATGTTCTAGGGAAGATCAAGATCTAGGGAACATATGACTCAGAAAAGAATTTTTCAAGTATTTCCCTGTGTGTAGGAGATAACCTCAGGAGTTACAAGATTGATATATAAGCAGGGGTCTATTTAAGTTGATCTACAAGATTGTACTTGCTAGGATTAGATGTGGGTAAAGCGGGTTGCATCCTAGATTGACCTAGGGCAACTCCTTGAACGGTTATTTTTCCATGTCAAGTGGTGACTCCACATTCCATACTAGCTCCTTTGATGGTAACAACATTGATAACACTATCATAAGAGGAAACTACATTGGAATACGTATGTTGAACATTGGTGTATCCTTAGCTTTTCCATTATTGTTAGCTTTTTTACGATCAGGCATAGGGGTCTTGTATATCTTGAGATCCTGGTTACTAGCTGGTACTTCAATAGATATGGTATCATTCTCTATGATATCTTGGATGATATTCTTGAGTTTCATGCAGTTTGTTAATTTATGTCCTTTGATTTTATGAAAGTCATAGAGATCTTGCTAGTTATACCAGGATGAATTTTCTTGGGGTTCTTGGTAGTTTTCAAAGTTAGGAAGTGTTATCAAATTTGACTCTACTAGTTTCTTCATGATTGTCTCGATGGCTTCCAATAATTGTGTGTACTTGCATCTGGGATAGTTGTTCCTATTACTGATTTTCCTTGGTTGCATGTTGGTGTTATTGATTTGATTGTTCTGAGGTGGTACCATTTGTTGCACAGTTGGTTGGATGTTAGCAACTTGATTGTTATTGGATCTAGGACCACTTAGTATGACCTTCACATCTACTACACTGTCATTTGTTATGTTTTTGTTCTTAGCCCATACATGAGGTTTTTCATTTGAACTAGTTGAAGGACAGTTGTCTTTGTAAGCTTGAGTATTTCCTTATGAAATTAGGGCTCTTTCGATGTTAAGGGCTCTTGGAACAAGCTCATCATAGGATGTGATGCATTGCATTTTCAAGTGGAATGATAGATTTGGATCAAGGTTGGCTATGATGATTCCCACTTGTTGTTTGTTAGGAAGAGGCCACTTGCTTTTACTAGCTCTTTGTCTCCATAGTTGTAAGAAATTAGCGAAGGTTTCTCCTAGATTTTTTTGAGAGTGTACAAATCTTCTAGACTAACATCCATGTCAAGATTGAAGGAGAAGTGATTGATGAATTTTTCAGTGATTTCTTGAAAAGTTTTGATACTAGGAGGAAAATGAGAAAACCATTCCATAGTAGTACCTATTAAACTTTGAGGAAAGAGGCGCATCAAATATGAATTGTTGTAAGCCACTCCCATGCACATGGCATTGAATTATTTGATATGGTCAATAGGACTTCCTCTCGCTCTGTATTTGTCAAACTTGGGGATTTCAAAACTAGGAGGGAATGGTATCACTGATATGTTTTGATCAAATGGATAAGGACACAAGTTTTGTGTATGAGGCTTCTTTGTCTTTCCCATGCAAAGGTCCTGCATTTCTTGTGAAAGTGCTTTCAATTGTGATGTGAGGTCGTCTTGCAGACTAGGTGGAGGAACATATGGTGGGATGAGAGATGAATTATATGGGGTGTATGAAGGTGTGAGATTTTGTGACAGTAATGAATATGTTCTTGATGCGTTTGGATTGATGATGTGCCTATGAGGAAAATAGGAATCTTGTTGTTGTTGGGTGTATAGTTGAGCTCGTAAGGCTTGCTATTGAGCTTGTTGTTGGGCCTGTTGTTGTCGCTATGCTAATAAAGCTGCTTGTTGAGCTTGTTGTGAAATGGCTACTTGTTGTTTTTGTGCTAAGGATTCTTGTTGAGCTTCTTGTTGTTGTTGAGATAAGGCTGCTTGCTAAGCTTGATGTTGTTGTTGAGCTAAGGCTGCTTGTTGAGCTTGATGTTGTTGTTGAGCTAAGTTTGCTTGTTGAGCTTGATGTTGTTGTTGAGCTAAGGCTGCTTGTTGAGCTTGATGTTGTTGTTGAGCTAAGGCTTCTTGTTGAGCTTGATGTTTTTGTTGAGCTAAGGTTGCTTGTTGAGCTTGATCTTGTTGTTGTGCTAAGGTTGCTTGTTGAGCTAATAAGGCTACTTTTTGTGCTTGTTGTTGTTGTTGTTGTGCTAAAGTTTCTTGCTTGTTTTTGCTACTATTGTTGTACAACTTGTTGATAAATTTGTTGTGCTTGCTATAAAGCTATGACATGTTCTTGCAAGGTGGGACCAGGTGGTTGTTGATAGATATGTGAAGGAATATATACATTGATGTTTTGAGTGGTTAATGGATTGTTGATGAAAGGTGGAGGATTCCCTTGGTTTAACATTCCTTGCAATATGGTAGAATGAGGTGGAGGAATGTATGTTTGAGGCCCAAATTGATTTGGAATAGAAAAGGGAGCTATTGGAAAAGATGATGTCATTAAATTTTGCAATGGAAATGACACACTAGGACCTTGAGTCCATTGATTGAAAAGATTCCCTTGTCCTATGTTTTAAGGATTTCCTTGTGCAAAAGATGTAAACAAAGGATTCACGATCAACGTACTCACAAAATTGATAGAGCTTGTAACCAAGGGAATACTTTGAGGTGGATTGATAGGAGATGATGTGGTAATGGTAGATGGAATGGATGAACCCACTAAAGGGTTGGATAAATATGTCCCAATTTGCATTGAGGGTTGATTCTATGATATGGTATTGACATGCCCTAGTGTGTTGTTTTGAGATTTTTGGTTTGTACCGCTCTATGTGATGGTAGGCATACTTGTGGTACTCATAGGTGTGGATGAAGAAGGATGTCCCTAAAATGTTGAAGTGGTCGTAGAATACTGAAGTTTAAGTGGAGTATGTAGCTATTTTGTATCCTTGAGAATGGGAGAAGCACCAAAGGTAGGTGTCCAAATGATGGTGGGAGGTCGAGGATTAGTTTCAAGAGTACCCACAAGTGTATTAATTTTGAATGGTAAGTTGTGACCAAAATATTTAGCAAGGCTGGTTGCAAGACTAGGTATGTAAGTTTGACTGAGCCTTTGTGATGGGGTTGTGAAATCCTGTGTGAAACTCTATGCTACAAACGTTGGGGAGATAGGAGCTACACTTTCAAAAGATTGATGTTCTAAAAGTTCTTCCCTAATGAGCTCAAGTGGTTTTTTGGTGACGTCTTCTATTTTGTATAGTCTTGAAGGAGATGATGGTTGTTGTGACGGTGTAACATGACTTCTAGGGTCAAATTCTAAAGGATTTGGATCACTTGAGGTAAATGTAACTTTTTCTTTCTCCATGATTCTCTTGTGTTGTGATCTTGTCTTTACCATAAATTTGGTGTCAGCTATGGGAGAGTTATGTTGAGTTTTGTAATGTTTGAACTCTCTAGTTGACTCAACCCTAGGTAAAAGGGATGCTCTAAATCTTTTGGGAGCAATGATGAAAATGTGGGATGAAAATATGGGTGATGTGGGAAGTTATGTTTGCAAGCATTTGGGACAACACTTTTGACTTAAGTTTGATGTTTTGATGATGGGATAAAGGATGATAATGAGCCTAGAAATCTTTATGGTAGACTTGTGACCTTCAAGATAAACTAGTTCATAGATGATAACTATCTCAACTAACTGCATGGAAAAGGATAAATTTCACATACAAAGTAGCTAAGGTAGCAAGTTGGTTTGATGTTTAAGTCTCAAAGTGTTAGTGTATTTGAAATTTTGCAAAGATAGATGAGGTGAAGGATGGAATTTTAATGAATGGGTGAGTGAAATGTTGGACCCAATGTTGACCTAAAGTGAACCTTTTGTTTTGACAAGACCAAGGTAGTGAGAATGATGCTAGACCTCTAAAATGTTCAAATCCTAGAAAATGAGAGGATGGATGGGCATGTTCAAACCTGTTTGAGCTCTCCTAGCCTCGGCATAAAAGTTTCTCAACAAAGTGAAACAGTTGTGATAAAATATGAATTCCCACTTTTGACTATACTTTGTTTGACGATTCCTATGTCTGAAATGGTGTGCTGGAGACTTTCCCTTACAGAGTTTAACTATTTTATGAATCATTTAGACGAGTTGGGTATCATGAAAAGACTAGGATTTTGAATCCAAAAGAATGCAAATAATTCTGGACTATACCATGAAGCATGTCCATAAAAGTTTGCTACTAATTTGTTTATGTTTTTGTGAACTGCACAAAGGTGTTGCTTAAGGGCTTTTGGAGTGAGATGCCTAAGTCTAAAATGATGACCTATAGACTTTGGCTTAGGAATCCCGATTTTTTGTGAAATCATGTGGAAATAGTTTAAGTTTATGGAAGAAAGGGAGATATTTATTGCCACACAAGTGGTGGTAATAGGGGCCTTCCAGCCTCAATATTAGCGTGTTCCTCTTCTTCATCTAAAATAGTTCCTGTGTTTCTCCACTATGAGTTTGTTTCTTTGTTTTCAAAAGTGAAGGTTCTCAAACTGCTAATGAGATATGTTTGTTCACCATTTATGAGTTCAAAGTTTGGCTGAATTATAGCACCTGGAAGATCAGGTTGTTCAATAGGAGCAATCAGTATCCAAATAGTCATGTGGGGTTCATTTGTCAATTTTTCTTTGCTTAGGTGAATTGATTTTACCACAAACACTTGTCTTTGATTATGTTTCCAAACTAGATGTTTATGTCCAAAAAATCATAACTTTCACAATGTCCATTTCATGGAAATCATGAGGTTAAAGCCACATTTGCCTATGTTGTCTTTGGAAGATATGGGTTTGAGATTAATGTCAAGATATTTAGAAATCGCTAAGGATAAATCCTTAGGACAAACAATAATATTAGGGCTAACTCAAGAAATCCATATTTAAGCCAAAGTGTTTGAAATTTTGGATAGTGAATGTTTGTTTTTGGATCATTTTGAAATCAAGCAAAGTGTTAAATTAACTCACAAGCATTACAACCCTAGGCTAGAAATGGCTATATTTGTTGTATTCTCACTTGGATTTCTCTAGTTGTGCTTATTTAGAGCGGATGATTAGAATCTTGACCACATTGGCTCCCCTCCATGACACTCACTTCTATGGGTTAGCCAAGCTTCAAGTTCACATGAATCTCCCATGACAAACTTTTCATCTCTACTAAGAACCGCAAATATGTGGGACGACTTCAGAGGTTCGACCTCCTGACATCAACAAATATTAGGGATTTTTGGCTACTACACAAAGGTTCATAATAAGGGCATCCAGTTTAGGGGGTGCGATGATAAAATCCTTGTGAGAGGTCTCCCAACCCTTAGAATAAGGGCTTTATGCATCATAAAGATACTAGGGGAGAGCTATCATGTACCGCTTCCCATTGATTATGATTTTCATCAAAACCACAAATTTATATAGTGGTTTGGAAGAGCTTGGCTTATGCTCGTTGCCGCTTGGGTCGTTCTGTTGGGGTGAGTGCTTTTTCCTACCAAGGTAGGCCATCTAGAGGTGAACAATAGTGAGTAAGTACATCCGTAGATTGATCATCTTTGTTTGCATGCACAAAGAGAGAACACACGCTATGCCTTTTCTCACACTAGCATGGTTGTTCAATTTTAAACCCAAATTGAAAGATGGAGGTGACTTTGCAAAGTGTTAGAGAATATTTTTGTTTCTCAAGATCGCCAAATGGCGTGAGAGAATTGCATACGCATTCACTAGCAATTTTGAAAAGTCACAAAACAAAACAAATAGTTGTCAATTTTATCCTTCAAAGCAATAATGAGTTAATTTTATGCACCAATTGAAAGATGAGTTTACCTTGTTCAATTTTAAGCCCAATTGAAAGATGTGATGTGAGGGTTCAATTTTATCCAACTTTGAACATTCATTTTAAACCCAATGGAAAACTAGTGCGTTGCCTAAAACTAAAAGCAAAAAAGCATAACATTGGGTTATAATTGCCCAAAAGCGTTGAACACTAGTTACAATTATAGAAGGTTAGGATAGAAGAGGTCTTCAATTTCGCTCCATGCCTTTAAACCTACAAAACCCTATTAGTCTAACAATGAAAACATAGTCAAACATCCATCAGTGATCAAATAATCAAAAGAAATTAAGTCACATGTAAAAAAAACTCGTAAAGTTTCTTACCCTGTTTGAGTGTTGCTTCACACAATGGCGTCACAATTTGAAATTTGGGCATTTGGTGAATTTGAGCATCACTCTACAACAAGACCAGTGAGCACAATTGTGTCACTGTTTTGATGGGCGTTGTTGTCAATGAATGCGTCACTGTTTGAAATTTGAAAGCATCGGTCTGGTGAAAATGAGCGTCACTGTTTGCGTTCCACGATATTTCAAATTTAAATGTGTCGCTATATTTAAATCAGTGTTGTCCAATTAAATACACGTCGTTGTATCAAATTACTTGGGCATCACTATATGGCGATGCTATTGAAATAACGTCTCTCTTTGTGGTTTGAGCATCACTACAACCTAGAAAACAACATGAACATGGAATTTGAGCTAAAAAACAACTAAATGATGAATTTTCCCTCCTAGCGCCATAATGTCGATGCAAGGATACCAATATGGGCCAAATTACGCTTGATTCGTGAATAATTGAAGCATAATGGAGCCACCAATACTCGAATCTCAACAAGATCGATCAAATAAGATTAAACCCAAACATTTCATCAAAACTTAACATACTAAACTACAAAAGCCATCAAAACATCTATTCTAATCCATTCAAAATTTATCTTGTTGTGGAATTGGTGTCGCATTGATGTGGACCGACAACCCTTTCCCAATCCCGTGATTAGTGAGCTTGTTTTAGTTGATTCTATGGAAGAGAATCAATGAAGCCATGGTCTTTGATGTGTGAAAACCTAAATTAAGCTAAAATGAACATGATGCAAGCTAGGTTACCATGATTTTATGCTATAAATGATCTAATTATGCAATTTATAAGCTAATCTAAGCTAAAAATGAGCTAAAAGATGAAAACCCTAATTTATTTACAAACTAGAATGGATGCATGGAAGCCATTAATGAAAGCTCGAAGCTATTATGCAACTAAAATAAATAAAAAAATAAGCTAAATGTGTGCAAATTGAGAGTATGGATGTGAATAAATTTAACAACATAATTTTGCAATAAAAGATGGATTCATTTGTCTTCAAATAGTGATCTATTTATAGTAGAGAAAATGAGGAATGGATGGTTGAGATCAAAAAGCTTAATCAATAGTTCAAGATGAAGAGGATGAGAGGCATGGATCATGGATTCTCATCAACAGATGAGAATGCATGATGATATTTAATCAAAGGCTCACACTTGCCTCAAACAAACACACTTTTGACCTATTCACATAGGTCAAAGGTAACTTGTTTAGCAGGTTAAAGGGTTAACTTGCTTTTGAAGCTAAGTGAGTTGATTGGAGGAGAGGGAATATTCCTTTAGGGCGAGGAAAAAGATTAATTTACAAATTAAAACAAAGTTTTAATTGTACAAAAAGGATAAAGAATATTCCATGGGAATATTCCCTTTGATTAGAAGAAAATTAGTTTAATTGCTAATTAAACAAAGTTTAATTTATGTAATTAGGGAATTAGAAGAATTAGAAGATATTTATTAAATTAGATGATTTAATAAATAGGGGAGGGGTGAAATGACATTTAATTAAATAACTGAGGGTTATTTAATTAAATAAGATGACTTAGGAGATTAAATTAAATATTTTGATTTATTTAATTTAATGAGATGAAGTGTTAGTGAGAAAAGAGATGAATTAACCCAATTTAATTATTTAGGTCAAATAGATGAAAATGATGCAATTAATTAATTAGCTAGGCCAATTGAATTAATTAAATCTTGTGAAAGTAGCTAAGTGTCAAGATTGTCAACCTTTCAAGCTATTAGGGTTTCCCTTACATTTGTACCTAGTTTAAGCATCTCTAATCCCTGAAGTCCAAGGGTTAAATTTTTCCTAGGTGTTTTTTTTTTCTAAATCTTTGGAGTGTTGTTGGACTTTTGGACTTCCTCATCGATTTATACATTGGTCCTTGTCTCCCTATCACTCCCTAATTCTTTGACACCCCAATCCTTAGCATGAAATATGAGTTCCTCCCACCCTCAACAGTTTGATACTCTACCAATTACTCTATGTATCTTTTTTAGGGTTATACTTTTGGTTGTTTCCTATTAGAGAACCTCCTTTCATCCACCCTCGATAGTTTGAAACTCCACTGAAGTCTTTTGAAATTCACCCATGTTTATTTTCCTTTTGGATTTTGGAGTCACTCCATCCCTATCAAACTTTTCATCATGGTCTTGCATTCCCTAAAATTCCAAGTACACCCTGAGATTTCCCTTAGTCTACTTCAAAATTCCTCTAAATTTTTTACGTTTTGTAGTTTCTCATTCATTCATCCTTTCCCTTCTAATCTTGATGCCCCAAGGGTCCATCTTTCCTCTACTAACATCATCATCCTTCTAAAATATCAAAAGTATCTCTTTCCCGATCCTATGGAAGGTTGTTCGATGAATTCCTAATGCCTAATGGATAAGTGACTTGTCAAAATATTAGAGGTGGGCATTCCCATTTCCTTTATTTGATAGGTATGGAAATCAAAGGGAGCCTAATGGCTCGATATTTTGACAAAGAATAAGCATTAATGGTTTTTGTTGAGAAATGAGAGGATTTTATGCTCCTCTCCCATGGATATGAATCTAAGGATTTAATTGATGGTTTGATTAGTCAACAAATGTAAAGAATGTATCAGTGATGACTCATTATTTATCAAAGGTTTGATAAAGTATAGGGTGATTGTATTAAAGGTTGTAGAAGGCCTATTGGAGCCTAAGGAATAATTTTTAAAAATGTGTTTGTGTGCCAAAGTTAAATATTTTAGGTTTGTTCCCAACTAACGACATTAATGAATTTTCATTGTCTACCAATCAGTAGATCAAATTCGACGGCGCTCATGTATGCCTTAGTTATTGTTGTAGGATCTAGAGATTGACACACCATCTCTAGACCATTGTTTCAATAGATTTTTTGGGAGATTTCCTTATCCTTGCACATGAATCTACACACCATTAATGGTCTGAGGTGATGTTGGTTGAAGATAAAAGGAATCTTATACTCATCGAGAATGCAAAAAATATAGTTCATCATAGATTTAAGTTTAAAATATGATTAAAACCTTGACATGAAGGTATGGTTGCCACCTACAATTGCAAGAAATCATGGATTTCTAGGGCCCTCATGCAAGTCTACATGTTTCTCTTTTTGGGTGACTTATAGAAGGAAATATGCATATTAGGTTTTATTTTTAGAGAGGATGAAACTTTTGGATTAAAAAGGACATAGAAAAAGAAGGCACACAACAAAACCAAAGGGTTCACAATTCTAGATATGGGTATTGTAATAATTTGGGTTTATCCTATATATGAAATAATACATGTAACCATTATAGATCAAGTAATTAAAGGCATATTTTACCATTACTGATTATCTCCCTATGCATGTGTGCAATTTTTAGATGTGTTTCTAATTAGTTAGGCAACCAAATGATGTAAAATCCTTGTAAATATTTTGTAGGGTATCATCTTAGAATAATAAAGGAAATTTATGGGTATGATCATGGATTACTAGGTAGAATCATTTAATAGTCAACAAAGCTATCAATTGTTTTATTTTTTTCTAAATGTATGTATAGAGTCTAACATACCTGTGTAATTTGGAAGTTATAGTATTTTGTGATATGTTGATTAATGCATCACCTTGATTCTACTTATTGCATGTTTTAATGAACTCGAAGACTCTATTTTCCAATTAGATGAAGGAACCAGTCTGTTACTAGTTTTTTCTCCCCATCATCCTCTACACACTCAAATTACATAAATTTAAACATCTTTTAGTTTTATTAATTTTAGTGTGTTCCAACTGCCATGTTTGAATGTCCATAACATCAAAGGGGTTATCATAAGTCACTTTCATTAACTGATATGTGGTAGATCACCTATTTTAATAAGGTTCTTAACCTTGAGTCTCCCAAACCAACAAATAGGCACAAAATCACAAGCAAAATAGGGGTGCACTATGCGATGGGTGTGGTTTGTGTTGGGGTGTGTTTTGTGCTCTTGTGATAATATATAATAGAGTACCTTAGGGAAACCCACCTTGGTGTTGAAAATCCAAAAGAGAAGGAGGTCTTACCCACCTTAATAATTGGTCCTAGGTTTCCTAACCTAAACATAGGATTTATGGATATTCTTCCTAGATTTGACACCACTAGCACTTGGAATATTGTCCAACCTTAGGGATTTTGAACCTACAACTCATATCACCAGCACCTTTCTTAAGGTATCCCATGGAATTTTTTATATCTAGTGATGGTATACCAACTTATTATTCCCATGGGGACTCTCCTATGAATCCTTTTGTTTTTTATTATTGTTGCAGTTTGGAGTGAGTGTTCTCATTTTGTAGAAGTTGTTGATTTGGTTGGTGTATACTCCTAAGGGGGAGTATTCAAAGTAGAAGCAAGTATCTTCATTCAATTTCAAAGGGGGAGAACAATGCAAAATATTTTATCCCTTTCCATTGATGTAAAAGGAGAAGAGAGAGTAATGTGAAAAAGTCTATCTATACAGGGGGAGAATGAAGCATGTGAAAAAGATAAAGTTGAAAGGGGGAGAGATAGGGAGAGAGAATCTTGTAAGGAGGAGAAAGTGTAGGAATGTTGTGTAGGCTGTCTAATCTAAAAAAAGGAGAGTGTATGTTCCTTTGATGTTTTTTAACATATTGTGTTGCCATCAATGAAAAAAGGGGAGATTGTTGCAAGTATGAAGGTGTTTTCATTGATGTCAACAAGCTTGTGTTATCATTGGTGTCAATTGTGTAGTAGTTGAGAGAGATTGTTTCTTTGATTAGTTGCATTATGTTGTCATTAGTTAAGTTACTGGTGTTAACCTCTTGTGTTGCTTTGATAAGCTTCTGGTTATGGTTGTGTTAGTGATAAATATGTTTAAGATATTGAGAAAATTTATAAAAAGAGGAAACAAGGTGTTGCAAAGGTTTTCTAGTTTTTCTCAGCATTTCTTCTGGGTTGAAGATCTTCTTATGTGGTTTGGATATGTTGGTTAGAGGTGTTCAAAGTTTTTATATCTAGAATTTGGGATTTTGGATCAATGTGTAGAAGAAGTTGTTCACCAATGTGTGAACTGGATTTGCAGTGTTGCTTACAGAGGTGTTTGGGAGAAATATTGCTGCTCCACATTTCTCTGCAGTTGTTCTTCATAACTTGTGGTTCTAAATGTGAGTTTATGGTGTTGATAGCTTACCTCATTCAAGTGGGTTTGAGGTTTTATGCTCCAAAAGATGTTTTTTAAAGTTATAGTGTTTGATAGTGTAGTTTGAGTGTACAAGGCTTGTACATTTCAAATTTTTGAGTTGGTGTGAAGAATTTTTGGATCTCAGGTGGTTTGTGTATTTTTTTAGATTGTCTATAAGCATGGCATGTGGTTCTCATGTTTTCCTTGGATTTGAGGAAGCATGTACTTCAAATTTTAATGGTGTTTGCATGGGTAACGACCGACATGGTGTTTACACTACATTCGAAGATGTTTAAGTATTCATGAAGGTGTAATGTGGTGTGTGAGTGTTGATTTTGGTCGCAATTAATTTTTATATTGGTCCACGTTCATTCTCATCCACCATGGGAATGCTTAGTTCTAAATATTTTTGAATTTGTAAAGTGCAAGGTGTGTGTGGTTGACTTAAAGATTCTTTTCAAGTTGTGAATGGTATAAATGCAAGGTGAATTGATGCGAGATGGTGTGTGGAATAGAGTTGAGTGTTGTGATGTGAAATTAAGTGTAGAGATGTGAAATGCAATGCAAGCTATAATACAAGATTGCTAAATGCAGTGAGCTAAAGGTATCTTGATCTCTTGAAAGTTGTGAGTGTTGTTGGAGCTATTGTGGTGGATTCTCTATTGCATTAAGATCATGTTCTCTATGTAACATTATATCTTCTATCTTCTTTCTATTCCAACAGTGAGCCTGGGCTATGAGTCCTTCTAGATAGTGTGTCATGTTCTGGTAGTGAGCCTTTTCGTACTAGTTTTGCAATTACTTATATTGTGAGCTAATCCTCACCATTTTTTTTCCCTCTTTAGGTTTTCCATGTAAATTTGGTGTTCTCTTGTGTATGGTGTTTTAGTTTTTGTTATCTGCATTTCATGTTTAAACATTATAATAGATTAAGGGTTTAATGAATGCATGTGGATTTGATTACTATTGATGGTTTTTATGATTTAATTGGATACACCTGATTCACCCCCCTCTTAGTTGTCTATTTCATTCAACAATTGGTATAAAATCTTGGGTCACGATTTCAAACCACTCACTTGTGCTAGGGGAGATTGTTGTAAGGTGTGCACCCTTGGTCTCCTTGTGTTGTGTAACATAGCATTTGGGTTTGTGGCATGGCTTAACCACCTCCTATGGATTCATTAACTTTAATAGGTCAATATTTTGGTGCAATAGAAACCATCTTTATAACAATTTCAACAAACAAAATGTTGAAGAACCTCATCTCAAACATGTGGTGGTTCATACATACCATTGAGAGCTATAAAAAAATCTCCACAAAATTCATGAGGAAATGGTGAAGTTGAAACATCGATCCTGTAACTACAAGATACAAATGGGAGGGGCAATCCATCCCCCCCCACTAAAATTAAGCTTACTCATGGAAGCCTACACAAAGTAAAGATACTTGTACACCTAGTACACGATCCTTCAAAAACAACATACTCACAAGATCAACCCTCTAGACTCTCACCAAGTCTAGGTCTCAAGCACACAACACACAACTCTAGAGGTACACAAGATAAGTGACCACCTACCACTAGGTGCAAAACCACCTTAGAGATCACCACACTACGTTTTCCAACTAGCACTACAACCGATGGCCAAGACCAACTATAGGGTCCAACAAACCACAAGCCAACAAGGTCCTACTCAAGAACTACCACAATAGCTAGGAACTCTATCTAGCCACTAACTTAGCCAAGGATAAGGGAGCACAAGCCTGCCAAACCTTCCTCAACACAAGGCTTACAACTACAAGTATTCACTTCCTATGGTCTATCCTAAGACCACAACCTTAACCTTTGAAGCTACAACCCAAAATCTAGGGAAAAACATCCCACAAGACTAGAGACAACACTACCTCACCTCCATGCTCACCAAGAGCATGCCTCACTTCCAACTATGACACTCACCATGAGGTTCTCCCTTGAGTACAACTTGGGAAAAGCAAGGATTTCATATGCACACTAACTTATAAAAAAAACTAGGGACAACATAGGGTTCTTAGAGGCAAGCATCTAGGAAACTACCTTTGAAAAGCATAAGAAATCCTAAACAATGAGGCTTAGCAACCCCAAAACTCACACTATAACCACAAAGGAAGCAAATAGACACTAAGCATAGGAGAAAAACTTAGGTTTTACACTATCACAAGGATCAACTATGACCCACCTAAGGATTAAACAACCCAACAAGATCATGAAACGATAAAAAAACAACTGAAAACCACTACAAGGTTTAAAAACTGAGTACTCTCCAAGAGAATACTCAAGATAGCCAATTCCTCAAGCCATAATTGCATCGTCTTCTAGCATTAATCTAGGAATACCTCTAAATTTCCAACGAGAACTCATAAAAACCACTAGGAAAAGCCCAACTGGAAACTTTACAAGGGTAGATATATATAATATAATAAAATAAATATAATAATATATGTCGAAGCACTTACTAACACACCTTCATACCCTACACTATGTCAAACATGAATGTAGTTGTGGAGATTGCATCCCTAAAGACATGATGTATGTATTCATGTTATCAAATAACATGGATTTTTGTGGTTAAGACACCTCAACAAATACTTAGCTAATGCCAAGGCATTAGGAAAAAATTGCAAGAATTTCTCAATATATCATGCTAGGGAAAAATGGGAAGTAACACTTGCTACAATTACACATACAAACATATGTGAAGACCCAACCCAAGATGTCACACAATGAGAAACACACTAGAGAGTGATCATTTCCGACTTAAGAGACTCTTAACCAAGGGTATCTTCCCATCCATATAAAATGTGTTAGGTCCTAAGAGGCACTCTTCCTCATCAAACACACTGCATGGGTAGGTTCACACTAAACCCTCAAAAATATCGCCCAAGGCACCCATGGAAGAAGCTAAACACTGACTCATCAAAAAAACCAATTGAGTGATCACACACCAAGCACCAAAAACCACATGGGAAAGAACATGAACCAAATATCCTAGTGTTGAAACATGGGCTTTAATTCCAGATGTAATGCCCCAATCCAACACACTAAGAAAAATCTAATGGAACAATTTTTTTTTGAGACAACATCAATAATGCAACAACAATATGTTACACCTGCACAACAACATGCACATAATTGTTGTGTTAAATGTAATGAAACACTACCAACAAAAACAAGACAACCTCACCATCACATATGCAGGGTGAAAATAGAAAAATACAAACCACTCATGGGATAAATCCACCATAATGAACATATGAGAGAGAGAGGACAACACTTACACAATGATCAGTTACTAACCATGATCACATTCTCTTGAAACACCACACCAAGATAGGATGAGGGAATCATCAACCTCCAATCCATACCTAGACATACTAAACAACCAAAAATAAAAATTCCAAACTCCGCACAAGGTTTCCTAACTAAGAGGCATAAACTCTCCACTATTCGAAATGACAACAATCACTTCTAGACAACCACATGCTTCTAAAGACATCTTGTCACAATGTGAGAACTCAAAATAAAGAGAAAAATACTACACAACATCCAATGAACTATGATGAATATTGAGGACACCAACAAGGCCATCCATGAAGGATTACAACCTTCCCAAGTCTTCACAAGACTAGGTGCACAATCTCCCTAACCCTAGGTTTGACAATCAGGAAACTTCGAAAGAGTTCCCATAAAAAAAGGAAAAATAAGCCAAAAGTTCTCAATGATAGTAAATAAGAACATGCTTATAAAACCACTAGACTCTTGGTACCATGAGGAAAAACTTATTTTTATATGGTTTTTCCATACAAGCCCTAAAACAAAGAGGAAAGATCAAGCTCTAAGAGAAAGATACTTTAACTAGGTTTTGAAGGTCCAACGAACGAAAATGATCATAATGGTAAAAATATAAGGTATAAAAATTATTCATAAATGGCACTAGGTTGATAAAACAATTAGCTAGTTGATGTAGAGAGGGTTAACATTCTATTTTTTGTATGGGGAATGAGGCCACCCAAGTATAGAACCAAAGCACCCCAACATTATTAACCAAAATTTTGAGTTTTAAGTCTACAAATCTAGGCTACTCCACTGATGACCAGACCACCCCACTATGCAACTAGGTTTCTCTACTGGGTATAAGGCCACTCAAGTAGACTTAGTTGAATTATGGGCAATCTGGGTGAATTTTGAGCTAAACATGTTTTCCTAAGTACAGTACCAGGCCATCCAACTATGAAATAAAGTATCTCAATTTATTTTAAACACCAATTGAAAGATTTTTAAGTTTATTTTAGCCTTTGAAAAGTACAATAATGAAAGCCATAAGGTAATCATGCTTTGTTCCAACACAGACACATGTAACTACACTAATATGTCTTTCCATTATCAAAATTACATCCTATCTCAATGGAAGTTCCATTAACATCATATTACAATTCAAATAAAGGAAAGACAACATGAATAAACATAAGAAACTTATCACATTGAATTCATCACTAACTCCACCACAATCCTCTAATCTGGAACAATGGTTACTACACCACTTGACCTCATGGAATCAAAATATCCACTCCCACCATGCTAGGAGATAGTCACATGGGCCACAATCACAACACTCACACCAAAAAATAGGAAGATGGATTACACACATGCTATACACAAAGAAAACACTCAACATACACATCATATAAAACATTCATCCAAAACACAAGATGGAACAAATGGTATATCACATTTTCACATTAGAAAAAGTCACCAATGTCACAACACAAGAATCCTCACTAGAAAAACTCACCAATAGAATAACACAATAATCCTCATTGGGTAAAATCACCAATGACATAAACAAAAACATACACTTGGAAGGAAATGATCATCTTTTAGGTTCTATTCAACTATGCTAGGGTTAGAAATTCGAGAGAAAGAGAGGGAGTCTCATCACAGACACTCATGTGGGGCTTGATCCAAATTTGAGTATCCTTTCATATAGATGAGGGTACTTGATATTAAAATTATTATGCTCCATGAGTGGCTTGTCTTCCTCGATCATCCTTAGCCTATACGAGCACTCAAGGAATGAGAGGGATATCTATTATCTTGGTTAATTAATTCTCCATGTTTCATTATTTATCACTTGATTAGATAAATCCCCACCCATGATCATCCTAATTTCCAATTTGGGTTGGGGACATGTTGGGAGCCACTCCCATAAATCTCTCTAATACCTAGACCCTAAGCTCATCACATCATCCAATGAATGTGACATGAAAAATATTGCACAAAATTCAATTTCATCAATTTTTTCTAAGTTTCCATAAACACTATTTCAATAATTCATGAGGGATACTTTCATTAAGATGATCAAATTCATCACATTTCATTTAAAGCATTCAATTTTTATCATTTTCAAATTCACTAAATACTAAGAAATTTTCCCAAAACCCCATTAAAAAGTTATTTTTCCAATTTCAAAAAATTTGAAAGTACCCTTTTTCTCTAAATATGATCAACAACACACTTTTCAAGTCAAATTCACATTTCATGTATTTTCTAAAAAAATAGACATTATAATTAAAACAACAAAAAATAGGCTGGGGGGTTGATTGAAAGCAAAAGGGGGTTCACCAAAATGATAGTAGATAGACCTATTCTCCTTGATTTCATTAGGAAATGAGTCAAAACAAATAAATGACTATCAACCCTGAGGAGAGTCAAGTCAAAGTGTGAATCTATGAATTTTCTTTTTTTGCAAGGATGAGGGTCCTGATTAAACAACACTTTGGGGAGAGAGATTAAAAATAGCAAACTAACTCCAAAATGCAACTTATAACTTGAATCTTGAAGATTAAGCTCAATACTGATGGAGCCAGAAATCAAATTGTAGATATGAGAGAGGAAAAATGATGTGTACCAATCACCAAAAGTGCTTTCCTAAAACTATTTGAGGACTCATTTGCCCTATGGAAAATGGGTCCTAGCTAGAGCTCTATAAAAATGGTTTCTGGGTTCTCTTCTCTTGTGTCTACACTCCCAGATCCCCGATTTTCAAAGTTGGATAATTGAAAATAAATCCTGTAGGTGAGTTTTCGTTGAATTGCAATAATGATGACAACAAATGTAACTTTGAAAACTTTGCAAATTTTCTCTTCAAGACATCTTCCACCTAAAATCTATAAACACAAATCAAGAGGGAAAAAAGTTTTGTTTTTTGTGAATAGGGTTTTTCCTTGGTCAAACCCCATTTTGGTAATTAAAACTTGAAATGAAACAATGAAATATGAAGGAATGATGAATGAACAAAGTAATTTCACAACTCACCAAACCCTTGAATGAACCTTGGAATGTAGATTTGCAACTTGCATGAAATGACTTCAATGGATGTGGATCTTGATCTTGAAACTTGACTTGAAACAATACATTTGAATGTTTGAATGGATCTTGAACACTACATCAACATATTATTGATGGGTGTTTTTACACACTTTCTCAACACAGGTAATGCGTAGGTGCACTACCTCTCTTGAAAGGAAATCTCAAACTGCAAGCTATTGAAAATCTCCCGAAGGTCTCTCAGGTGTCAGGTCATGACTTGCACAGAATTGCTCAGTTGATGTTTGATGTGATTTTTCTAGTAATCACAGGGCGGACTTACATAGCTGGATGCGAGGTGGATCTTCAAATCTGAAAGTTTTAAGATGGGAATCGAAGTGTACTTTGCTGTAGGTTCGAACAACAATCTAAAACTTCGATGTTTTCTTCAAGTTTGGCTTTACAATGTGCAATGAACGTTAGCACAGGTTTTTTCTAAAAGAAAAGGAAAAGAACAGGGGAAAAGAAAGGTTCCTGGATCTGCAACTAACTGTAAACAATGATCATGGAGGTTCTGCTATGGACAGCTCCCTTCAAACAGAGTTCCACTTAACGAAGAAATCTACAGTATCGTGAAATTTGTGCTATCTTCAAAGGTCTGCAAATATTTTACCATTCATCCACCATTTACATGCATGAATAAAGATAAATATTCAAAGAGAAGCTTCAAATTTCAGCCCAGGCTAACTTTGCAAGGCTATTTATCGGCAGCAAACAACAAAAAGTATGGGCTGGAAGGCATCAACACAACAAAAATTTCTATAATCACAGAACATGACTAAAATCTATCAAAGCAAGGGCACAACTAACTAAAACAACAATGTGAATCTAACTAAAGCATCTAAAAATGGAGATTGAACCATGAAACATGTGGAGAAATCAGAAAATACACCAAGTCAATATATTTTCATTATAAATTTTAGCAGCATGTCATTACAACAACTCAACTCTCTTTGCAAATGAGAGGAGACCCCTATTTATAGTGCCCAAAAAGTTAAATGAATGGCCAAGATTGATTTTCATTGTGTGGCCAAGATTCATTACAAAATAGGGTTTCACCTACTCCCAATATACTACAATTTAAAATTATATTCCCGTCCCTTTCCCTATTTTGTCCTTTAGTGTCAGAACTATAGCATTTTGTCTTTTGCTGACTACTCTTTTGTTGTAGCTACTCCTTCGGGAGCTCTTTATTGAAAATAGGGTTGTCCTGCTTCTTCGAAGTTGCATATTCCATGAATTTTAGAATGACTCGCTGGAGCTTGTCTACCTCAATGATCTCATACCGCAGCGTCTGGTAACTCCATTCTTTTGTGTTATCCTCAAGCTTCTTCCAGTCTTCATCATACTTTACGCCTTGATCCCTGAACAGCTCCAATTGGTCGAAGGCACAGGTGGTGAAACTCATGAATTCCATTGTTATTTCATTGGACATCCCATCCTCCATCTTCTTCTGAAAATAAGGCTTTATCTTTTTTGGATCCATCTGTACTGTGAGCATGTCATACTTTGTCATCAGCTTCAGATATCGGGTGCATTCCGCCCTGATTTTGTTGACCCATTCAATGTTTGGATCCACCTTATTCATTATCTGTTCCAACCTTTCCTTTCTGTTATCGAAATCCTGCCTCCACACGTCCATCAGCTAGTGATAGTCACTTTTGAATGCAAGCTCCTTTTCCCATGTGGCCTTTGGTAACTGGAAGATGGCCTCAATCTTTGGATAGGTGGAGTCGTATGTTGTAGGGAAGTCGGTGTAGAGCTTCTTCGTGCTCTCCAGAGATTGCTATAGATCCAAGAACTTGTTGGCTGTTCGAACAGCCCGGCTAATACCCATGTTCCTGACGTACAGGACCTGTCAGAACCAACTCTCTGTAGTCTTGTCCAAGTTCTTTCTTTTCTCCAATTTTCCAAATTTCTCTTTGGACAATAGTTGGGGTGGAGCCGCAGATGTGGTAGGCATGTCATCCACTGAAGACCATTGTTGGATGTAATCTGTTAAGGTGGCCACCTATGCTTTAGGTTCATCTTTTGAGACCTTGTCCTGTTTTATTAGGTGCACCACTGTAGCTACTAATTCTTCTAGATGCCCGACCTTCTACTCTCTAGTAGCGGTCCCCAAGTTGATGGTGGAAATGTTGTAGCTTATACCAGCCTAGCCAACCACGGGTGTTGCTATCTATGCGGTTCGGGACCCAGAAGCATCCATCGTTATTTTGGATCTCACTTTAGGCTTTTTCTCTTTTTTGGTTAAGCTATGTGCTTGGGCTAGGATAACCTCTAGCCTTGCTCTCGGATCCTTAGGAGCGAGAGTATTCTTCTCAAGCTGCTTTTCCAACCACTCGAGCATGGAAAATTATTCTTTTGATGGCTCTTGATCACCTTCACCCTCCCCTGTTAGGCCTTCCGTTTGTGCACCTTTCATCTTGTTGTTGTCTCCCTCTTCCTCATTAGAATCTAGGATGAACGTGAGGCGTTTGACGAGAGGTTTAGTAATTAATTTCCCTCGGGGACTTCCTTCTACCTCAGTTTCCTTTTCCTTTATGTCTTCAATTTGTTCGCCCTTGTACATGTATTCCTCAAGTTGGTCTTCTTCTCTGTCCTTTTCTTCTGTAGGAGGTGGCACAATCTCCAGTTGTTTTTCCCCTGCAGGAATTTCTACATTTTCTGCTATCTTGTCACCCTCCTACTCTTCTCTGAGAGGTGACCTTTCTACCTCCTCTTCATTGTGTTTTAGCTGTCAGGCCATTCTTTCTTCAAGATCATCATCAAAGGCTTGTATGATGACCTTACTGCCGACATCCTCCTCCTCATCCTCACTCTCGAAAGAGCCAGTTCCTTCCTCCTCGTAGGCCACCCTGTCAATTTGTTGATGCTCATACTCAGGGTGTTCATAATATTCATTAGCCTCCTCCTTAATTGACTTTGAGGCTTCTTGCTCCCGCCTCTCCAATTCTTTGGAGATCAACATTGTGGCCTCCATTGCTAGTGGTCCCGCGAGAGGTTGCGAGGGTATGAAAGAAGCGAGGACTTGCGCTAAGGCAGCCTACAGGGTGGGGTCCATAAAGATTTGAGAGAGCTCAGAAGGGAGATTTTGCATGTGTTTCAAAAATTCCTTAGGCAATGCGAGAGCGGGCATTGGTGTTGTTATTGTGGCTAATGGGAGCGATGTAGGTGACATGGCAGCAGAGGAAGGAGGGGTATTTATGACAGAGGAGGAGTCAATCACTATTACGGGCCCAACCAGAGGTGAAGGGGCAAGATGGACTAAGATGTCTACCGCCAGCGGGGATGTGGCAACCATGGTTAGGGAGACAGATGATGGGGCAGTCTAGACCAGGAGAGATGGAAGAGGTTCTAGTGGATTTTTCCTTTCTTCCTCACCTTCTTGGATTACAGGTGGCTCCATGGTGCCCCCTGTTCACTTGGGATTCTTGGAAGGTGATCCTCCTGAATCCTTCCTTGTGTATACCTTGGGATCCGGAGATTGCTCTGTTTCCATTCATTTCCTCTTCTTTGATCTGGTGGTAGCATGAGACTTGGATGTCCTGCCCATTGAAGTTGTGGCGGTGACATCCTCGGTGGCATTGGGCTCACTCTTTAGCCCTTCATATGTTAGGAAAATTCCTTGTTACTTTAGCTGGCTTATTTGTCTTTTAACCCACTCTTTGGTTGGGACCACGATGGGTTTAGTCACGATGTCAAGGTCATCGACCTCCTATTCATCCCAGTCAATTTCAGGCAGCGACATATTGAAGACTATGTTATATCATGGATCCATGACGGTGCTTCATCTTCCTCAACCCGATCTGATATAGGGAATAGTTGCACCCTTCTTATGAAGTATGTAGTCATCCTCATGTAGTTCCCGACATGCACCTCCTTGTCATCCTAACAGTTTGCCAAAAAATACTCAACATGATGTAAATGGGCATACTCTGGTCCCAGTGCCTTTCTCACATGCCCATATGAGTCCATCCGTAGGCGAGCAATGTGTAGTTGGAAGTGGTATTCTGCCAGTTCCTTTTCTGAGTTCCCAACACACTAGGAGGTTTGTAGTTTATACATGCTTTGCCCGAAGGTAAAGGGATAAGAGATCCCTGCCAAATGCTTGTTGTTGAAGATGGTGTGCACATGCTACAATTTCCGAGAGAGTTCCAATAGTATTATCCAGTCATTGGGGTACCGGGGCAGCTTGTTCGGTCTCTCAGTGAAACCCTGGACGCGAATGTAGGTGAACTTGGGGAATTGCAGGAACAGGAAAGTGTACTGCTTTAGGAACGTCTGTGCATTGTGAGAGACTCTCCTCTCAAAATATCCTCCAAGTAATCAGATGATGTGACTAACAAAGGCGCCATTCACCCTGCAGTATTCCTTCTTGAAGTTCCTGAATTGGAGCTAGGGATATCGGTCATAGGCCTTCATCTTTTGGCCTGGCTCCTCCTCGGGTGCCACAAATAGTCCGCTATACTGTCTCTGCTCTGCCAGTGAATAGACCAGATAGGAGGTCATGTAGAATTTGGAGCTCTTTTTTATATTCATAAATTGCTCATGGAAGTAGTTGCTAATAATACCTCCCTAGTAGAATGAGGCCTTCGTGGTGACATCTTCGTTCCCATGGATGATTTTCTCAATGAAGTACACCATCCACTCCTAAAAAAATGCAGCAGAAGGGAGGCCCATTACCCAGCTCAGCATGGTCACTAAGTTGTGATAGTCTTCATGGAAATCATTGCGAAAGAGCTCATGAGGGACCTTTGCAGCACTGCCTTTTTCTCCTTGAGCCAGAATTGGTTTATCAATCTTCTGCAACCCATCGGGTTCTCATTCCAAGTCGCCTTTCCCTCTTCCATCGTGGGCACTTCCATTTCCTCAAAGGTAGGAATGTGGAAGGTCTTTGTGATTCCCTCGGTTGACATGTCAGTGAGAATATTCCCATCTTTGTCAATGATGGTCCTTGTTTCAGGTTGGTAGGCTTGTCGGCAGGCCATGACGAGCTCAGGGGCAATAAGGGATGGGGGGAAACCTGCAGCTTTTACAATTTTGCTCTACCTGATTAATCTGACATTATCGGTCCTTGGGTGAATTCTGACCCTTTGCTTAAATTCATCAATATCGACCTGGCCGATATTGGTGTTTGAGATTTATTTCTAGTCCGTGGAGATTTTTGATCGTAGAGGTTCACCCTTGAACTAGAACTTCATCTGGTCCTTATCCTCCTTCCCACGAGGAGTCTTGCCTGATTTCTTTCCTTTGTCCTTCTCTGCAGTTCCCCTCGAGGGTCCTGCACCCGATTCCATATATCCTGCAAGCATGGACACAATGAGTATGACCGATTATAAAGGTATGAGCATTAGTCAAAATCCAATTTAGGCAAAGTATGATTGATGAAATCAAATGTTTACTTCAAGATATCATTAGCCATTTACTGGAGGAACTTCGGACAATCCAGACTTGGAGGGCTAGACTTCCCTGGCAGAAATGTTGTTTCGAAAGGGGCAAATAGGCCGGGGTGATGTGGGTGGTTTTTTTCGTCTTCACATTTTGATGGTTCGAGGGGCTCATGTTGAAGAGGGCCAAATTTGAGCACGTGGGTCGAGGTTAGATTTCAAATTTGAGGTCGTTTAGGTCACTTTTGGGGCTCCCAGAAGTTCAGGCTCGGAAAGCCGTTTGTGGTTCGTTGTCTCCAATGGCCTGGGGAGACAAAGTTCCAGGGATGAAACTCCAGGGTCTAGGACCCAGAAGGCTAAAGGACAGATGGTGGTTCAGGTCCAAAGATGCGGGAAGTTGTCGTGTTTTCGCCGATATGAGATGAAAATCTGGGAACGGAAACCTAGATGGAGCGGCTCGGTGAACCAGACCCATCATCAAGCTTGCACGTCCTACTTTCGTGTGTAGTTTCTCTTGGCGAACATGAGGTTGGAGCCTGGATGTCAGAAAGGCGGGCTTGTTTTTCCCCATCTGGGGCAGCGGGCATCAGATGAAATTCTGGAGGCCAGATCCCAGTGAGGACAAGGACGTTGAAGTTTCAATATTCAGTTTCGCAGCGGACGAGAGCTCGGGGTCCGTGGGCTGGAAAGACGTCACTAGATGGCCGTTACAAAAGGGAAAAGATGCAACGAAAGTCCGTGGACCTTGACCTGGGTTCATGACGGAAGGTTGATTTTTGAGATTTTAACGTCGGATGGCGAGATGCAAGGTGGGCTCCAGGAGTCAGGTGGACGAGATCATTCTACCATTTGGGAACGACAAAAACTATGCAAAAGTTTGGACGCGGAAGTCTGGGGTTTCGGGCTCGGGAAGGAAAAATAGAGGCCAATTTCCAAAGTTGCAATGATTTAATTCCAACAATGACTAGATGATGGAGTTTTAGGGGCTCGGGCCCGAAAGGGAAATCTACCATTTTGAAAGAGGTATGTTTTCATAAGTTTTACTGGTGGTGGAAGGGCCCGAGCCCGGAGGGCTCGAATTCCCTGTATGAAGAACAGTGGCAGCGAAGGAAAGTTCTGGATCGACCTTACGGGAAAGATTTGAGGGTTTATCAAGATTTCAAAACATGGGTTTTGTGTGTTTTATCTAGTTTTAGCAAATTAACGCATTTTTAACCCATGTTATTCATCATTTAAGTGCAAAATTCATGAAAAACTCCTCAGGAGGGCGAACAAAAAATCTACCTAGAAAGCCCGATAAAGGAGATTACAAAATCCACTAAGGATCAGCGGATGAAGGTGATGGGCACGAGGGCGGCGATTGATGAAAGTAGTGAACTCCTTAGGCTAGCGCTCTGACTTCTTTTGCAATCCTGACAAATGAAAATGACAGGTTGGGGTATGATATTTATACCCCCCTTCTATTAATGGCTTCAATTAATGCCCGTACAGTCGACCTGTTGGTTCGTGGATTTAAATTTGCGGACAGTGGTGGGAGGTCCGGGGTTCGGGGGCAGGAAAGACCTCAGGCGGCAGCCGTGTTAAAATTTGTTTTGCAAACCGCTAGCAAAGGGGATCTTGGGACTCGAAGGGTGGGAGGACGTCGCAGGTTCGCCGTTACGAAAGATTCAGTTCAAAAACCATCGGCAGCGAAGTGGAACTTGGGGTTTGGGGGCCAGAATTCCAGTGAGGTTTCGCAGCTAGAAACGGCGAAAGGCGATGGGAATTCTAGGAACGACGGTCCGGCCATCCAGACTCGGAGGACATGGATGCATTTTGGGACTTCACGCAAATTGAAACCTGGTGATAGCTAACGAACCAGGGCCCGGGGTTCAGGAAGGCGGACGCCTTCCTCCGTTCGGGAATGGCGAACCCCCAAAGGAAGCCCAAAGGCGGAGACCCGGTGGGTTGGGCTCGGAAGGGCTCGAAGCCATTGGCAAAAGGAAAATTGCCAAAGAAAGCCCAAAAAGCCCAGGGCTTGGCCAAAGATGATTGGGTAAACACGGTCACTTTAAGATGGGACTTCAGGGGTACGCTGACCATCAAGGACGCCAAAACGGGGGCACACAAAATGAGGCGATGACAAAAAAGACCTGGCAAGGCAAAAGAAAAGAGGGTCCCGTTCCGAACGGGGCATGTGTGCTGAGGGCACAACAAATGGTGACTGTGCTGGGAAATGCTCCCGAGCATTCTAGGGATAAGCATTCATTCAGAACTCGAAATCTCTGGTTTCGCAGACCAGGGGTAGACTTCCAAGAGTGAATTGAGAGAATAGGGACTTTAGTTGGGTTAATGTACAAAACATCTCACAAGTATGTGTGTTGTGGATTCATTCATTTCCCTGGGACTGCGCCAAGTGGCCGCTAATCCAACTGAGCAAGCTACATAGATCGTCTAACACCAAAAGTAACATGGAAATTGTCCCACTGCCAATCAGGTGTCCATAGCCCTGACGGAGTTATCGCTGTGACCCCACGGATATTGCTCTACTGCCAGCCGAGCATCCATAGCCCTGATAGAGTTATCCACACACCCATACGGTCACTTGATTTTAGAATTTTCTTTTAATTTCTTTTTATATTTCTTTCAACTTGTCTTCTTTTCTTATCTTTTGCTCGACCGTGTAAGCGTTGAAGCCTACAAAGGGTTTGGAAGTCGTAGTGGTCACTGGAGAGGACTTTGGATTTTTCCCTTACTAGGGTATCATAGTAGCCATTATACAGTCCTTAGGAATAATTAACATGTTTTTTGTGCGAGATATGAGATATGCGTAAAGAGAGCCAACCAAGGGTCAAGTTCTAAAATAGAGTTCAAACAAGGAAATCATTCCTAGGCAGACTTCAGGGACCAATAGTTAGGAATGGATGTTTATCTAAAGAATACTAAGGACGAATAACAAAGCGAGCCATTCATTGAATTAGCATGGCCACCATAAAGGGACGGGGAACATCCTTTCAAAACATAATAGTCGGGAATGAGCAAAACAGAAAACAACAACACAACAAAATGCAAGCAGGCCAAAAGACAACCTATTCTAACCTATATACAAGTATTTGTAGAAAAGAGCCCATGGGAGCTCAAGCTTGAAAGTAATGCTTCAGATGTTGCCCATTGATAGGCAATGGGACATCTTCACCAGTTAGGGTCTTCAGGTAGAAAACATTGTCTCCCAATATTTTAGCTATTTGAAAGGGGCCAAGCCAAAGCTTGTCGAATTTGTTGTGTCCCCCTTTCCTTTCATGGGCCTTGTCCCAGTACATGACTAAATGTGCAATTCTAAAGGCCTTGATTTTGGCTCAGCGATCGAACCATCTCTTAACCACGCCCTGATGTTTAGTGAAATTTTCTATTGCCTGGTCTTGAATTTCCTCTAAATGCAAGAGCTTAGCTAGTCGAGCTTCTCTACAATCTCCTCCTTCGTAAAAGTCATTGATAAATTAGAGAGTGGGAATCTTCAGGTGGATAGGAAATATGGGCTCTAGGCCATAAACAAGATGAAACAGGGAATCACCAAGGGTAGCCTTGTGGCGGGTGCGGTCTGCCCAAAGGGCGAAATGAAGCTAGGTATGCCAGTCCTTGGGATTCCTATCTAGCAACTTCTTGATTACTGTGATCAGGTTCTTGTTTGTGGACTCAACAAAGCCATTTCCTTGAGGGTAGTAATTAGTCAAAAATTTAAGGGCAATCCCGTAGTTGAAGGCCCAACCAGCAAATTTTAATGAAGTAAAAGCAGGTCCATTATCACACACCAATGCATAAGGACAACCAAAGTGATTAAAAATGAAAATTTCCAGAAAATTTGTAACTACCTCAGTAGTGCATTGCTTACATACAATTGTTTTTGTCCATCTAGTACAGTAATCAGTAGCGGTAAGAATGTACTTGTGTCCCGCAGATGATGGAGGGCTTACCAGACTGATGAAATTGAGACCCCATTGCGTGAACAGCCTTACCTCCAGTACATGCTGCAGTGGGATAGCATCATTCTTCTCCTTGGTGGTGGCTGTTTGACACATGTGACAGGAACGAACATGATAGTGAGCATCTTTGAAGACAGTTGGCCAATAATATCCTGCTCTCAATATCTGATGTGCAGTAGAGGGCTCAGATCCATGACTAGTGCCAATTTTTTTGTGAAACTCCTTCAAAACTCGGTTTGCTTCTTCCTTGCCGAGGCATCTCAAGTAAATTCCTTCATGATTTTTCTTGTATAAAATGGACCCCTGCAACATATAACTATTGATTTTTAGCCTAAAAGCATGTTTTTGGACTCCTTGTAGGTGAGGCGGACACTTGTGGTTCAGTAAATAATAGACGACATTCTCGTACCATTCTCCTGGGGAAACATCCTCGAGATGGTATTGCTACACAGTAAGTTTGGGTTTGGCCTCTGTTGCTGCTTCAACAATCATGCAGATAAGTGCCTGTTCTCTCACCAACCTCATCGGTTGGATTTCCATATCATATTCCTGGAGCAGGGTGACCCATTTGGCTCTTCGTTTTCCCAATTCATTTTGCATGAGCAGCGTTTTCACTGCTGGGTTGGGAACAATGGCGAACACTTTGTTACGCAAGATATAATGCCAAAATTTATTCACTCCCCACACAAGGGCATATGCTTTCTTTTCCACATTATGGTATTGCAATTCAGCATCCTTCAGGGGAGCACTCATGAAGGCGATCGGGTGCTCACTTCCTTCATCATCTTTCTGAGTCAAAATGCTAGCACAAGAATGCTCTGAAGCGAATGAATAGATGTAGAACTACTTCAGATAGTTTGGACTAACAAGCACAAGCACCTCAACAATGGCCCATTTGATTTCTTCAAAATCTTGTTTGGCTTCGGGAGCCCACTCAATTTTGGCATCATGTTTTAACATGGAGTTGAGTGGTTTAACAATTTCAGCAAAACCCGTGATGAACTTCCTCACAAAATCGATCTTTCCAAAGAAGGATTTTAATTCTTTCTTGCTACCAGGTGGTGGGATCTTTAGTAAGGACTGGATACATTTAGGGTCTATAGAGATTCCCTAATCTGAAATGACATGTCCAAGTAATCTACCTTCAGTCACGCTGAAAATGCACTTTTTTGGGTTAAGGGAAACTCCAAACTCCCTACACCTTTGAAACACTTTGCATAAATCGGAGACGTGATCACTCCGCCTTTTAGAGAACATAGTTAAATCATCCATATAGATGATTATGCATTTTCCAATTAGATCTTTGAAGGCAATATCCATGGCACGTTGGAAGGTGGCGCCAACATTGATGAGCCCAAATGGCATCCTCCTATAAGTAAATGTCCCCCACTTAGTGGTGAACGCTATTTTATGACGGTCTTCATACTGTACCATCACCCGGTTGTATCTGGAATACCCATTGAGGAAAGACATCATTTGGGAGTCGTTGACGATCTGCAGCACCTCATCCAATGAAGGCACTGGATAGTTTTCCTTTTCCAAAGCTCTGTTCAGGTTGCAGAAGTCCACACACAATCTGATTTCTCCATTCTTTTTTCTGATTGGGACCAAGTTGGCTACCCATGTGGAATGCCTGACTGGGAAAATAATCCTTGCTAAAAGCAACTTCTGTACCTCTTTGTAAATGATGGGCTCTAACAAGGCATTAATAGAGCGCTACCGCTGGTGGAATGGCTTCACTTCTGTCTTGAGAGGGATGGTGTGCATGATGATGGAAAGCATTACTGATTCCCTTTTTTTCTTCGGGCGTGCAAACCTTGCCAATAAACACATTTTTTGTCTCCTTGGTTATCCCAAGGTTGTGAGCATTACACTGGTTTCTTATAGCTTCCTTCTTTGTTTATCGGTGTTGGTCTCTGATCTGTTCCAAATCAAATATGCATTCGAGCTGAACCATGCCTCTGGGAGTCGTGTTGCTTTTGAGGTTAATGACCCCCTCTATGTCTAATTCAGCCTCTTTCGGATCGGCTTCATCAATTATTTGGGTGGCAAAGACATCGAAACTCATGATGAATTCAAGGATGTGTTTATCGTCATTGAAGACCTGAAAGTGAGTGACATTATCCGGGATAGACGACATAGATGTCAACTCAACTATAAACTTCTTAAGCCTGGACAAGGAAAGGGGCTGCAGAGTGTTGGCTGCTTGAGCCAAGGCATCGATTGTATGATTCTGAGCACGAGGGATCAGCTGTATATTAAATTCATCTAAACTTTCTAAGAGATCCCATACCCTATGCCTATAGTTTGCAAGTCTTCTATCATGATAGGAGTACAATTTTCTAACTTGTTTAACTACAAGTTTAGAGTCCCTGAATACTTGCAACATTTTAACATTTTTCTTTAAGGCCATAAGAAGACCATGCACTAATGTTTCGTATTTCGCTACATTATTGATGCAATGAAACTGCAGCCTATGGGCAGCAAGAAAGGTCTTACCCGTTGGACTGATGAGCTCGAACCCGACACCGACTCCTTATTTTGATTTAGATCCATCAAATCGAAGTGTCAAAAACTTGGAAAATTCCTTGACTTCGGGTCCAACTTGGCTCTTACTTCCTTCTGGCTGGGTGGCTGCTCCCGTAATATTTTGGGAATCATGCAGCCTGGCGTGTTGAACAATAGGTAGTTCTGCTAGCACCTCCTTTGGCATTTCCTTCTGAGGGACAATTTATTTTTTGACATGCTCTACCGCGGTTTGGTACAAGCAGGAATTAAACTCAGAGTGGGCAGCATTGTGAATCCTGCACCAATTTGGTAGTAAGAGATCCTGAAAATTCATTCGGATTCCCAATCTAAGTTGATCCCTTGCACACTTCCCCACGAATTCATGGAAACCACTGAGTAGTCCCTAGTTGTCGCCTTCATTGGTTTTATCATCTGATTCTACTATCATTTCTGTACTTGGAGGCACTTGAGTAAGGTCGGTTGGAGTGTTGCACTGTACTAAGAGTACTTATGTGGCATATTCTTCTTGGCATTCAAATTCGTCTTGATGGGCGAAGGGACAGTAATTTCCCAATTCCGTCTCAACAAACAACACCTCATTTAGGTTGTTGTACTCCGTAATCATATATTTCATACGGGGCTCATGATCTACACAGATTTGATTTGGCAGCCCTTTCCATGGCAGCCACATGTGAGAATGGTCTGTGGCAGCATATCCATTT
The DNA here is from genome assembly GCA_007258455.2 of Sequoia sempervirens. Classification (NCBI taxonomy): domain Eukaryota; kingdom Viridiplantae; phylum Streptophyta; class Pinopsida; order Cupressales; family Cupressaceae; genus Sequoia; species Sequoia sempervirens. The sequence goes on from VDFB02353493.1 coordinate 261,145,618, forward strand.
AATGTTTTAGTGAATTCTCTTCCTAAGATGATCCCATATGCATCGGGAATGCTAGCCACTTGAATATCAATGACTTGTTGTATTCTTGGATCTATAGCAATTTGCATCGGGATTCGATTCATTTCTCCCATAATGTTGATCTTTGTTTTGTCCAGCTGGGTCACCTTCCTCCTAGAGGGTGTGAGAGTAATTTCAAGAGCCTTACATACTGCCAAAGGCATAACATTAGTAGATGCTTCTGAATCAAGCAGGCAGTTATGCAAGTTTTTCCTAAATATCCGAATGGTGGTAAGCAAAGGGGGAGTTTCCAATCTTCCTTGGAAAAGGCTCATGGGCAGGTCTACCTGAGCTACCTAAGCTACTCTATCTTTGTTCTTATCGCCAATTTTATCTTTAATCTACCTATTGTTCTGGTCTGGTTCCTTTTCCGGCTGTTTACCTATAGACTGATTTAAGGGAACATCCTTCCTTTTCCCTGTATTTTCCTGTATCACAGGTTCTTTCCTAGGTTCTTCAAAGGTGACTTATTTTGTCGAGGCCTCCTATGTCGTGCTAGTGGATGGGGTCCCATTGAGTACCCTAAAGAAGACATGCCTTACAGCAGGGACTTTGAGTAGTTTGAAGGCAGATAAACTAAATTTTACTTTCTTAAACTCTTCTGCCACATATTCACCCATATGTTCAATCTTAGAGCCGAAGCCTCGACCTATTGCAAAGCTAGGAGGTTGGACTTCCGTTTGGCTTGACTAATTTTGGGGTTGGCCTTGAGGCTGATTTTGCACCTGATTTTGAGGCCTATCCTTATTGAGGTATTGGGTGGGTATATGGGGAAGCCCAGGGTTATTGTTGGTGTTAGGGTCAGGAGGGTAGTAAAATTCTTTGGAGGAGTCGAGGTCGTAACGGGTCCACCCGCCTGCCTATTTCTGAGGAAGTAAGGGGTTGTTCTCTGGTGAAACATGTCAATTTCATCTACATATGGTTCTTCCTCATCTACTGGACCATTATCTACTAAATTGAAAATTTGAGCCAAGGTTTGTTCGTTACTTACCTCTTGCACTTCTTCATTTTTAACGAGAGTAGGCTCGACTTCTAGTTGATTGTGGTCGCATCGCGGAAACGGTGCATGGTTTACCACGAGACAAGAGGAGTCATAAGGCTCAGACGAAACGATGTCTCTGCAACTGGTACTATAAGCGGCATTTTGGACCTCAATTTGGAAAATTTTTGTAGCTGTCTGGAATTCAGGACAATCCAACTCGAAGTGTCTGCTGGTCTTGTGAATTCAGCACCATTCGGACAAAGCTGCCTCGGTAAGGTAAACCCCACTGGCTGTTCTCTCATTGTTGGCCAGCTGATCAAGAGGAGTAGGTACACCTCCATTATTGGGCTTCGTATTCCACGTGCGGTTATGCCTCTGAGAAGGTCTCCTCTCGGAACTTTGATTCAGATTTTGTCCTCTATCATAATTCTGCCTGGAAGAGGTGTTTGTTTCCTGGTTGTCCCTATTGTCCCTGTTGTCTCAGCTATCCCAATTAAGATTGGCCTGGAGGTTACGCTGGGATGCCTGCAAATGATTATTCTAATTCTTTATGTGCGTCATTTCCGTGGATATTTTCTTAATCATCTATGTCAGCTCTTCCAATTTATCTTTCTCAGCAGTGTTGCTTGGCTGCGGTGCCAGATTTTGGAGAAAGACAGGCGGGGCTACTGGCTGATTCTGATGCACTAGAGGGAATTTCAGTCCCAAAAAAAATAGTGGTGCTTGCAGTTATTGAGAATACACCTATTGTTGTTGGGGAGCTTGAGGGTAACTTTGTTGTTGTTGGGGTTGCAAATAAGAAGGCACAAGAGGTGTGTAATCCATTGGTTGTACAGGGTGCAAAACGATGGGCAGCTAAGGCACGTGATTCATAAGAGGGATATGGTTAGCGAATGCTTGATTAAGCCCTTAAACTTGCATCAGATGAGCTACTGGTCCCAAAGAAGGCAACAGACAAGAGATATTCTGCCCCAAATCTGCACTGGCAATAACAGCCTTTGTATAGGTAGTCACTAATGAGGTGAGTGGCAGACACATCCTCTTTACCAAATCCAACGTAAGGTTGTTTAACGCCGCATAATAGACCGAGAGGGCTGCAACATCATTATGAAGGTATGGGTCCTAAAGCCTTGTGAAAGCATGATGAAAGTGGTCATTAAAGGATCCAATGGGTTCATTGACTTCCCTCTAGATGGACATAAACTGCCTATATAACTCTGAAGGGATGATCGAGATCTTATATTTTTGTAGGAAATTATTCTTCATGAGGTCCCATGAGGTAACGGACCCCCTCGGCAGATTGATGTACCAATAGAAGGCCTCCTCGCCCAACAAATGTGGAAAAAGGTGGCATGCAACATCCTCATGATTGACTTGCATTTCAGTGACTGTTGTTTCAAATATTTTGATCTGTTCTTTAGCTGTTCTTTGCGGGTCACGAGGATTGAACTTCAAATAAAATCCTTCCGGATTCTAGGGCATATCATGGTAAACAGCACAATGTATCGGTGAAGGATTTTGTGCCAACCAAGCCATGGCAGGAGGCGGATGTGGTATCTGCTGTTGAGGAACAAAAATTTGGAGTTGCGCCTGTGATAGGACAATAGCCTGGGTTGCGACTGTTTGGACTATTCCTTGAGCTTGAAAGGCCGGGAGAGAGGCAACTTCTTGGTTGCTGGAAATGGGGGGTGAAAATGCAGTTTCGAGTGGTCAGGTGGAGGAGGAAGAAGCAACGTTTCCTCGCCTAGTTCATTTTTCCCTTGTAGGAGGGTGCAACTCTTGGAATTCTCCCTTATTTGGTGTTGACCGTAAAACTCTTTGAAATATTTCTGGGGAGAATGATCCGATTCGATCCATCTTCACAAGGCCCTCCTTCTAGCGTTAGTTCCGTTGATGAGTGTTTTTACACACTTTCTCAACACAGGTAATGCGTAGGTGCACTACCTCTCTTGAAAGAAAATTTCCAACTGCAAGCTATTGAAGATCTCCGCAAGGTCTCTCGGGTGTCAGGTCATGACTTGCACAAAATTTCTCAGTTGATGTTTGATGTGATTTTGATGGTAATCACAAGGTGGACTTACGTAGCTGAATGCGAGGTGGATCTTCAAATCCAAAGTTTTTAAGATGGGAATCAAAGTGTACTTCGCTGTAGGTTCAAACAACAATCTAAAACTTAGATGTTTTCTTCAAGTTTGGCTTTACAATGTGCAATGAACCTTAGCACAGGCTATTTCTAAAAGAAAAGGAAAAGAGCAGGGGAAAGGAAAGGTTCGTGGATCTGCAACTAACTGTGAATAGTGATCATGGAGGTTCTGCTATGGACAACTCCCTTCAAACAGAGTTCCACTTAATGAAGAAATTTACAGTATCATCAAATGTGTGCTATCTTCAAAGGTTTACAAATATTTTACCATTCATCCACCATTTACATGCATGAATAAAGATAAAGATTCAAAGAGAAGCTTCAAATTTTAGCCCAGGCTAATTTTACAAGGCTATTTACCGGCAGCAAACAACAAAAAGTATGGGCTGGAAGGCATCAACATAGTAGAAACTTCTATAATCACAGAACAATATGACTAAAATCTATCAAAACAAGGACACAACTAACTAAAACAACAATGTGAATCTAACTAAAGCATCTAAAAATGGAGATTGAACCATGAAACATGTGGAGAAATCAGAAAATACACCAAGTCAATATATTTTCATTATAAATTTTAGCAGCATGTCATTACAACAACTCAACTCTCTTTGCAAATGAGAGGAGACCCCTATTTATAGTGCCCAAAAAGTTAAATGAATGGCCAAGATTGATTTTCATTGTGTGAACAAGATTCATTACAAAATAGGGTTTCACCTACCCCCAATATACTATAATTTAAAATTACATCCCTGTCCCTTTCCCTATTTTGTCCTTTAGTGTCGGCACTGTAGCATTTTGTCTTTTGTTGACTTCTCTTTTGCTGTAGCTACTCCTTCGGGAGCTCTTTATTGATAATAGGGTTGTCCTCCTACTTCTTCGAAGCTGCATATTCCATGAATTTTAGAATGACTCATTGGATCTTGTCTACCTCAATGATCTCCTACCGCAACATCTAGTAACTCCATTCTTTTGTATTATCCTCAAGCTTCTTCCAGTCTTCATCATACTTTACGCCTTTATCCCTGAACAGCTCCGATTGGTCGAAGGCACGGGCGGCGAAACTCATGAATTCCATTGTTATTTCATTTGACATCCCGTCCTCCATCTTCTTCTAAAAATAAGGCTTTATCTTCCTGGATCCATCTGTACTGCGGGCATGTCATACTTTGTCATCAGCTTCAGATATCGAGTGCATTCCAGCCTGATTTCCTTGACCCATTCAATGTCTGGATCCACCTTATTCATTATCTGTTCCAACCTTTCCTTTATGTTATCAAAATCCCGCCTCCACACGTCCATCAGCTAGTGATCGTCACTTTTGAATGCGAGCTTCTTTTCCCATGTGGCCTTTGGTAACTAGAGGATGGCCTCAATCTTCAGACAGGTGGAGTCTTATGTTGCAGGGAAGTCGGTGCAGAGCTTCTTCGTGCTCTCTAGAGATTTCTGCAGATCCAAGAACTTGTTGGCTATTTGAACAACTCGGCTAATACCCATGTTCCCGACGTACAGGACCTATCGGAACCAGCTCTCTATAGTCTTGTCCAAGTTCTTTCTTTTCTCCAATTTTCCAATTTTCTCTTTGGACAGCAGTTGGGGTGGAGCCGTGGATGTGGTAGGCATGTCATCCACTGAAGACCATTGTTGGATGTAATCCGTTAAGGCAGCCACCTGTGCTTTAAGTTCATCTTTTGACACCTTGTCATGTTTTATTAGGTGCACTATTGTAGCTACTGATTCTTTGAGATGCCCCACCTTCTGCTCTCTGGCAGCGGTCCCCAAGTTGATGGTGGAAATTTTGTAGCTTATACCAGTCTGGCCAACCACGGGTGTTGCTATCTGTGTGGTTTGGGACCCAGAAGCGTCCATTGTTATTTTGGATCTCACTTTAGGCTTTTTCTCTTTTTTGGTTGAGCGTTGTGCTCGGGCTAGCATAACCTCTAGCTTTGCTCTCGGATCCTTAGGAGTGGGAGTCTTCTTCTCAAGCTGATTTTCCAACCACTCGAGCATGGAATATTCTTCTTTTGATGGCTCTTGATCACCTTCACCCTCCCTTGTTAGGCCTTCCGTTTGTGCACCTTTCATGTTGGTGTTGTTTCCCTCTTCCTCATCAGAATCTAGGACGAACGTGAGGCATTTGATAGGAGGTTTAATAATCAATTTCCCTCGGGAACTTCCTTCTACCTCAGTTTCCTTTTCCTTTATGTCTTCAATCTATTCGACCTTGTACATGTATTCCTTGGGTTGGTCTTCTTCTCTGTCCTTTTCTTCTATAGGAGGTGGCACAATCTCCAATTGTTTTTCCTCTGTAGGGATTTCTACATTTTCTGTTGTCCTGTTGCCCTCCTGGTCTTCTCTGAGAGGTGACCTTTTTGCCTCCTCTTCATCGTGTTTCAATTGTCGGGCCATTTCTTCTTCAAGATCGTCATCAAAGGTTTTTATGATGACCTTACCGCCGCCATCCTCCTCCTCATCCCTGCTCTCAAAAGAGCCTATTCCTTCCTCCTCGTAGGCCACCTTATTAATTTTTTGATGCTCATACTCAAGGTGTTCATAATATTCATCAGCCTCCTCCTCAATTGACTTTGAGGCTTCTTGTTCCTGCCTCTCTAATTCTTCAGAGATTAACATTGTGGCCTCCATTTCTGCTCGTCCTGTGGGAGGTTGCGAGGGTGCGGCGGAAGTGAGGAGTTGTGTTAAGGCATCGTGAAGGGTGGGGTCCATAAAGATTTGGAAGAGCTCAAAAGGGAGATTTTGCATGTGTTTTGAAAAAGCCTCAGGCAATGTGAGAGCGGGCATTGGTGTTGTTATTGTGGCTAATGGGAGCAATGTATGTGACATGGCAGCGGAGGAAGGAGGGGTAGTTACAGTGGAGGAGGATTGAATTACTATTACAGGCCCGACTGGAGGTGAAGGGGCAAGATGGACTGAGATGTCTACTGCCGACGGGGATGTATCGATCATGGTCAGGGAGACAGATGATGGGGCAGTTGAAAGTGGGAGAGCTGGAAGAGGTTCTAGCATATCTGTCCTTTCTTCCTCACCTTCTTGGATTACAGGTGGCTCCATGGTGCCCCCTGTTCGCTTGGGCTTCTTTGAAGGTGATCCTCCTAAATCCTTCCTTGTGTATACCTTGGGATCCGGAGATTGCTCTGTTTCCGTTCCTTTCCTCTTCTTTGATCTGGTGATAGAAGGAGAATTGGATGTCTCGCTCGTTGAAGTTGTGGCAGTGACATCCTCAATGGCACTGGGCTCACTCTTTAGCCCTTCATATGTTAGGACCACTCCTTATTGTTTTAGTTGGCTCACTTTTCATTTAACCCATTCTTTGGTTCGGGCCATGATGGGTTTAGTCATGATGTCAAGGTCATTGACTTCTTGTTCATCCTAGTCAATTATAGGCAGCGGCAGATTGGAGACTGCGTTATATCGGGGATCCATGACAGTGCCTTCATCTTCCTCAACCTGATCCGGTATAGGGAATAGTTGCACCCTTCTTACGAAGTATGCAGTCATCCTCATGTAGTTCCTGGCACACACGTCCTTGTCATCCTGGTAGTTTTCCCAGAAATCCTCAACATGATGTAAATGGGCATACTCTAGTCCTAGTGGTTTTCTCACGTGCCCATACGGGTCCATCTACGGGTGAGCAGTGTGTAGTTGGAAGTGGTATTTTTCCAATTCCTTTTCTGAGTTCCCAGCACACTGGGAGGTTTGCAGTTTATACATGCCTTGCCCGAAGGTAAAGGGATAAGAGATCCCTGCCAAATGCTTGTTGCTGAGGATGGTGTGCACATGTTGCTGCTGCCGAGAGAGTTCCAATAGTATTATCTGGTCATTGGGGTACTAGGGCAGCTTGTTCGGTCTATCAATGAAACCCTGGATGTGAATGTAGGTGAACTTGGGGAATTACAAGAAAAGGAAAGCATACTACTTGAGGAACACCTGTGCGCTGTGAGAGACTCTCCTCTCAAAATCTCCTCCAAGTAATCGTATGATGTGACCAACAAAGGCTCCGTTCACCCTGTAGTATTCCTTCTTGGAGTTCTTGAATTGGAGCTGGGGATATCAGTCATAGGCCTTCAGCTTTTGGCATAGCTCCTCCTCGGGTGCCACAAATAGTCTACTACACTACCTCTGCTTTGCTAGTGAATAGACCAGATAGGAGGTCATGTAGAATTTGGAGCTCTTTTTTATATTCATAAACTGCTCATGGAAGCGGTTGTTAATAATACCTCGCCAATAGAATGAGGCCTTCGTGGTGACATCTTCATTCCCACAGATGATTTGCTCAATGAAGTACATCATCCACTCCTGAAAAAATGCAGCAGAAGGGAGGCCCATTACCCAGCTCAGCATGGTCACTAAGTCGTGATAGTTTTCATGGAAATCGCTGCAAAAGAGCTCATGAGGGACCTTTGCAACACTTCCTCTTTTCTCCTTGAGCCAGAATTGGTTTATCAACCTTCTACAACCCATCGGGTCCTCATTCCAAGTCGTCTTTCCCTCTTCCATTGTGGGCACTTACATTTCCTCAAAGGTAGGAATGTGGAAGGTCTTTGTGATTCCCTCGGCTGACATGTCAACGAGAATATTCCCATCTATGTCAATGATGGTCCTTGTTTCAGGTTGGTAGGCCTGCCAACAAGCCATGACAAGCTCATGGAATATAAGGGATGGGGGAAACCTGTAGATTTTGCAATTCTGCTCTGTCTGATTAATTTGAAATTATCAGTCCTTAGGTGAATTCTGACCCTTCGCTTAAATTCATCAATATCGACCTGGGCGATATTGGTGTCAAAGATTTCTTTCCAGTCTGTGGTGATTTTTGATTGTAGAGGTTCACCCTAGAACTAGAACTTCATCTGGTCCTTATCCTCCTTCCCACGAGGAGTCTTTCCTAATTTCTTTCCTTTGTCCTTCTCTGCAGTTCCCCCTGAGGGTCCTGCACCCGATTCCATATATACTGCAAGCATGGACACAATGATTATGATCGATTATAAAGGAATGAGCATTAGTCAAAATATAATTTAGACAAAGTATGATTGATGAAATCAAATGTTTACTTCAAGATATCGTTAGCCATTTACTGGAGGAAATTCAGACAATCCAGGCTTTGGAGGGCCGGACTTCCCTGGCAGAAATGTTGTTTTGAAAGGGGCAAATAGGTCGAGGCAATTCGGGTGGTTATTTTTGTCTTCATATTTTGATGGTTCGAGGGGCTCATGTTGAAGAGGGCCAAATTTGAGCACGTGGGTTGAGGTTAGTTTTCAAATTTGAGGTCGTTTAGGTCACTTTTGGGGCTCCCAAAAGTTTAGGCTCGGAAAGCCGTCTGTGGTTCGCTATCTCCAACGGCCTGAGGGAGATGGAGTTCCAAGGACGGAACTCTGGGGTCCGAGACCCGGAAGGCTAAAGGATGGATGGTGGTTCAGGTCTGGAGATGCGGGAAGTCGTTGTGTTTTCGATGTTATGGGACACAAATCTAGGAACATAAACCCAAATGGAGCGGCTCAACGGACCAGACCCAGCATCGAGCTTGGACATCCTCGTCTGGGGCAGCGGGCATTAGAAAAAATTCCGGAGGCCGGAGCCTGGCAAGGGTGAAGATGTTGAAGTTTCAATATTCAGTTTCGCGGCAGATGAGGGCTCGAGATCCAGGGGCCAAAAATACGTCATTAGATGGCCATTACGAAAGGGAAAAGCCGCAACGGAAATCCGCAGACAGGGACCCGGGGTCATGATAGAAGGTTGATTTATGAGATTTTAACACCAGACGATGAGATGCATGGCAGGCTCTGGGAGTCGGGCGGATGGGATCATTCCACCATTTGGGAACGGCAAAAACTACGCAGAAATTTGGGGTTTTGGGCTTGGGAAGGAAAAACGAAGGTCAATTTCCAAAGTGGAAACTATTTAATTCCAGCGGCGACCGGATGATGGAGTTCCGGGGGCTCCAGCCTAAAAGGGCAATTCGTCATTTTGAAAGAGGTATGTTTTCATAAGTTTTACCAGCAGCGGAAGGGTCCAGGCCCGAAGGGCTCGAATTAACTTTGTGAAGAATGACGGTGGCGAAGGAATGTTCTGGATTGACCTTACAGGAAAGATTTGAGGGTTTATCAAGATTTCAAAACGTCGGTTTTGTGTGTTTTATCCAGTTTTAGCAAATTAATGCTTTTTTAACCCATGTTATTCATCATTTAGGTGCAAAATTCATGAAAAAATCCTCGGGAGGGTGGAAGGAAAACCTACCTAGGAAGCCCGATGAAGGAGATTGCGAAATCCACTAAGGATCGGGGGATGAAGGCGGCGGGCGTGAGGGGGGCAATCGACGAAAGCAGTGAACTCCTTAGGCCAGCACTCTGACTTCTTCTGCAATCCTGACAAATGAAAATAACAAGTTTGGGTCTGATATTTATACCCCCTGCCATTAATGGCTTCATTTAATGCCCGTACGGCTGACCCGTTGGTTGGTGGATTTAATTTTGCAAACAGCGGCAGGAGGTCCGGGGTTCAGGGGCCGCAAAGACGTCAGGCGATGGCCGCTTTAAAATTTGTTTTGCAAACCGCCAGTGAAGGGGATCTCGGGACCCAAAGGGAGGGAGGACATCGCAGGTTCGCTGTTAGGAAAGATTCAGTTCAGAAACCATCAGCGACGAAGGGGAACTCGGGGTTCGGGGGCCGGAATTCCGGTGAGGTTTCGCCGCTAGAAAAGGTGAAAGGCGAAGGGAATTTCTGGAACGGTGGCCCGGCCGTCCAGACCCGGAGGACATGGACGCAATTCAGGACTTTGCGCAAATTGAAACCTAGTAGTAGCTAACGAACTGGGGCACGGGGTTCAGGAAGGCAGATGCCTTCAGCTGTTCGAGAACGGTGAACCCCCAAAGGAAGCCCGAAGGCGGAGACCCGGTGGGCTGGGCCTAGAGCCATTGGCGAAAGGAAAACTGCCAAAGAAAGCTTGAAAAGCCCCAGGGCTTGGCCAAAGACGATTGGGTAAACACGGTCACTTTAAGATGGGACTTCAGGGGTACGCTGACCATCAGGGAAGCTAAAATGGGGGTACACAAAATGAGGCAGTGATAAAAAAGACCCGACAAGGAGAAAGAAAAGAGTGTCCCCGTTCTGAATGGGACGTGTGTGCTGAGGGAACAACACATATTAGCTCAAATAATATGCATGATACAACAAGACTTTTGCATGATAATAGGATCTTGATTGATGCAATAATTCTTTAATAAATCTACCTTTGAATTCCTTGAAATGCTTCTTGAAATCTCAGTTTAGCTCTTGTAATTGAACACTTGAAAACTTAGATTGCTTGAAAGTCTTGTTTGGATGAAACATATTGAAATGACCTCTTATTTATAGGTATGTAACATTAATTTCCTAGAGTTTAAATAACACAATCCAACATGTGAATATGGATTTTAAATCATTAAAAAACCACAAAAAGCATAATTAAAATTTAGGTCCTAGGTCTAAGTGAGGACCCATTTTCCCTTTGGCGAATGGTTCCTAGGTCACTCACCTAGGACACACATTCTCCAATGATAAGTGTTAAGTTATGACATTAATGGATGTCAGGTTTTCCTCTTCAGAAGTTGAAATTAATTAGGCTTGGATTTGAATTAAAGGGGCCAATTAAGGAAAAATAACCTCAATTAATTAATGAAGCCCTAAATAAGTGTGAAGTATAAAGATACACTTTACAATGCCACATTAAGGCACAATTAAGTCCATTTATTATTAATAATGCCCTAAACTGAATGTGAATATGTAAAATACATATTACAACATTAAATTAAGGCATAATTTAGTTCATTTTAATATTAATTCCCAAATTAAATGTGAAAAAGGGATACTTTTTCCTACACTACATTTAGCCCCCACTTTAGTGATAGGATGACCCCATGTCAAACTCACACTAAAGTAGACATTCAAGACACATATGTATGCAATAATGATAAAGATACTCAATCATACAACATCAAAGACCTAAAAGAGACAAGGGGTAGATCAAGCCTTGGCTGTCCAATGCAATGTGGAACATGTCTAAGTTGTTTGTTCAAAAGGGTTGATCAAGCCTTAATTGTCCAACGTGATGCGAAACACATCTCGGCTGTTTTTCCAACATGTTCACAAGAGAACTTAATGTCTACTATGCAAACAACACACGCACGCTCACACGGGGTAATGGAACTTCAGGGCATCTACTAGGTGAGACCCTAGGAAAGTGGCTTAGAGAGAAAGTCATGCCAAGTCTATAGGCTCTCACTATACTTACCATACCAAAGCTATCCCTCTAACAACTTTGATAGGGCACCACACATTTCGGCTTTGAGCTTCATAGGGCCTAACAAGTTGCGTTATGCTAAGAACACTATGAACAAGGGGAAGGATCTCTTGGAAAGAAAGGTGTGTTATGCTTGGTGGCCTTAAAGGGAGAGGTTTGAGCTTCACAAGGTTAACAAGTTGTATTATGCTAAACACTTATTAACAATAATGTGGGTAAATATTTTTTCAGAGGGACTTTTCTTAGTTCATGTAAGGTCTCTTCCTAGGGATCATCGTCCCTAATGTCTCCAAGAGAGGACGAGTCCAAGATAAGAGAATCACAACTTAGGGAATGCAACATGTAGCATCCCCACTAAGAGGAAAGTCATATGCTAAGAGATATCAGGCTCTTGAAGGACATCAAACCCAATGACACCACCAAGAAAAGGATGCATCACAAGAATAAAGAAAATCACACAGTGAAACATGAGTGTCAATGTATGCCCCCACTTTAAAGTGATTTCTAACATCATTGCTATGAGAAATAGCTTTAAAGTAGCCAATGAAGAAGACATGAGAGCTTATTCAAAAATCCTTATGCCAAGTCATATGTTCTTGAATGAAGCTACATCATGAAAAAAGAGGAAGGGGTTGCCCCCAAAATGAAAACACATAAGGGATTTATGGATTTGGGGTCAGTATATCTTTGCTACAATGTGATTATAGAGCTCATAAATGTTATCATTCCCCAAATACTAATAGAATAGGAAGAATGACACATAAATAATGAAAATAAAGAAAAATATTTTGGGTCACCATGGAAGAGACCTAAATGTCTCAATGCCTTGCATCATCCCCAAAAGGAAAACCTAATACAAGCGAAAAGATAAATATTGATGACATAGAGAAGAATGTAGATACACATAAAGGAATGTACATGAAGAGAGAGATACATCAAACAAAACATTATGGGAGATCACATCACACACATGAAATCACACAAAGAACATGCAAAAGAAAACAAAGCAAGAAACTAGTAAGGCACATGTGACTCAACCTATAGCAAGTCGTCTACATCCTAGTCTTGTTCAATGTATAAGAAGGCGGGAAACTAGCCAAAGGGACAAAATCAAGTGTTGAACTAGGACACACACCAAGCTCAACACTCTTATTAGTAGAATCATCATTTAAGTTCATAGAAGAGGAAAACATTAGATTTAGCTCATTGTGTACTTCCTTATCAATATTAGCAATTTCAATGTCATCATGTAGATTAATAACAACGAGAGGTCTAATAAAAATATCCATAGAATTTTGTTTATGTTGTGACGAGGGTGGAGAGGTATCATGCACTGCTTCAGAAAAGTTTGGATTTTGATTTTCCATGTTATTCTTTTCTTCTTTTTCTTGTAACAGATGATCAATAACATGACGTCTACGCCTATGCTCTCTAGCATTTTGATTCCTTTTCATTCGGTTTTCAAGTTGTGTTTGTGTAGAAGCAGTTTTATCAACCATAGGTTTTTTTTCTTCACTTAAGGGAGGAACAAAAAGAACCATGGGAGGTTGTTCAATCACTTTCTCTTTAGCTTTGTAAACTTGTTTGACTTTAGGAGGCGTAATGGGATTTATTTGGTTATCTCATGGTCTCTTATATGAAATAGGTAAAGGATTTGTTATAATCTGATCTTGGTTACTTGGAAGGGATTTTGGTTCAATCATGGTTTTGTTAAGGATAGGAGGCTCAATCATAGGTTGAGGCATATTGCTAAGGGATAATTCTGCTACACGCTTTGCCTTATATTTTGATAGGATTTTAAAAATAAGTCCTCATGGGGTCTAATAGTTTCAATAGGCTTAGGCCAAAATAAATCCAATGAAAAGTTCCCACAAGAAGACACGGGATTAAAGCCACTATGATGCATAGTAAAAAATTTATTTCCAAATGGAAACTTTAAACATTTATGCATAACCAACAGGATGACATTCATGGAGTGAAGCCATGGATAGCCTAACTTCACACAAAATTGGTTCGATGACAGGATGAAGGTAAATGAGACAGTTAATTCTTTCAGTCCAACCTTTAGAGGGAGATTTATCGAGCCAATCGTAGGCCAAGCAAAACCATTAGTCATTTTGATCCATGCTTTCAATTTTTCATATGTATCTTGATAAAGCTCATGCAAAAATAGGAATTCTTCAGTGATTGCATTCTCTACATAGACAAGATCAATTAATATCCTATTAGTAGGCTTGTTATTGATTCTTCTAGCTATGTAAAGAGGACCGTCAGGTGCATGTTTAAGTATGTCTTGTTGTGAGAAAGAAATATCAAGCGACATCTTAGTTAGGCCCTTACAAGGTTTAGCATCAATAAATGTAATTACACTATCTGCAAGGTTGTTCTTTATGTTTTCTTCGTATGTGTCAACATTCATCACATCATTATTTGTTTCACTAGCTTTGACATTTGAAGGAGATATTATGATTAGGCATAGGATTGGTAAAGACTTTTAAATTTTTATTAGGAGCTATGGACTTATTACCTTGATCATTAACACCTCCAATTAGGATATGATTATAATCAATGGGGTCTTGCACAAGGTGTTTAAGACACTTGCAATGTTTTGTATCATGTCCCTTTTATCGATGGAAATGATAATAGGCATTGGGTCTATAGTTTGGAGGTAAAGGCTTAGTAGGATCAAGATCTCTAACAAGAGGCAAGGAAATCAAGTTCTTCTCTAAGAGCTGCAACATGGTATTATGAAGGGTATTAGGTTGAGGTGTGAATTGTCTATTTCTATCCACAAAGGCATACGGTTTTGTTATTTTTATAGTAGCCACTTGGGTGTTAACATTTTTATTGGATTGAGGGGGGTTAAGTTGGAGGAAGCCCTTATTTTGTTTCTTGAAAGGTTGGTAGTTGTTTTGAGTTATAGATTCAAACTTTTCAGATCGGTTAGAGGGAGCTTTCACTTCACGACTACTAACCAAATTTTGGTAATCATGAAGGGTTGTACATAACTATGTGAAGGAAATATCATCATCTCAAGCATAGTTTGAATTTTGTCTTCCAAATTAGAAATAAACATTCTTTGAAGGTCAGCATTAGGAATCTTAATGTTTATTTGTGAATAAAGAATTAGATATTGCACTATGAAATCAGTGACCTTTTCATCATCCTTTTATTTAAATGTCATAAAATCAGCTATGGTCATCTTGGAACCCATGTGAATTTGGAAGTGGTTGTAAAAGGCATCAATAAGTTCATTGAATGAACCAATTGAATTTGGTAGGGAGAAAAACCACTCTAAAGCAACATCTTTCAAGGATCTAGACAAGATTTTAGCCACGAGTTTATCTTCAAAAATGAAATCACTACATAGGGTGGTGCAAGTGGAAACATGGCTAATAGGATCTCCTTTCCCAGCATAATTCTTAAACCTAGGAACCTCGATACCTTGTGGCATTTGTGTTCTCAATATCTCCAAGGATAGAGGATTGGTTTTGATGCATTGTGAAGGTTGGGCATAGTTGTTTTGGTTTAAGGTGGTGATTTGTTGTTGAAGGGATGACATGTTTTGCAAAAGTGTGTTAAGTATTGGATTGTTGTTGGTATTGTGAGATGGAGGTGAATAAGGTGGAGTGGTGTATGTTTGTAGAGGGAAAGTGAATTGTAGATTTGTGAGGCGGGATGGTTGAGGAGATATGAGATTTGAATTCACAAAGGTAGAGGGATTCTAGTGGAAATACCTTATGAAGTGTTGGTGTAGCTAGTAGGTTGAATGATTGTGGTAACATGAGTACTAGTGTATGTAGCAATATAAGGGTTGTGGAAGGAGGAATTGAATTTCCACCTTGGATTTGAGTATACCCCAAAGTTTGAGCCCAACTAGTCATGGTAGGTGTCTTCTTATCAAAAATATGAGCTAGACTTTGCACAATCTCTATTCCATGTTCAGTTTCAATCATTTTCCTCACATTATCTAAAGTAGGAATGACACTACTATCAATGTTTTAAAAGTTCACAAAGTTTTGCAATTTTTCTATTTCTTCATCCATCCTTCTTATGCTTTATTGTAGGACATTAGCAACATCATGCACATTTTTTGTAGGTAGGGAAGTCATTGGAAATGAGGTATGAAGGCTATGATCCATAGAGGGTTGATTATCAACACTATTAGTGAAAGAGTTGGAGAACCCAATATCCATGGAAAATGGTGTATCGTGGGATGACATGAGTCTCAAACTACGTCTCACAAAAATATTGCTAATAGGACACCAAGTTGTAAAGCTCATACAAGTTTCAAAAACTCAATGTAAATCCAAAATGGAAAGAGGGTGAAATACAATGCAATGACCTAGCATGCAATATGTAAATTCAATTTTTAGATTTCAAACAAGGGAATTTTTTGATTACACAATGCAAAAACTTGAAAATAATGTCTTGTAAATAAAAATTTGAAATCACACAATGCACTAAATTTATCAAATTAAGCTAAATACGATCAATTTCACTTAACAAAAAAATCTATAAACTGAAACAAAAAACTGAAGACAACAACATGGAATGTAGAAACAAATGTTTTAATGCCTAGAAAATTAGAAAATCACCCTGATCAGGGACTCATTCGCTCAAGGGCGAATGGGTCCTAGGTTAGGATTTTTAAAAATGTTTTTACAGATTTCTGAGTTGATTCCAGTGGTTTCTAGATTTTGATTAGAAACAGTAAGTTACAGTTTGATTTTTTTGTGAAATAAAGGTTGAATGCAAGTGCAAAATATGACAAAATGACAAACTAGGAGACCTAATTTGATGTGCAATTTTGTTTGAATTTTCAAATGTACGTGAATGATGATGTAATGTTATGTAAATGATATACAAAATGACTGATTTTTTTTGTATTTTTTAGATTTAAAGAATGCAAAGATGCAATCCTAAAACCCCTAAATGAAATGCAAATTAATGCAAGCTAAACAACCCTAAATGAGATTCAATTCAATTCAATGCAATGCAATGCAAATGAATGCAAAATCTAGATCTAGGGTGCAAATGGACTCCAAAATCAGAAAATTGTAATGATCAAAGTCAGGTTCGCTAGAATGAAACAATGGAAAATAGGTTGGGGGGTTGATTCAAAGCAAAAGGGGGTTCACCAAAATGATAGTAGATAGACCTATTCTCCTTTATTTCATTATGAAATGAGATCCAAACAATGAAATGACTATCAACCTTGAGGTGAGTCAAGTCAAAGTGTGAATCTACAAATTCCCTTTTTTTGCAAGGATGGGGGTCCTGATTAAACAACACTTTGGGGAGAAAGATTAAAAATCACAAACTAACTCCAAAATGCAACCTATAAATTGAATCTTGAAGATTAAGCTCAATATTGATGGAACCAAAAATCAAATTATAGATCTGAGAGAGGGAAAATGATGTGTACTAGTCACCAAAAGTGCTTTTGTGAAGCTATCTAAGGACTCATTCACCCTATGGCGAATGGGTCCTGACTTGGGCTCTCTAAAAATGGTTTATGGGTTCTCTTCTCTTGTGTTTGCACTCCTATATCTTCAATTTTCACAGTCGGAAAGCCAAAAATAATTCCTAGAGGTGGTTTTTCATGAAATTGCAACAATGATAACAACAAATGCAACTTTGAAAACTTTACAAATTTTCTCTTCAAGAGATCTTCCACCTAAAATCTACAAACACAAATCAAGAGGGGAAAATGTTTTGTTTTTGGTGAATGGGGGTTTTCTTTGGTCAAAACCCATTTTGGTAATTAAACCTTGAAATGAAACAATGAAACATGAAGGAATGATGAATGAACAAAGTAATTTCACAACTCACCAAACCCTTGAATGAACCTTGGAATGTAGATCTGCAACTTGCTATAAATGGCTTCAATGGATGTGGAGCTTGATCTTGAAACTTGATTTGAAACAATAACTTTGAATGCTTTAATGGATCTTGAACACTACATCAACATATTAGCTGAAATAACATGCATAATGCAAGAAGACTTTGGCATGATAATAGGATCTTGATTGTTGCAATAATTCTTCAATAAATATTTCTTTGAATGCCTTGAAATGCTCCTTGAAATCTCACTTTAGCTCTTGTAATTGAACACTTGAAAAATTAGATTGTTGGAAAGTCTTGTTAGGATGAAACATAGTGAAATGACCTCTTACTTATAGGTATGTAACATTAATTTCTTGATTTATTCAAATAAGAAAAACCAACATGTGAATATGGATTTGAAATCATTAAAATACCACCAAAAACATAATTAAAATTTAGATCCTAGGTGTAAATGAGGATCCATTCACCCCTAGGCGAATGGGTCATAGGTCACTCACCTAGGACACACATTCTCCAATGATAAGTGTTATGGAATTAATGGATGTCGGGTTTTCCTCTTCAAAAATTGTAATTAATTAGGCTTGGATTTGAATTAAAGTGCCAATTAAGTCAAAATAACCTCAATTAATTAATGAAGCCCTAAATAAGTGTGAAAGTATAAAGATACACTTTACAACACCACATTAAGGCATACTTAAGTCGATTTATTATTAATAAGGCCCTAAACTCAATGTAAATATATAAAATACATATTACAACATTAAATAATTTAGTTTATTTTAATATTAATTCCCAAATTAAGTGTGAAAAAGGGATACTTTTTCCTACACTACAATAACCTCGTATTTTGGAAAAAATTAAACATAAATTTAAAATAATAGAATGATCATAATATTTTTTAAATTGAATTACATTGGGAGGTGTCTACACTCCCCTAATCCTAATCCAACTTTTTGAATTGAAATAAATTGTCCAATTAAATATAAATAAACAAAATACCTCAAAATTGATCCAATTTTGAAATGAAGAACACGCCACGCATGCCAAATGAGAGCTCACAAGAACTAGAAAATACACTCCTCTCCCCATTCCTAATCCAACAAATTCAACCACTTTGAATTCCTCCTCCAATTGCACTCCCAATCAACAAATCATTTTTTTGTTGGCAGTGGTTGTCATTGATGTCAACATTGATTATTGGTTGTCATTGATGTCAACACTTGGTGAGATTGTTACATATATTTGTGAGATTTTTGGAAATTGTTGAATTGTTTGTGGTTGTCATTATTGTCAACACATGATATGTAAGGGAGATTGTTGGTATTTGATGTCTCAAATGTCAATACTTGGAGAGATATTACTGATATTCTACAGTATGTTCCATGCTCTCTCCTATTGTTCCTGATGAAGTATATGTTGCTAAAATAAAATTTTGACCTCCACAAGTTGTTAAAAGGTTTTATTCTTGGAAGTTGCAATGGATTTTTTTTGGGAGAATTATTTATATTCCTCCACTATTGAAGATATGGTCTTGCAGTTTGGGATTCAAAGTTAGTGTTATGTGGATGTTATACTCCTATCTTTTTAGGTTAATAGCGTTGCCGAGGAGGTTTTTTGTGAATTGCAAAAGGTTGGTAGTGTTGTTGGTTGTTTGGATTGGTCCAAAAATGCTCCACATTTCTCCGCATTGATGTCTCTACTCCAACTTGGTGGATGTACTCTAAATGTCTATGTAGCATCTCAATTCCAATTTCATGTGTTGAAGTGGTCTACAAGTTGTTCTATTAATGTTATATCTCATGACTATGCATTTTGTGTCTCTAGAATGAAATACTCTGTTCTTGTTTGGCCTGTAGTGGCTATTGGTGGAATGACAATATGGAAGATGTGCCTAGAAGTGTTTTTGGATATTCGTGGAACATCCCCATGTGATCTGCATGTTGTTGGTTGTGCTCCTTGATGTTGCATTGTGTCTTGAGTTGTTTTTTTGGGTTATTTGTGGATATTTGTCCAATAGGGCTTGTTTTCTTGCTTGTTCTAAATTATTTATGGGCTACGTTAACATATGAAGTTATGTTATAATAGATTTTAGGTACTGACCTATCTTGGTTAGAACTACATTGAGTAAATTCTATTGAACTTATATTTTTTGGGCTATCTAGTTATGTGCTTCACGTTTTCATCTACATGTTTCCTTGTTGTCAACTTGGGTTGATGTGTTCCAGTATTTGAAGTGTTTTAGATCACATTGGAAGATGTAATAAGTTTTTTTGGTCCTTCCTATCCTCAAGATAGGACCGCATTGATGTTTTGTGGACGACTTATTGAAATCATTGTTTATCTTTCTTTTGGCCAACCTAATTGATGTTTTAAGGTCTTGTAGTGGATATAAATGCAAGAACATTTTAGATGCAAGAGGTGAGAAGTGAGAAAGTGTGAAAGTGTGAGTGTGTGTAATTTAATTGAATATATCACATAAGGAATTGTGAAAAGTGTGTGAAAGAAAGATCAAATGTGCTTTAATGCCTTAGTTAGCAGAGTGAATTATTGACAAATATTGTAATTATTTCTAATATTTTTGTAGCTTGCTTTGAGATAGTGAATCTCATTAGGTCCTTGTATATTTCCCTTGTATTTGTATGTGCTTCAATTCTGCAATTCCTTTGTATCTTGCTCTAAGGTAGTGTGCCTTAGTTTGCAAGTCATTTTTGGCAGTGAGCCTTTATATTCTGATTTAAATCTCACCATGCTTTTTCCCTCATTGGGTTTTCCATGTAAATCTAGTGTTATCTTGTCGATGTGTGCTTTGTCTCTTATATCATTGCTTATTATTTGGTTAAATTTAAAATTGTTATATCTTTCATTGCTGAAGATTGTTGAGTTTACTGAAGGTTTAAACTTCTGCTAATTTGTTTAAAAGTTTTAGTGTTGGTCAAGATTTTTTTTTTGTGCTAAAGAGTTCAAGTTCTAGATGGGTTCAAGTTTTTATAGATGTTGATTCACCCTCCCCCTCTCAATATCTAGTGTGCTAAAAAATTGGCATTAAAGCCAAGTTCCTTTGAAGAAGCTTAATCGCTTGAGGTAAAGGTCCGAGATGGCACATGATGGATCATACAAGGGTCCTAGGTTTGATGGGACTAATTATACTTTCTAGAAATTGAGAATGGAAGTTCATATAAAATCTCTTGGATTTGGTGTATGGAAATCAATCAAAGATGATTATGTTGATTTTTCTTCTCCTCCAATTGATCCAACTGAAATTAGGTTACATGAGAATAGTGCTAAGGTTAAATATGTTGTCTTGTATGGATTTTCTGATTCAAAATTTTTAAAGGTGATGATTTGTAGTTCTACTTAGGATTTCTAGGAAAAACTTAGCAACATGTATGAAGGAGATGCCAAAGTAAAGCAAGCCAAGATGTAGATTTTCAAGAGAAAATTTGAGACCTTAAGAATGTCAGAGAATGAATACATTGCAAGTTATTTTCTCCAAGTACATGAAGTTGTTACTGGCATCACTGGTCTTTGTGGTATAGTAAAAGAAGATGAGATTGTGAAAAATGTTCTAAGATCTCTAATAGTCATAAGGTGTATGCTATTGAAGAGTCTAAAGATTTGGATCAATATTCAGTAGATAAAATGTTTGGTGCTCTAACTACCTTTTAAATGAGAGAATTTGATAAAGATGCTCCAAAGAAAGAAGAACCGTTCAAAGCAAATAGAAAGATAGAAGATGTATCTATAGATTAGGATGATGACTTTGATGAAGTTAAAGAATTTTTTTTAAGAAGATTGAAGAAAGGTACTGAAAAATACAAAGCTAAGCTACCTTTCAAGTGTTTCAATTGTGGAAGGATTGGTCATTTTACATCTAAATGTCCCTACAAAGAATTTGATGATGGTAATAAAATAGATAAGGTTAAAAATATTTTTTATTCCGAGGAAAGTAGTTGCTCCTCAAAAGATGAGGATAATGATTCAAATGATGAAACATTAGTCATGGACTTGAAAGAAAAAAAGGGAAATATTGGAGAATGTAAGTAGTCAAGTACTTTGCAAGTTGATAAAAATAATGAAAGATCTATGGCTTCTTGGACTGCTTTTCATGCAAAGGAAGAAACAAATTCTTGGGTGATTGACAGTGGTTGTTCTAACCACATGACCAGTGACAAGAGAAGATTCATCATTCTTAAGAAGGTTAATGGTGGAGTTGTTAAGTTTGGTGGTGATGAATCAGCATAAATTTATGTAAAAGGTGTTGTAACAATTGATGGAAAAAGTAGGACCAAGGATTTCCTCTATGTCAAGGGTCTAAAGCATAATCTTCTCAATGTCAATCAAATATGCAACAAGTGATACAATATCACATTTCATGCCAATGATTGTGAAATCAGAAAAACAGGGTTCAAAAGACTAGTTTCTAAGGAACAAGGACAAATGGTAATGTCTATCATCTAAAGGGAGTTAATGGAAGAATCTACTTACTGGCTTAGTTTAGAGAATGTTGGATATGGAACAAAAGGATTGGGTACATAAAATTATACATGGTAAAAATTAGTTCCTCTCATGTTGTGAGAGATATGCCAAAGATAACCAAGCCTACAAACACTTTATGCAAGGAATGTCAAATGGGAAAACAAACTTGAATACAAGTTTCAAGAGTAAGGAGTGATTTGCTACAATGCCATTGGATTTGATTCATACTGACCTTTGTGGACCTACAAGAATAAAGAGTCAAAAAGGTGAAAGGTATTTTACGTTACATATAAATGATTACACCAAAATGACTTGAGTTACATTCTTAAGAGATAAATCAGAAGCTTTTGACAAGTTTAAAATGTTCAAAGAAAAAGTAGAGAATGAGATGGATATTAAGATCAAATGTTTAAGATCAGATAGAGGGGGTTAATTTACTTCAAATGAATTTGAAAACTTTTGTGAAGATCATGGGATTAGGAGACATATATTTGCTCCTAGAACCCCTCAGTAAAATGGGGTTGTGGAAAGGAAGAATAGTATTGTGCAAGAGATGGCAAGAACCATGTTGAAAGATGTTGATATGCTTGATACGTATTGGAGGGAAGGAGTTCACACTATTGTATATTTTCTTAACAAAGTGTAGTTGAAGTTCAATAGGATTAAGACCATGAGTTGTGGTATGGAAGGCCTCCCATCATTAAATACTTCAAAAAATTTGGCAATAGATGTTATATCATAAGAGATGAAGGAGACCTTGGAAAGTTTGACACGAGGTGTGATGAAGGAGTATTTCTTGGTTATGAAACTAGGAGCAAGGCTTATAGATGCTACAAAAAAATATTGGGGAAGATGATTGAGATCACAAATGTTAAAGTAGATGAAGACTTGGGTCAAATCTCACAATAACCTAAGGTTTGTGGATCTAATATACCTCCTTGGGTTGAAGAAGAAGAAGAAGAAGAAGAGAAAGAAGGAATTGGAACTAGTGAAGACTCTCAAGACTCCAAAAAATTATGTGTAGAGGAACCATTCATAAAATTAGATCACTAGGGACAAGAATGTAGGTGTGTTGACAAGGAGAAGGATTGCAAGAGAAAGTGAGCAAGTAAATCTATGTTTATTGTCAAAATTTGAGCCCAAGAACTTTGTTGATGCTAGAAAAGATTATGGTTAGATAAAGGTAATGGAAGAAGAATTGGATCAGATAGAAAATAATCAAACTTAGGAATTGGTTCCTAGACTAGCTGACAAGAATGTGATTGGAACTAAGTGGGTGTTTTGGAACAAGTTGAATGAAAATGGTGAAGTTGTGAGAAATAAGGCTAGATTGGTTTGCAAGGGTTATTCACAAGTTGAGGGTATTGATTTTGAAGATACTTTTGCTTCGATAGCCATAATAGAAGCAATAAGGATGTTTCTTTCTTTTTCTACTCATAAGAACTTCAAATTGTATCAAATGGATGTCAAATCAGCATTTATGAATGATGATCTAGAGGAAGAAGCATACATTGAGCAACTATATGGTTTCTAGTTATCAGAAGATCTGGATATGGTGTACAGACTCAAGAAGGCTTTGTATGGACTCAAGCAAGCTCCTAGAGCTCAGTATGCTCAATTGGATAATTACTTACTCTAGCAAGGATTCAAGTAAGGTACTATAGATAACAATATTTTTTGCATGATGGTGTGTCCCTTGGTATCCTTGGTGCAACACAATGTTTGGGTTTGTGACATGGTTTAACCACATCCTATGGATCTTGTATAAATCTTGTGGTTGTATCGGGCATTAATGGGTCGATCTTTTGGTGCAATGAAAACCACCAATGTAACAATTGGTATTAGAGCCAGGTTAAAGGTTTGAACCCCTTGCTTGAGTTGGGGGGGATTGTTGCAAGATGGTGTGTCCCTTGGTCTCCTCGGTCTAGTGCGACGCTTGGGTTCATGACATGGATTAACCACCTCTTATGGATCTTGTATAAATTTGGTGGTTGTATCAATCATTAACAGGTTGATCTTTTGGTGCAATGATAACCACCAATGTAACAATGTTTATATTAAAGTTTAGGAAGACAAGTTTTTGATTGTGGTCGTATATGTTGATGACATTATCTTTAGTGGAGATGATGATATGTGTAGGAAGTTTTTGGAAGAAATACATAAAGAACTTGAGATTTCAAGTATTGGTGACTTGTCCTTCTTCCTTGGGCTTCCAATTATTCATCAAGATGGTGGTATCTTTATTTCTCAAGCTAAATATATTAAGGAGATGTTGAAGAAGTTTGGAATGGAATAATCCAAACTAGTTGGAACTCCTATGGTGATTGGTTGTCATATGAGAAAATTTGATGAGTCTCTGGAAGTTGATCAGACTCTCTATAGCTCTATGATTGGAGGTTTGTTGTACTTGACTACTTCTAGAACTAATATTATGCATGTAGTATGCTTGGTTGTCAGATTTAAAGCCAATCCTAATTAATCTCATGAGAAAGCAATGAAAATAATATTTAGATATTTGAAGGGAACTTCAAATTATGGTTTATGGTATAAGAAGGATAAAATAATTTCCCTGGGTGCTCATATTGATGTTGACTAAGAAGGATGTGTGGATGATCGAAGAAGTACAAGTGGAAGTGCATTTTTCTTGGGAGACAGATTGGTCTCTTGGTTTAGTAAGAAGAAAGACTCAGTGTCCTTATCCACAAAAAAATCTAAATATATTGTTGCAGCATCTTGTTGCACCCAAGTGCTTTCGATGAAGAAAAATTTGAAGGATGTAAAGGTGGCATATGATGAAACAATTCCTATATTGTGTGAAAATACTAATGCAATCAATATTTCCAAGAATTTGGTAATGCATTCAAGAACTAAACGCATTTATCTTCAGTATCACTTTCTGAGAGAGAAGGTTGTAGAGCACGAAGTTAGATTGGAGTATGTGCCTACCAAGGATCAATTTGGAGACATTTTCACTAAGGCACTTTGAAAGGATACCTTTGAGTATCTCTGACATAAGTTAGGGGTTATTGCCTCTCCTTGTTCTAACTAGATGAATAATTGGTGCATCTGTGTAGGGGGAGTAATTCAAGACATATCTTTCTACCTAGACTAATGGTGGCTACCTCTAAGGGGGGTCGGTAGTAAGGGGGAGCTTGGATAATTGAGAAGGTATTAAGAAGAAGTGTTGTTAGTCAAAGAGAGAGTTTATGCTACTATTTCAATTGAAGATATTTGGCCCTTTGTCCTTGAATTCTGGGAATATGTTTTTGTTTTGTGTAGATGTGTGTTTCCCTTTGTCCTTGATGTAAAAGGGGGAGAGTGAGTAGATATGTGTTGAAATCAATACCAAAGGGGGAGATTGTTGGTAGTGGTTGTCATTGATGTCAACACTTGGTGAGATTGTTAGATATGTTTATGAGATTGTTGGAAGTGGTTGAATTGTTTGTGGTTGTCATTATTGTCAGCACTTGAGATGTAAGGGAGATTATTGGCATTTGATGTCTCTAATTTCAATACTTGGAGAGATGTTGCTAATATTCTACAGTATGTTCCATTCTCTCTCCTAATGTTCCTGATGAAGTATATGTTGCTAAAAGAAAATTATGGACTCCACAAGTTGTTGAAAGGTTATGTTCCTAGAAGTTGCACTGAAGTTTTTTTTGGAGAATTCTTCGTATTCCTCCATTGTTGAAGATATGGTCTTTTGGTTTTGGATTCAAAGTTAGTGTTCTGTGAATGTTGCACTCCTATCTATTTAGGTCACCAATGTTTCCGAGGAGGTTTTTGTGAATTGTAAAAGGTTGGCAGTGTTGTTGGTTGTTTGGACTAGTCCAAAAAATGCTCCACATTTCTCCATATTGATGTCTCTACTCTTGTGGCTTGGTGGATGCACTCTAAATTTTTGTGCAATATCTTTGTTCCAATTTCATGTGTTGAAGTGGTTTGCAAGTTGTTATGTTAATGTTATATCTCATGACTATGCATTTTGTGTCTCTAGAATGAAGTACTCTATTCTTGTTTGGCCTACAGTGGCTATTGGTGGCATGACAATATAGAATATGTGTCTAGAAGTATTGTTGGATGTTCATGGAACATTTGCATGTGATCCACACATTGTTGGTTGTGCTCCTTGGTGTTGCATTGTGTCTTGAGTTGGTTTTCTAGGCTATTTGTAGATATTTGGCCGATAGGGCTTGTTTTCTTGCTTGTGCTAAATGCTTAAGGGGTTGCGCTAGCATATGAAGTTGTGTTATGATATATTTTGGGTCTTGACCTATCTTAGTTAGAACTAAATTGAGTAAATTCTATTGAATTTATGTTTTTTGGGCCGACTAGTTATGTGCTTCACGTTTTCATCTACATTTCCTTGTTACTGAATTGGGTTGATGTGTGCTAGCATGTGAAGTGTTTTGGATCATATTGGAAGATGTAGTAAGAGTTTTTTTAATCCTCTATATCCTCAAGATAGGAGCGTATTGATGTTTTGTGGCCGAATTTTTGAAATCATTGTTTATCTTTCTTTTGGCCGACCTAATTGATGTTTTGAGGTCTTGCGGTGGATATAAATACAAGAAAATTTTAGGTGTAAGAGGTGAGAGGTGATCAAGTGTGGAAGTGTGAGTGTGTGGAATATAATTGAATATCCCACAAAAGGAAGTTTGAAAGTGTGTGAAAGAAAGATTAGATATGCTTCAATGCCTTAGTTGGTAGAGTGAATTGTTGACAAATATTGTAATTCTTTATAATATTTTTGTATCTTTCTTTGAGATAGTGAATCTCATCAGGTCCTTGTATCTCTCCCCTATAGTTGTATGTGCTTCATTTTTGTAAGTCCTTTGTATCTTTCTCTAAGGTAGTGCACCATAGTTTGCAATTCATTTTTGGCAACAAGCCTTTATATTTTGAAGTTAACTCTCACCGTGGTTTTTCCCTCATTGGGTTTTCCATGTAAATCTAGTGTTATCTTGTGGACGTGTGTTTTTGTCTCTTTTATCATTGTTGTTGATCTGGTTAAAGTTAAAATTGCTATATCTTTCATTGTTAAAGATTGTTGAGTTTATTGAAGGTTTAAACTTCTTCTAATCTATTTAAGAGTTTTTGTGTTGGTTAAGAATATTGCTTTATGCTGAAGAGTTCAATTTTTTGTAGATAGTAATTCACCCCCCTCTCAGTATCTAGTGTGTTCAACAATTTTCATCCAAAAGAGTATTTTTTCCTCTCACATTTCTTCCTAATTTAAAATGCATAATAAAATTAGAAATCCCTTTTTCCTATTTACCCCATTTCCAATTCCAAATTAAAAATAATATAAAATTTATTTTCTATATCTTAATTTCCAATCCCCTTCATTTTTCCAAAATAAAAATAAGCATTCAAATTCATTCATAAATATCATATATCATTTAGATTCATGTTTTAACTTCATATAAGCATATACTCATTTAACTTTACAAAATTTAGAATTCAAATAGGATATTTAAATCAAACATAACCTACAATTCCTAACCCAATTTTTTTTTGCAATTTAATTAAAAATATCTTAACTTCATTTCTACTTTCATTCTATTTTTCCTCATTCCTAGATTAATAATCAATATAAGAATCATTTGAATTCCCAATATTTCATTTTTGGAAAACATAGAATTTAAACCATTAGTTAAATCAAACATTCACTAGTCATTCATGACACATAGGGATTCCAGAATGACTCCTAACTCATATTCAAGTTCACATAGGGTCAAACATGACATATACCATATTTGATTTGAGTACGATCAAGGAAAAGATGGTGAGGCCTGATGTGGCATCTCCAAATTAACCACCATTGGGAAATAACTTAGACATTTATAGCCAGGTGGAGAAATAACCTTGTACTTGTAGTTAATCAACACACATCAAGGGTACCTACTCAATGTATATATAGATGAAGCACAACATAATCACCCAAAAGGGTTCAATAGCATAAAGCATAAAATATTCTCGAATCATCAATACTCAAGATCACATTTAATCACAACATATATAATGCACATTATTGAACTAAAGAATAATGATAAACCAAAAAAATAAACATACAAAACACCAACAACCAAAATATTGAGGAACCTCATCTCAAACTTGTGATGGTTCATACACACCATTTAGGGCCATAAAAAAATCACCATAAAATTAATGAGGAAATGGTCATGCTAAAACATCGATCTCGTAACTACAAGATGCAAACATGAGGGGTACTACACCTCATCACTATTAATTAAATAATTTTTAATTATTTAATTATTTCTAATTTTCTTTCATCCACATTAATTAAATTTCTAATTATTCCTCTATCCACAATAATTAAATAATTTTAATTATTTAATTAGCTAATATTTCCTCTAAAATGAAATAAATTATTTAATTTATTTAGTTTGACATTTCCATTCCTCTAAAAATAAATAAAATCAGTATTTTATTTATTTCCTAAATATACCATTCTATCAATATTCTTTCATCTCTAAATTTAGAGACCATGTCTAAATTCAATGAGTTGAATTAAATTCAACCCCAATTCACTCTCACTCACTTCCACTTCATCCACCCATGTAGTCAATTCTCCAATTCATAAATCTTGAATCCATACTGTACTCATTTTGCATTGCTTTTTCTATCTAGGTTATGCTAACATTATTGAGAAATCCAAATACATTCAAATTATCATAACATATTCTATAATGGAGTAAGACTAGAAATGTTGGTGGTGGTAAAATAGTTTTTTATTTGTTTTTCTTTCATGTTTGTGCACATGCTTCATTGAGGTAGGTTATTTGATTATTGAATTGAGTTTTTTTATTTACATTTTTTTATTTTAGAATTTATTTATCTTATTTCTCATTTTGCACTTTTATAGTTGTTGCACATACATCCACCTCCATTCTTGTACCTTCATGCACTAACACCTTAGGGCCACACAACTCCAACTCTTTCAATAACTTATGATAAAATGTGACTCCTAGGGGATTGACCAAGGAAACTCCTAAATGTGCCATAAGCACCCATTTTCCCTTAATTTTTAAACTTGATGGGTACTATAGTTGGTGGTACATGTGTTGACAATCACATGCTCTTATATTAGCAAACTCATGGGACATTTAGCTAGAAAAAAAACTTGCTTTTTATGCATGTAAGAAAACTTCCACTCGAATTGATACATTCACTCTTGTTGATACAACTCCACACATATTGAGGCACTTTTGCATCTATTGGGAGGAAACTACTATTTTAGTACAAGAAAATAACGATAGTGGCACAAAATAAAGACCTATAGAACTTAACTGTTGTCATTGAAAATTTCTAGTACCTCCTTCTTAACCTTCTCTAACTTTTGTAAACTGAATCCAACATAATCTATCTCGCTACTCTCTCTTTTAAGTTCATAACTTAACATAAACTTGTGCAACATCAACTCCACAATTTTTTTACTAAATTAAATTTAAAAAGTAAAATTTTAATGTTTATTAGTTAAATTAAATAGTTAAATAGGAATAACTACAACACATTATAGTTAAAACTAATTATCTATTAGTTTAAAGAGCCTATTATACTTTCTACATAAGACTATTGTATTCATTCATTCACTCCAATATATATATATATATATATGTATGTATGTATGTATGTATGTATGTATATGTATATGTATATGTATATGTATATGTGTAAGAGAGGGGGACCACCATGTGCAAGACCCCAGGTCATGGAGGGTCAAGATGTGAGAGGCTGCCCTAACTTACCTTAGCTAAGTGCAATGTTTAGGGTATGTAAGGTGAGGGTAATGAGGACCATAGGGTCCCTCAGTTATTCAACAAGCCCAAAATGCAGAAAGAGGAGATAGTTATAGGTTTAACATTGCATCTCAAGAGACTCTCTGTCTGAGGACAAAAGCGCAGAATTTGGACATAAACACGGTGTGCTGGTGTCTCAAAAGTGTGTTGTCGTCCGTACGGCCAAACACTGACAAAGACAAGGTTAAGTCACTAAAAACTAGCTAATGACCCAACAAACTAACTAAAGGGACAAAATGACAAAACTAAGTAAATTAAATAATCTATAATATTATAAAGTAAATAAGCAAGAGTGATAAAGATGAGGAGAATCTCACCAATGAATTCATTCGCCAGTTGATTCTTTGAAATCTCGCATGCCTACACACATCAAGAAGGAAAAATGTTTGGGGGTTGTATAGGGGCCTGCCTCAGTCAGACCCCCATTTAGGTGTTTCCACCGCCACGGATAGCCAAAAGAATGAGATAAAGAAGAAATACATAAAGAAGGCAAAAGCACTACAAAATAGTACTATGCTACTCACCAAATGATAGAGGAGAGGAGAGGGAAGCTTACCACCTCCACCAAGAGCACTCAAGGCTACTTGGGGGAGAAATGAGAGGAACTCAAGCCTCTGTTGTGAATGGTTTGGTCCCAAACGTCTCTACCGAGTTGATGGAGTGAGATATTGCTGCAATGGAATGCTTGGAAGTGAGTGAACATGAGCTTGTGGGAATGCTAGAATGAAGGCTTGATCTGCTGAAGAATTTTGAAGAGTTGGAATGCAAGTTTAAGGAGTGAATATGAAGGAATGAGGAAGAAAATGACCATATTCGAGTTGGTTGGACGAAGGAGGCATTACAACTTTGCTGCCAATGAGAAGAGTAACACCTCTGCTGGCTCAGTCGTAGGAATCTGTCAGGGACGTAAGTGAGCAATGCGAATGTCCATGCATCGTGCGGGTGTCCCTGATAGAAAGACCTCCATCGACACACAAAATAGGCTCCATGTGGACTGCCAACAGTGGGCTTAAGTAAATTTAAGCCTCCGACTTTGGTTTTCTAAAGTGTATAAAGGAAAAAAGGGGAATTGCACCTAGGGTGCAAATTTTCTCTTATACATTTTTCCCACACTTTAGCGAGTGCTAGTACTGATGAGTGCTCGGTAAAGTAGATCAAGAAGAGAGTACGGTTAGAAAAGTATACTTGAATCATCGAGGAAGCAATGCTCAGTCTAGTGTACCCGAAGGTGCAGGAGATGCGAAGGACTCCATAGTTGCTCAAAACTATGAAGTTGGAACAAAGCATCTTACAGGCCTGCAGACCTGCAAGGAGGCAACCCCCAAGATCTCTCGCATGGAGGAAGCCCCAAGGAAATGGACTCCAAAGAGTCAGGAAGTGGCGACACGTCTACCTGCAGATAGAACATGTCAAAAGTGGTGACACATCTACTAGCAGATAGAGTGTGTCTGAAGTGGTGACACATCTACCCATAAATAGAGTGTGTCTAAAGTGATGACACATCTACCCATAGATAGAGCATGTCTAAAGCGGTGACACGTCTACTCGTAGATAAAACATGTTAAAAGTGGTGACATGTCTACTCACAGATAGAACATGTCTAAAGTAGCCAGTCACGCAGACCGAAAAACTTTCAAAGGGGTCCTTCAAGAACCCTTCAAAAGGAGAGGGGTCCACTCAAGGGACATGTTGTTTGAAAGGTAAGGTCTAGTTAGGCTGCCCCTAAGCTAGATGCGAAAGGGTGAATGGAATGAGCCTAGTTGGGCTGCCCCCAGGCTAGACGTGAAAAATTCCATTCGTTACAAAGGATTTTGAAGAAAGGGTCCCTAGGGAACCCGCTATGAAGAAGAAAGGGGGTCTGCTCAAGGGACACATAATTCAAAAGTGACTATTCACCTTAGAGTGATTCATCATCAAGGAATCCTTTTGAAAGATGTTCACTTCATCGATGAATTTGAAAGGAAGGTCATGCCCCCATGCGAGGGGAGGTCAAAGTTGTTCCCACTTCGAAGGAAGGTCTTCAAGTCCTTTCTTTATGAACCCATGATGAAGGTTACACATTCCGCTAGAGTTCCAAGTTGAGAATGCAATTCTAAGGAAAAAATGTTGTAAATACTTTCAAGAAAAGATTCCTTGGCAACGAATTCATTTTCCAAAAATCAAAGTGTTAAAGTAGAGCGTTGTCACACATAGAAGGGACAACTCAAGCAAAGACGAGAGAAAGATAAAGGGAAAGCAAAAGAGAAGAGAAAGAAAAATACAAAGGGCACAGGGGGATCTGGTTTAGCGGGGTCAGATCTGTCTGAACTCATATAATAATAGGTAACTGCAATGCAAGGAAAAAGATCATCAATCCCCAACCAGATCAAGAAGAATGCACAAAAAACAAAGTAAAAATTAAAAATTAAAACATTGGGTCAACATGGAAGGGAAGCCTAAATGCCCCCAATGCTTTGCATCATCCCCAATTTATCAAAAATCAATCACAAACATGGAAGAATGATGACACAAATAGAAGAAGGTTTATGACACAAAAACCACACCTGTATCTAGGCACCAATAGGGGTGATGAGGGTCATCTAGGCACACATAGCACAAGTACGGGGGAACACATCACAAAACACACACACACAAGATCAAGAAAAGGGGACCTCCTCCTAACACTGATCATCTAAGAGGTCGTCTGCTTCCCAATCTAGATCCTCATAAGGGGAAGGAGGATGAGCTTGCAATGGTGGAATGTTAAGAGGAGGGGCATCCAACCCTCCCGCAACAAGGGTCAAGGAAGAGGGCCCCTTGAGGTCCTCTCTACCGAGCTCTTGTGGAGTCAAGGTCAGTGATTTTGCGAAGATCGCTAATAGGGTCGATACTTTGTCCACGGAATTAAACATGCATCTTATGGGAGCATCATGCTTATTCTTAGTAGATGACGTAGGTTGTGCCTGAAGTTCACCACTAAGCTTTTTGAATGATTCGGGAGTGGTGACAAACTTAGGGGAAGTCGAGACTAGTTATGTTACAAGGACATAACAAGTCAGCATGGGGCCACCTTGCGAAGAAGGTGGACTCCTCTTATGTCCTTCATTGCCAGAAGGACCAGCCTTCGTCTCCTTCTTCGTTGGGGGAGATGAACTCCCCTCAGACAAAGCTAGGGGTGAAGAGGAAGAGGAAGACAAAACCACAGTGGAAACAACCAAAGTATTAACCATGTCCATAGGCTTACGGAAGGGCTAAATATCTGGGACGAACATCAATAAAGGTGGATCTGCTGAAGGAGCGATAAAAACCTATACCTATTTAGGGTTAGGCACATTTGTGCTCACAACAGAAGCCAGGAGCGGATCAAGCTGAAGAGAAACAATGAGAAGGGAGGAAGGAGACACTGCAAGAGATCCTGAAATAGGAGCGGTTGTTCCTTCCTCCTATTGCGAGGCGACCTGCTTGGCCAGGAGAGCCTTTCATTAGTGCTTGCACTCACATGCAAGGTGGTTTCTACAACTCTTGGAGTTAGAAGCTGGAGCTTGTGAAGGGATGGGAGGTTCCTGCTCAGCCATAGGAACGTCCACTATAGCTGTTTCAGGTGGAGAAACAGGTTCCTATACAGGAGCAAGGGGATCAGGTTGAGGAGCAATAGGAGGAGTTGACTCGAAAGCCTCGACAGCGGGCCTCTTTCCACTCATTGCCTTGGGAACAGGAGCAATAGGAGGCCACATATCAAAATATCAGCGAGAGCCTTTCTTTCTGTTATATAAGTAGTACCATGGTCCTAGATATTCATTAGGAAGGTTTGCAATTCTAATCTTGAGCCTACGCCAATGAGGAATCATCAGACTCAGAGGATAGCCACCAGGCTTGCTCATCTAGTACTCTTTCCAGGAAAGGGGAGAGGACGGGGTAGTCCAAGAAAAGGTAATTTTTTCTTTACCTTTATGAGGAGAGGGAGCCATTATGGGCTTCTCCTCTTTCTTCGGGGAAGAGGGAGCAGAAGGTATAGCCTTCTCTTTACCTTTACAGGGAGGAGAAGGGGTCGGCGTGGACTTCTCTTTCTCTCTTGGAGAAGGATTAGTTGTAAGTGTGGGTTCCTTCTTCTCATCTCAGGAAGAGGAGGTGACTGGTCTTTCTGTTACAGGAAGGGCTAGCCTTGGCTCCCCTTTTCCCCCAGTTTTGTACTTCACATAATTCTTGTAAAGTAGGTCTATCCTTGGTGGAAGCAGACCAACCGAGGAGGGCCAAAAGTGATCTAGTGAATATCCACCATGAGATACCAAAGGTTAATATCTGGTATCATGCACTACATGCATGACACCCTCGTGGGAAAACTTTAAACACTTATGAATAACGGATGCAACCCCATTCATGGAAGCCAACCAAGGAATACCTAGCTTCACTCTAAATAGGTCCGACTCCGGGATGACATTGAAGATTGTGTCAACAGTCCTAGGTCCAACCAGGATGGAAAAAGCGATTGAGCCATAAGGTTTAAGACTCATACCATTGTGGGTATGGATGGTAGATTTTGTTTCTTCGTACTTTTTTTTTTGCAATGAGTTCAATACTAATGTTTCTCCGGTAATAAAATTTACACGGCTCATGGGGTCTATCAAAACTCCCATCACAATGTTACCATTGATGCAAGTGAGAATGTAAAGGGGTGAAGGATTTTTATTCAAGGGTAGATCTTGTGCTATAAATGTAATATCTGGTGAACCGGGTGCGGGTGGAATAGTAGAAGTTATCGTGACCATGTTTACATAGGCCTCAGGTTGAGGAACATAATCAGTGGGATCAATAATCATGTTGGAAAAATGTGACAGAAATGGGTTCGTGTATATCTGCAACTCACTGTTAGATTTCGCCACTAATTTGTTAGTGTTTTGTTTGTTCCCATCGAGACGAATGGTACCGTACTCGATGTGGTATTGTATCTCATGATGCAACCACATGCAACGTTCAGTATCATGTCCATTAACGTGATGGTACTGACAATAAGCACTCCCATCGTACCAATTAGGATAGAGTTCCTTAACAGGTTTAGGGACCGACATAGTTATGATTTTATCCTTCAACAACTTTTGTAAGATGGAAGTGTAAGATTTAGACAACTTCATGAATTTCTGGTTGCATTTGAGGCTGTTGTCATTGATAATGGCTACTACATTCACAATGGCTTTACCCTTTCCAGAGATTGATACAATGGATTTCCCTTCAGAATGAGAGTGCGAGGAAGATCCTCCAAACTGAGCAACCGTTTGTTGATACTCTCGTAAGGCTGCACATAAATCCACGAAAGAAGGATATTTCATAAGGGTGAACTTCTCTTGCCAAGTCCTTTGTAAGTTCCCTATGTACACCTTCTGCATGTCAGAATCGAGCAGCTGGTATGAAATTTGTGAAAGAAGCACTTGATAACGCGCTATAAAATCAGTAATCTTCTCATTGTCTCCTTGCTTACATCGAACGAGATCTAAGAAGGTCATCTTCGGCCCAATGTTTGCTTGGAACTATCTAAAGAATTGATTAACAAGTTGGTCGAACAATAAAATAGAATTATCAGGAAAGGAACAATACCACTCGAGTGTTGTGTCCTTGAGAGATCGAGGAAATAGTTTAGCCATCAAGCCGTCATGATGGAAGAAGTCGGTACAGAGGGCGTTAAAGGCAGCCACGTGTCTGTGGATCCCCCTTACCACCAAACTTCTCAAATTTAGGAATCTCCATTCCCTGAGGGAAGGGAGTGTTCAAGATGGCAGCCGACAATGGGTTATGTCAGAAGAAAGGCTGGAAAATAGGTTGGGAAGAGGCTTGGGAAAGGCTTGCCAACTGACTCTGCATCTTACCCATATTCTAAAGTAGAGTGTTTAGAATAGGGTTGTTAGGAGATAAAGGGCCAAAGGAACCTCCTTCAGAGCCACTGCCAATTCCGCCTCTAGAACTACCACCAGTGTGACTTTCGCCAAAGCCACTACCAGAGCCACCACCACCAGTAGGACCACCACTGGAACCACTACCATGACCTCCGCCAAAACCACCTCTGCCAGCACCACCTCGGCTACTAAATCCACCTCCACTACCAAAGCCTCCACCACCTATTCTTCCAAGACCACCACCGGAGGTGACATAATGGGTAAAGCTAAAGCCCAACGGGACCTTATTCACCTTGATAGTTTTTGGTTGATTAGGGATAGAAGGGATACTAATGGAAGGGACTACATCGGCCATGTAGAGAAATGTGGGAGGCATTGATACTCCTAGTTGTCTCTCGTGTTCTTCGAAGGTGACTCCTTGTGCAAAACTAGAGTTGCTCGAAGGGGCGCACACTTCGGCAATACTAAAGAGACTACTTAGAAGCTCTACACCTATTCGATCTTTATCCATCATATGTTTTAGCTCACTAACAACCTGAGCAGCCCTAGCCATCTTCAGATTTCTTTCCAAATGGTTTTCAAGGTTTCCCAACCCCTTTGTAAGGGCGGACACATATTCAACATGGATTTGAACGGCCTCATGCTCATCCATTGATGATGGCATGGGGGACACAGGAGGAGTGGGGACGTGATTAGTCTCATCAGTGAATCCCATCTCACTTCTCGACACTTGCTCTTGCACAGCCAAACTAATGGTGGGACCAGAGAAGAGGCCCGTAGAGAGACCAAGTGAGACCTTCGTTCTATCCATTGGAAGGTGTTGTACACTTCTCCTCATGATATGCCCAAAAGTTGTGGACTAGGTTGTGATGCTCATAAACCTTCACAACACTCGAGAACACAATAATCATGAAGCAATTGAGGGAAGCCTCAACACCAACAGATGAACAAACGTTGGTTCACGTTGGGTTCACCAAAAATGTAAGAGAGAGTGACCACCGCATGTAAGACCCCAGGTCATAGAGGGTCAAGATGTGAGAGGCTATCCTAACTTACCTCAACTAAGTGCAATGTTTAGGGTATGTAAGGCGAGGGTAATGAGGACCGTAGGATCCCTTAGTTATTCAACAAGCCCAAAATGTAGAAAGAGGCT
The DNA here is from genome assembly GCA_007258455.2 of Sequoia sempervirens. NCBI lineage: Eukaryota > Viridiplantae > Streptophyta > Pinopsida > Cupressales > Cupressaceae > Sequoia > Sequoia sempervirens. The sequence goes on from VDFB02353493.1 coordinate 261,182,256, forward strand.
AGGCGAGCTGGTTTCTAGGTTTAACACTGTCTTAGGAGACTCTCTGTCCAAGGACAAAAGTGCAGACTTTGGACGTCAGTGTGGTGCGCTAACGTCTGAAAAGTGTGTTGTCGTTCGTACGACCAGACAGTGACAAAGATGAGGTTAAGTCACTAAAAACTAGCTAATGGCCTAGCAAACTAACTAAAGGGCCAAAATGACAGAACTAAGTAAATTAAATAATCTCTAATATTATAAAGTAAATAAGCAAGAGTGATAAAGATGAGGAGAACCTCACCAATGAATTCATTCGCCAGTTGATTCTCTGAAAGCTTGCACGCCTACACACAACAAGAAGGAAAAATGATGGGGGTTGTATAAGGGCCTGCCTCAGTCAAACCCCCGTTTAGGTGTTTCCACCACCATAGACAGCCAAAAGAATGAGATAAAGAAGAAATACGTAAAGAAAGCAAAAGCACTACAAAACAGTACTATGCTACTCACCAAATGATAGAGGAGTGGAGAGGGAAGCTTACCACCTCCACCAAGAGCACTCAAGGCTGCTTGGGGGAGAAATGAGAGGAACTCAAGCCTCTATTGTGAATTGTGTGGTCCCAAACGTGCTCTACTGAGTTGATGGAGTGAGATATTGTTGCAATGGAATGCTTGAAATGCTTGGAAGTGAGTGAAAATGAGCTTGTGAGAATGCTAGAATCAAGGCTTGATCTGTTGAAGAATTCTGAAGAGTTGGAATGCAAATTCAAGGAGTGAATATGAAGGAATGAGGAAGAAAACAACCATATTCTAGTCGATTGGCCGAAGGAGGCGTTACAACTTTGTTGCCAATGGGAAGAGTAACGGCTCTGCTGGCTCAGTCGCAGGAATCTACTAGGGACGTAAGCGTGCAACGCGAACGTCTGTGCACCGCGCGGACATCCCCAACATAAACACCTCCACCGACACACAAAATAGGCTCCACATGGACCACCAACAACATATACATACATATACATTCAAATAGGAATTGTGCCTAGGGTGCAAATTCGCTCTTATACAATATGTATATGTATATATACATACATATACATACATATACATTCATATATATACATATACATATACATATACATACATATATATACATATATATACATATACATATACATATACATACATATACATACATATATATATACATGCATACATACATATATACATATAGTTTCAATCAACCAATTACTTTTTAGAAAATTTATGCAATCATTTAACCTCACAATCATATTATTGATTAATAAATTATTATTAATATTAGTATAATACCTAAATAAGTGTAGGGTGCATTTGTTTCCTTCTAATACCACCTTACAAGGGCTATTTTAAGAAATGTTTTTTAATATTCTAAAATACAATGTGCGCACGCACACACACACATTTAAAAGACAATGTTGAGTGGAAAGGTATTATGAAAATTTTAATTGATAGGAAAGGTTGATTGTCAAATATAGCCCCTAGGATTATTAGACAAATTTGTTTTAATTTTAAATAAAATATTGTACATGTGTTTTATAAAAGAAGCATACCTATGTATTTATTTTAACTAAGTGCATGTATATTTATACTATGTATTTATGTTCTTAGACATAGAATGTAATAGGAAGCTATCAAAGTTTGGGAAATTGGGATGTTGTGTTCAATAATATCAAGGGATGGGAATGAGCTCCCTTGATTGTGGCCCCAACTTTAGTAAATAAAAATAGAGCACATACATTTTTGTAAGCTAAAATTGCATAATTAGAACTTTTCCACCTCAAATTTCAATTAATTTAGTTCTCATTTACAATAAGCCTAAATTGAATTGGTTTCAACCCTCTTGGAGAATGAATTGCCCCTAAAACAACTCACCTTAGTTGGACAAGATCCCTCACACTAGTTGTAAAAACACCATTTCATCTCCACTTCTTTCCTTTTGGTCACTTGAGACACTATCTCATGCAAAACTTCTACATGCATTTAAACACAATTTCCCACCTAAATGCATCTTGTTCTTCCTAAACCCTAATCCCAATTCTTTCCTAATGGTAAAATTATCTCTAAACATTCTTATATAATGATTAATTAAAAAATTAAAGGATCCATCATCATTCTCTAACACTTGCACACACATTTCATTTATGAGTCTACTTTGGGAATCTTTCATAGTTGGTGCACACACATCCACCTCCATTTTTGTACCTTCATGCACTACCAACTTAGGGCCACAAAACTCCAAATCTTCCAATAGTTTATGCTAAAACATGTTTCTTAAGGGATTGACCAAGGAAAGCTCCTAAATGTTCTATAGAAAGTCCTTTTCCCTTAATTATGTACTATAGTAGGTGGTACTTGTGTTGAAAATCACAAGCTCTTATGAACAAGTACACACGACATTTTAGCAAGAGAATGACATAATTTCATGTTAGTAAGGACACTTCACTCCATTTGATACTTCCACTCTTGTTGGGACACCACAACACCCATTCATATATTTTTGCATCTATTGGGAGGACACTACTATTTGACTAAAATATAATATTTATAGTGACACAAAACAAAGGCCTAAAAAAATTGATTCTAGTCATCGAAATTTTCTACTACCACCTTGTTAGTCCTTTATAACTTTTGTAAACATTAGATCAAACACGATATCTCTCCCTATTCTCATATTCATAAATTAACATAAACATATGCAACCTCAACTCCACATTTTGATTTATTGAATTAAATTATTTTTTTAATGTTTATCAATCAAATCAAATTACTAAGTAGACATAAATGTAACACATAATAATTATAATAATCATCTTTTAATTTAAAATACTTATTAATAATTTTACATAATACTATCATGTTGTCCATTCTAAAATTTTAAACAATCAATTATTTTTAAAATATAAAACCTCACAACCATACATAATTATCATTTGTATAGAAATATTTTCAAAATAAATATTGATTGTTATTAATATAAAAATATTTTCAAATTCCACAACCATAAATGTTGATTATCATTACTATCGAAGTCTTTTCAAAATTTTAATTAATTCATATGTTTTCAATAATTGAAATTTGCCTTACTAAAGTTTGAATTCCGCCTTTTTGAACTTGGGTGAGAATAAGACCATTTTGTCTTGAAAGATATTATATTTAAGTATTTAAGCCAATATAAGACAAAATTAAAAAAAACGAGGGCAAATCAAACTCGAGTAAACATTACATGAAGAATTGCTTGGTACTTGACTAATTTTTATTCTATTTCAATTTTTAAATATGTTTCAATTTTAAAATTAGATTATCTGTTCTTTCAATCTATATATAAATTAGTACATAAACACTTTTAAGGATATTATATTGGTATACATATTTTGAAGATATTAAAATAGTGCTATAATAAGGATCTTTATAATGTTTTTTTTATTTTTTAAAATGTTATAATTATAATTTATTATTTTGTGAGTTAAATAATTTGAATTTAGTATTAAAGATTTTATTTTTAAAGATAAGTTTTAGGTCAATTGTCTTTGAATATATATGGATATGTGATATCATTCATATCGTACAGGGATTCACAATTTACATCAATATTTGTATCATCAATGTTATATACATTGATTCATCATCTAGACATCATATGATTTAGGTATTTTGTATTTTTGTTTGATGTGACTTTCCATCTTCTTTACCAACAAGTGATCTTGACTAATATCAAAAAGATGAGAAAAAAATTACCTTTATTAATACAAACCTCTAAAATTAAGCGAATTTTTTAAAAACTCTATAACAATCAAAATAATTTTTTTCTTTTTGGACTGTAGTGTGTCTGTGCCTCCCTATAAACTACAGTGCGCCTAATAAACTTTTTTCACGTGACCGGTGGCGTTGGCACAACACGCCCTCCGATACCACAGGGACAATGGGGAGACTAGACTTCATGATCTCTTACCTGCAACAAGATGCTTTAGCCAATCGAACTAGATCCATCGCCCCAACAATCAAAATAAATATTAATACAATAATAAACTTCTAATTAGAAAAATGTTGAAATGTGAAATTTACATTAAAATGGTCTATAATACAAGATAGTTTGGGTTGAGTTGTACAAATGTATATGTACTTCCACCAACCATCCAAAAAAATATATAGAAAAAAACATATCAAAATTTTTACAACTCACAATGAATGTGACTTATTTTTGGTTAAAATTTGTACTCTAGTGTGTTATAATAGTAGTAAAAGCATGTGTTTGGAAAAAAGAAGCAAATAAGTTGACTAAGCATGTAAGGGAATTATTAGCTAATGATTCCACGTGTCTTCCACAAGGTAAAGGTGAACATCTTCCCACCGCCGGGCATGCCAACATGGCGGGCCCCATGGGGTTGGGACATTGAGGCGTGTGTACTTTAAGACTTTTGGCACGCGCATTTAATAAACTTTGTCCCTATTCCTTGTTCATTGTAAGCTGATAATTATAAACCTCAGTACTAACACTCAAATCGATTAGGGAAAGTGGTTGTGGGTTGAGTGTCCAAGAGGTTTTTATCAAAATAATGGTAGATTATGTGATATTGGTATGTTTATTTTATAGAGTATATTATAATGTTATGAATGAATATATATATATAAATTTGAAATTGTTTTTTAATATTTAAAAGTTAGATTATTATAGATTTTTTTATTAAGGTTTTTTTAAGAGTGTGTTTTCATTTTGGGTATTAAGAGAATTGATATGTCATAATAGTGGTGCAAGATGATGAAAGTCATCTTAACTGATCATATTTGCTTTCTATAATTTCTTTGTCATATGAATAGTTGTTGTCTTACATATTAAATAGTGCTTTTTGATTGATTTAATTACTGTATGGCATCCATGCATTACAAGCTATTACATCATGCTTGGTATTCTACAAAACACTTACAACTACAAGTTATGTTAGGTTCCTCATCCTAAATTTCATCTACAACCTTGATAATATTATTTATATTAGTAGTGTTTAATAAGGAGGAAAATACAACACCTAAAAACCCACTAGCAACTCTTTTAGTGGCATGGCTTTTAAGTCATTGTCTTTGTAAGGTAATGCATACAACTCTCTCCTAGTTCTTCTCCACCCTCTCCATAGTTGCTCAAATGATCTAAACATGAGATCCTCAAATTCTATAACTACTATAATAGGTATTAATTAGTTCCCAAAGAATTGATCCTTTGCATAAGGAAATAAAATGGAATTGATCAAAAAGATCATATTGTTTTGAATAAAATGTTACTTGGTAAAGCAAAACCAAAAAAATATGTTGCAACATTATTAAATAGGGTTTTTACTACAACATGACATTAATGTGTTAATGGTGTCAAAGGGAGAAAGGATGTTTAGTCTATGCAAATTGTTAGCATGGAAGGAAAGTATTCAATAAGCTAATTTTTTGTAAAGATTAATCATCTAGCCTTTTATTTGTCAAGTGTTTGAAAAAATGTTAGAATCACAAAGCATTTAAATTTAACCCCCAAATCCATTCACAATAAATTCAATAATTTTTTTTCCAAATTTGACTAAAAGTTAAATTATTACTACAAATCTTCAAGTTTCAAATCAACCTACCACATAACTTGTTAATCATAGTTTTTGATTCAAAAATATTACAAAACATCTAGATTTAGTTGTTGGGATGAACTCAAATAAAAACATTCCTACAACTTAATCACTAGAGATTAAAAGTTCAATAAAACCCACATACCTACTTGTTTTAGCTACCATGTTAAACTAAAACCACAAATCTTCCAGACTTAACTACAAGAATAAGAGAAGAGAGACAAGTGACAAAGAGAGGAAAAATAAAGAATTATATAGAGAGAGGGGGAGAGGGGGGGGGAGGGGCAAGGGCAGGGGAAAATGGAGAGAGGCAAAGAGATAAATATGAAGGGAGTGTTGCAAGTATGAAGGTGTTGTCATTGATGTCAACAAAATGTCTACTAACTGGTGTTGTCATTGATGTCAACTATGTTGTTGCATGAGAAAAATGTCGAGGATATTGAGAAAATTGAGAAGAGGAAAACATGTTGTTGTGGGTTGTGCATGTGCAGTTAAGATATTGAGGAAGTGTTGTGAGTAAATGGAGCTATCTTTTGTTGTAGTGTTTGGAGATGAGTTGGAATGAAGTAATAAGCTAAGATGATGTCTCTGGTACCTGATTTCACATTAAGTGCTTATATAGATGTAGATTGGGTTGGTTGTGTTGATGAAAAAAAAAGTACAAGTGGTGGTGCATTCTTTCTTGGATGTAGATTAGTATCATGGTTGAGTAATAAATAAGATTCAGTTTCTTTGTCTACTATAGAGACTAAGTATATTGCAACAACATCATGTTGTACATAGGTGTTATGGAAGAGACAGACATTGAAGGATATTAGAGTTGTATATGATGAGCCTATATCTATTTTTTGTGAAAATACAAGTACAATTAACATTTCAAAGAATCTAGTGATGCATTCAAGGATAAAGCATATATCAATTAGGTGTCACTTTCTAAGAGAGAAGGTTATGGAGAATGAGGTGAAACTTGAGTATGTGCCTACAAAGGATCAAATTGTTGACATATTTACTAAGGTTCTTCCTAAGGATACTTTTGAGTATCTTTGGGAGAGGTTGGGGGTTATTAATCCTCCTTTGTTGAACTAGATGCATATGGAGATGCATCAGTCTAGTGGATCTATGGATCTATTCCTTGTCTGGAATGATGTTGGTGGCTACCTCTCAGGGGGAGTAGGTAGTGTCATGTGTTGTCATTGAGTTGCTGATTTAATTGGGTATACTCCTAAGGGGGGTTATTTAGAGCAGGTATGTTGGTTCAGTGTCAAAAAGGGGAGAATAATGTAAATTTTTTATCCTTTGTCATTGATTTCAAAGGGGAGAAAGTATCATGTGAAAAAGTGTAAGGTATTAGTGGAGAAAATTGTGCATATTGTCAAATCATTCAGGGGGGGGAAAGAAAGTGCATTCAAAGTTGTTGTGTTGTCTTTGATGGTTTTTCACATCATGTGTCACCATCAATAACAAAGGGGGAGATTGTTGCAAGTATGAAGGTGTTGTCATTGATTTCAATAGGATGTTTATTGACGAGTGTTGTCATTGATGCCAACTGTGTTGTTGCTTGAGGAAAATGTCGATGATATTGAAAAAATTGAGAAGAGGAAAAATAGGTTGTTGCAGGTTGTGCATGTGTAGTTGAGATATTGAGGAAGTGTTGTGAGTACATAGAGCTATCTTTTGTTGTAGTGTTTGGAGATGAGTTGGAATGAAGTAATAAACTGAGAAGATGTCTCTGGTACTTGATTTCCAAGTGCTTTTGAGAAAATTTGATAAATAGAGAAAATAGTGTTGTGCAAGAGTTTAAAATGTGCTTTAGATCATGCTCCACATTTCTTCTACATATTGATGCTATGCCTATGCAAATTTAGTATGTTGTTTGAGGTTTTCAGAGGTTGCTATATTCAAAATTTTGGGTTTTGAATCATTGGTGAGAGGAAATTGTGTTTACAAGTATGAGAATTGGTTTTGCAGTGTTGTACAAAGGTGTTGGGGAGAAATGTACTTGCTCCACATTTCTTTGCAGTTTCTTTCAGGACTTGTGGTTTTGAAGGAGAGTTAATGGTGTTGTTCTCTTTTTTGTGTCAAGAGGATTCATGGTTAGGTGTATCGAAAGTTTCAGAAGCATGTACTTAATGTTTAAATGTGTTTTCACGGGTAACAATTGACCTAGTGTCTACACTACATTCAAAAATGTTCAAGCATTAATGGATGCGTAGCATGGCGTGTGAGACTTAATTTTAGGTCTTAGTTAAGTGTTGTTTTGGTCCTCTTTCATTCCTATCCACCACAAGAATGTTTAGGTTCTGACCTAATTTGAATTTGTAAATACAATGGATAGAATGTCGACCTTGGAAAGATGTTTAAGGTTGAGGTTGACATAAATAAGAGTGGAATTGTTGTGAGTTGTGTGTGTGTTGGAACTATAAAAATTGATATTTTCACATGATTGATTTTATTCATAATCCTCCAAGTGAGCCCTACCTTTGATGCATTTCCCTCTCTTCGTGCATATTTCCTCCATATTTTGCCTCATTTCCCCTTTGAGCCCGTTGTGTCATGCATTTTTGCATTCTGGTTCATATCGGCATAGGTATCCAAATGTCTCCCCGACCTGTGTATTTTTCATTAACTCTTGTTGCAGGTTGTCGGTGAGACATGTCTCTTCTGTTGGCAACGATGGAGGCTTCTGTCGGTATTTGTCTTGACGGTCGGGCTAACGTCTTGCCAAATTCTTGATGTTCTGGCGACAAGATTTAATGTGGTCTTTTATCGGTAGAGGGTTCTACTTTCAGCACAGTGTCATAGTGATTATAGATTGTCATATCGACTGCTTGGCATATGTTACACATCGGCGGGAGTTTTGGTTATCAGGCTGATGTTTCGGTGAAACTCTCATTGTCTCCCCGATTAGTTCATACGAGGGCATCTATTGATATTTAGAGAGTTCTATCGGCGAGGATTAACCTTTCGTTGAAAGGTCTTGGCGATGTCAGCTTGTTATACCGACCGGCGCTTTAGGGTTCTTCGGTATGACTAGTGTTGCTTCGTTGTTGTGTCTTGGTGAACTCAATGTGTCTTGCCGACGAGGTTCAATATGCGGCTTTTGGTGAGAGATCAGTAGGTCCTAGCGATACAGGTGGGTCTTGTCGATAATGTTCCGGGGGCGCCTTTGTCGGTGTTAGGGGGGTGTTGTCTTGGCGAATTGGATTGTGCTCGGGGTTTTTGGCAAAGCGATGTAACATCTACAAAGGGTTTCCCCGATAGTCACAAGCTATAGCGACACACATGATGAGCGGTCGGTCGGTGTGAGAAACATTGGGTCTCGGCGACTTGCGGGGATGGTAAGACCTTTTGGTGTGACTTGTGTATTCTCTATAAGGTCTTCCCGACACTTTTGAGCTATAGCGACATACATATGATATGTGGGCTCGTCGGCGAGAGAGGTGATTTGTCACAGCGACATGTGAGGAATGAAGTGGGTCCTCAATGTATCAATGAATAATCTGTATAACGTTTCACCAACCCGAACTAGCTATAGCGATATGTGGATGGAACAAAAGGCTACTACGTGACTTCGGTATAATGTGTTGGTAGCTACAGCAAATGTGAAAACAATAGTCAAGCAAAACGATGAACGTTTGAGTTGCCTTCGGCATAAGTTGCGATATGTCTTGCCGACTGCTTATTGGTAAAAAATTGAAATTCACTACTGTGGCCGACATGAATCTATTTGAATAACCATTGTAGGCCGATATCTTTTGGAGCCCGAATTTGGTGCTAAGGCCGACATGATGTTCTATTTTGATATTTTCTCATGTTGGTGTGTATATAAGCATGATGTAATTGTTAATTGATACCACGAGAGATTAGATTTTTCGATACACTGTAAGGAGATACATTAGAATAAAATCATCAGACCAGAGGCTGTTGTTTCATGATTTTCACAATGGAGGTATTTATGAGATTCAGTTGATGTTGCTACATTTTTCTGGTGTCAGTTATCTATTGAGTTAAAAAGAAAAATACTGCAAGGTTGTCTCCATGATTGATTTTTCTGGTTATTTAAGTTGACATAACAAGTTTATGTTCAATTTATCAATACACATTTGCTGTGTTCGTGTGATTAATCAATTGGTTCTTTCAAGCAAAGATTAAATCCTTTTATTGATCACAGTAATCAGAGAGATTTCATTATGGATTATTGAAGTAGAACTTAGTAGTCATATTGTTGCAAGTTTATACAAGTTGTAAACACATAAATGCCAGATAATTTGTATTTCCTCAGAATGTGTTGTTCATCTTGATCTCATTTGACTCCGCCCACCCAACAAAGCACTAGTCTCTATATTTCACTATTTGAATCCATTCTAGTTTCTTTGTATCAATTAATTAAGCATCCTAGGATTTAGATTAGTAGGTAGTTATTGAGTTTAGTTTGTTCACTATCATCTGCCATTGTGGAAAAAGCACTCCATAAAGATAAACATATGATAAGTCTGCACTATTTAGAAAGGTACACCTGCCTTGGTCTTGCAGCACCAGAAGAGTAGAAGGTTTGATTGTTTCAAGCCTTGTTCTGTTACCCTGAAACGTTGTAAAAGCTTGGCAACCTTTTTTGGTTCAAACCTGCATTTTTGAGAGCTAACAAATTGGTGACTTTGCTGGGGAAAAACAGAATCAGAGCCTTAATCATAGAGTCAGAAATATTGCACAGACTCCGCTGGGAATTAGAAGTATTAAACATTTTCTCATTTTCTAAAAAGTGAGTGGCGACTCTGATAAAGATTTTGCAGTTGTGCAAACATGAATGGAAGGAGATCTGAATACAGGGGAGGTCATACTGGAGCTCCTGCTGGTAGCAATAAGTGGACACATAAAGGAGACAGAGCTGATAAGGGAAAAGGAATAAATGAGGATATGTGCATGACAGACAAGGATAAAACATTTAGTACACATCTTGAGACTTATGATCGTTATGACACATGGAGAGATAATTCAGGTACAGATTCCCATACCCCTGAAGAGAAATTAAATCCATTCTACAATCCTCAGGAAATGGTTGAGCTTGAAGCTAAGAAGCAGGCTGAGTTTGAAGCTAGATTTGAACTTGAACGACTCAGAATTCAACATGAATATGATCAGAAGATGAAGAATAGCCAAAATATCGTTGCTGATCATGAGCTTCCAGATGAAGCAAAAGCATTGTTGGAATAGAAAGATAAGAGAATAAGGGAGCTAGAGGCTAAATTGTAGAAATCCCAAATTACTGATCAAACAGCTGGAGGTTCAAAATATGTTCCACCTCACAAGCAGGGTGATCATGGGGCAGGCTCCTCCAATCAGCAAAATTCTCTTCACCATCAGATAGGGAATCACTACAGGCAGCCAAATCAGCCACCTCATATTCCTGAATAGCATGCGAATGTGCATCCCCCTCCTGGTCAGCAACACATCCCTCAACATAATGCACATCGTTTACATCAGTATCAATATCCACCTATCCCTCCCCCTCACCAATACGCAACGATGGTCAGGCAGTTTGATTTGGCAGGACTCAATCCATGCCCTTACCCTATGGATAGTAGCTGGAGAAGTATGATTCCCAAGTTTATAGGGAGTAATGCGATCACTGCTTAAGAGCATCTAAGGAATTTCAATGTGTCCATTCAAGACATAGGTATGCCATATGAAGATTTGCACATGAGGCTGTTTATGATGTCACTTATCGAAGATGCTAGGGATTGGTTTAACAGCTTGCCAGCATATTCAATTGATTCTCTCCAAGCATTTCAAGACAAATTCTTAGAACAATTTGGGAATCAAAGTGCTTCAGATGCAGCTCTTCATGAATTGGTGAGGATTCAGAAAAATCAAAATGATTCAATCTATGATTTCAACCGTAAATTCAACAAGTTGCATACTAAAGTCCCTCCTAGATCAAGGTTGTCAAATTCTGCTACATTGAGTATTTATTTAAGTGCATTTGATCCCAAAACAGGGTACAAACTGAGAAATAGATTTCCAAGGGACTTGGCTGAAGCACAGAAAGTTGCATTGACAATTGAAAACAACAGGAAGGTTGTTGGTGTAACTAATAAAAGAGACAACCCGAGGCCTCCCCAACAAAATAATTATCAGTATAGACAAGAGAACACATACATAAATGAAAATAGAAATGAAAGGCCAAGGCTGCATGATATGCCTTACAATACAGATTGGAAAGATGGGAAACCTATGGCAGCTAGGCCCAGAAATAAAGAAACTTCAAATCCATTGAGCAAGAAAGGGACTTACATGGTGAGTAATAGTTACTTTTGTGAAGTTTGTAATCAGCCACATTCTCGAGACTATTGTGTTGTAGCTCAGAAGATGCAAGAGGAGGGAATGTTGATAGAAAACGATGGAGAAGACCACAAGGTATATTTGACTTCAAATATTCTTCACCATGCTGAGGAAAGAAACTCATCTTCAGAAGATGAAGGTTATGAATATGATGTCTCCAATCAGAAGTATAATGTCCATATGGTTGAGCAGCAAATTTTTTATGATTCTAATGAAGATTGCATAGAGTCATTTCCTGTTGAGGCACCTATTCAATGCAATGTGAGAAGACCTACAGCAGATGAAATAAAAAGAATTATTGTTACTGCAGTTGAGCAAGCATGAAGTAAGTACTGGTTGAGAAACAAAAAAGTAAATGAGCCAGATGGAGTTCCTGGGGGAATTTTTATAAAAGATCAGAAGACAACACAAGAAAGTGCAACAAAGCCAGGAAATGAGAAGCATGATGAAATTAAACAGAAATTAGTCCAGGATAAGGAAGTGAAGGAATTAAATAAAGAAATACAGATGCCTGTGCAGTCTAGTAAAAAAGAAAAAGAGGAAAACAAAGGAGAGGCACTAGAACAGAGGAAGACTGTCAAGACAGAGGGTTCTTCTTTTGATTTCACCCAGGTGTTATCCCAGGTAAAAATATCTGTTCCATTACTTGAATTGATGAAAATTAAGGAGTACAGCGATAGTGCTGTTAAATTGATTACAAATGGGAATGAAAAGCATATGAATTCTGAAGAAGTCAATAGGCAGGAAAAGACAAATAATTCAGAGGTCTGTCTAGGTGATGTTTTATCAACTTCCCCACAAGTGGATCCCTTCTTTACCACATTGCTAATAAATAACAAGTTGCTGAGGAATTGTATGATAGATTCTGGTGCTGCTATAAACATTATGCCAGTAGGAGTAATGAAACAGCTTGGCATGTGGGTTGATACATGTGAAGGGAAATGTTATGCTATGGATAATCGAGTTGTTCCTGTAGTTGGTATTATAAAAGATGTTGAGGTCAAATTGGCTACATATCCGCAGGCAACATATAATATAGACATAACAGTTATTGATACTCCTCAATTTAGGATGCTTTTGTCAAGACAGTGGACTGCAGCTATAGGTGGGAATGTTCAATTTGATTTTTCTTATGCTACTATACCAATGAATGGTCAGGAGGTCAAGTTATACAAAGAGCCGAGAATGAACCAACTTGTTGAAAATGTGCCACAAGATCAGATCAATTGTTTCTGTGATGTTGACCTAGGGAATTTTAGGATTGAACCAGCTCAGCCAGAATTAGCAAATAGTGACCCAATTGAGAAACATGTTGCACTTGATTGCAATGGTGTCTGGAAGATGTATTTTGATGGGGCCTGCAGCCAAGAAGGTAATGGAGCTGGGATTGTATTTTTTTTCCTGGAAGTATTACTTTTAAATATTCTTTCCTGTTAGCATTCGAATGTACAAATAATGTGGCAGAATATGAAGCTTTACTGACAGGGTTGAACATAGCTGTGAAACACAAGATTAAGTTGCTGACTGTTTTGGGCAATTCTGAGTTGGTCGTTTCACAGGTTAAATCGAAATATGCAGCAAAGCACAAAAGATTAAAAAAATATAGGAATGTTGTATGGGACACAATTGAATTATTTGATGCTTTTTTGATTGAGTGGGTTGACAGGTCAAAAAACATAATGGCTGATTTTTTAGCAAATGTAGCACTGAAGAGAGATGATATCACACTGGCTGGCGTATCACAAATTGAATTCAAGATGAGGCCTGCTGTTCCTGATAACATTTATAGCTGGCAAGTTTTCAATGATGATGATGATCTTTTGAAATTTCTTCATTGCGTGGATCAGTATGAAGCTCAGGAGATTGATTTCAATGCTCTTGTCGAAGAAGTAGATGGAAAACAAACTGTGCTTGGCAAGGAGATCTTACAGCTCAAAAAAAATAAATTGCCCAAGGGTCTAGTGGCATTGGAAAGGGTATATGATGGAAATGATAGATCTCTAATGAAGCAAATACCAGTCAGAAAGGAAGATGTTGAAGAAATCAACTTGGGGACTGACATAGCACCAATGAAGGTTTACATTGGAAAGAAGATTAGCCTTGCAATTCGAAGAATGCTGACAGAATTGTTGAGAAAGTACAAACATGTTTTTGCTTGGTCATATGAAGATCTGAAAGCATACAGGGAAGATTTATTTTAGCATGAAATACCACTGAAGCCAGACGCCAAGCCTTTTAGGCAGAAGCAAAGACCAATAAATCCAGTATTGGAGCCTAAGATGCAGGAGGAATTAACTAAGATCAGGGAGGGAGGAATCATTAAACCAATTAGACATTCAACCTGGGTTTCAAATCTAGTACCTGTAAGAAAGAAGAATGGTGACATCAGATTGTGTGTTGACTTTAGAAATCTAAACATGGCATCTCTTAGGGATAATTATCCTCTACCAAATATGGAAGCCATACTGCATAAAGTGACAGGGTGTGAGTTATTGTCTATGATGGATGGATTTTCTGGATACAATCAGGTCAAAGTCAAGGAATCTGAGCAATACATGACAGCATTCACCACTCCTTGGGGAACATATGTATACATAAGAATGCCATTTGGTCTCACTAATGCTGGAGCAACTTTCCAAAGAGCCATGGATGTTGCATTTGATGATTTGATTAACATTATCATGGTGGTGTATCAAGATGACTTGACTGCCTATTCAAAGAAGGCTGAGGATCATGTGCAACATCTTGAAAAGGTGTTTATCAAAGCTCTTGAATATGGTATTAGTTTAAATCCAAAGAAGTGTCATTTTGCAGTTACAGAAGGTAAACTCTTGGGTCATATTGTTTCAAAAGAAGGAATTAAAATAGATCCTGAGAGAGTTGAAGCTATTGATAAAATTCCTATTCCTAAAACTGTCAAGGCAATACAATCATTCTTTGGTCAAATTAATTTTGTCAGGAGATTTGTTTCTAATTTTGCTGAGATTGTCAAGCCCATATCTAAAATGTTGAAGAAAGGACAAAAGATTGACTGGACTGTTGAAGTTGTGGATGCTTTTGTGTCTATTAAGAGGGCTATCAAAGAGGCTCCTATTCTTAAGTCTCCAGATTTTGCAAGGCCTTTTCAGATTTTTTCTTTTGCCTCAATGCATACTATTGTTGTTGTTATGTTACAAAAAAATGATGATGGCTATGAACAACCTGTGTCTTTCTTTAGTAAATCATTACAAGGGTCTGAATTGAAGTATGACATTATGGAAAAGCAAGCATTTGCATTGGTGAAAGCGGTAAAGGCATTCAGACCATATCTTGTTGGAGCAAGAGTAATTGCTTATGTCCCTCATGCTGCTGTCAAAGACATTTTAACACAATTTGAAGTCACAGGAAAAAGGTGCAGATGGATCAACAAGATTCAAGAGTTCGATATGGAGATACAAATCACTAAGCTGGTTAGAGGCCAAGGTTTGGAAAGACTGATGGTAGAAACCAATATTGAGGTAAATCAGATTTGCAATATTGAAGAAGGGGTTGCAATTGCAAGCATTGAGTACACTCCATGGTATACTGATATTATGCACTATCTCAAATACATGAAGTGTCCAGATGGGCTAAGTGACAGCCAAAAGAGAACTTTGAAGTTACATGCATCAAAGTATGTTTTCATTGATGGAGATTTGTTTTGGAAAAACAGAGATGGCGTATTATTATTATGTCTGGATGAATCGCAGGCCAAGCATGTTCTACGTGAAATGCATGAAGGAGTTTGTGGGGGTCACTACTCAGCAAAGATGACTGTACACAAGATTCTCAGGGCTAGGTATTATTGGCCAAAAGTTTTTAATGATTCTTTTACACGTGAGGAAGTGTGAAGCTTGTCAAAAGTTTTCTGGTAAATTGAAGTATCAAGGTGCTTTTCCACTTCGACCTCTGCAAGCGGATGCCCCTTTTTGAATCAATGGGGAATTGATTTTATTGGAGAGATACAAGAGAGGTCAAGTGGAGGACATAGATGGATATTAGTTGCCACTGATTATTTTTAAAAATGGGTGGAGGCAATTCCAACTAAGCAGGCTACAAGCAAGGTAGTAACTAATTTCTTAATGGACAATATTATCACTAGATTTGGTACACCAGTGAGGATAATCATAGACAATGGGATGTGCTTCAGATCAGATGAATTCAAAAGTTTTTGTGAAAGGTATGGCATTACTATTTCTTATACAGCTCCTTATCATCCACAAGCCAATGGTCAAGCAGAGTCAAGCAATAAGAGTCTTTTAAAGATTATAAAAAGGATGCTGGAAAATAACAAGAAAGCTTGGGATTCAAAGCTAAAGCTGGCTGTGTGGGCTGATAGGATCACTGTGAAGAAGGCAATTGGAAATTCACCATTTGAACTAGTGTATGGAGCATAGGCCAGGATGCCTCTGCAGAACTTGTTGCCAGTCTATAAGTTTGTTTTACAGGAAGATTTGGAAGTTCCTGAGCCTATGGAAGACAGAATGGAACAACTTGCTGAACTTGATGAAGTAAGAAGAGAGGCCCAAAGTCAAAACATGAAGTTACAGGCATAGATGAAATATTTGTTTGATAAGAAGGAAAAGAATAGAAAATTTGAATAGAATGACTTGGTGTTAATGTGGAAAGCAAGGTGTCAGGAGAAGGGAAAACATGGTAAATTTGAAGCTCTCTGGCTAGGACCATTTGTTGTTGTCGAAAAAGGGGGTGAAGATTCATACTTTCTGCAAAACATGGTTGGTGAAGATCAGGAATTGCCTGTTCATGGGAAATTCTTGAAGCTTTTCTTCTCTTGAGCATCACAGAGGATTAAGGGTTGCCAGTGTATGGACAACTCTTGATGGTCCTCTTTAAAATTATTCTCCATGCACAATAGTTTAGGTTTGTATTCATTTCCATTCCACTTTCCACTTCACTTCCATCTTGCATTCTCTGCATCTATTTCCATTACCATTCATTCCATTGCTGCTCATTGGTTCTTTCTCTGTCTGGTTTGCTCTCCCAGAGATTCTGGATCCTTGCATTGATCTTACACTCAATCATCCCCAGACGGAGCCACTGTTGGAACTATAAAAATTGATATTTTCACATGATTGATTTTATTCATAATCCTCCAAGTGAGCCCTACCTTTGATGCATTTCCCTCTCTTCGTGCATATTTCCTCCATATTTTGCCTCATTTCCCCTTTGAGCCCGTTGTGTCATGCATTTTTGCATTCTGGTTCATATCGGCATAGGTATCCAAATGTCTCCCCGACTTGTGTATTTTTCATTAACTCTTGTTGCAGGTTGTCAGTGAGACATGTCTCTTGTTTTGGCAACGACAGAGGCTTCTTTCGGTATTTGTCTTGACGGTCGGGCTAACGTCTCGCCGAATTCTCGATGTTTTGGCAACGAGATTTAATGTGGTCTTTTATCAGCAGAGGGTTCTACTTTCGACACAGTGTCACAACGATTATAGATTGTCATACTGACCGCTTGGCATATGTTACACATCGGCGGGAGTTTTGGTTATCGGGCTGATGTTTCGGCGAAACTCTCGTTGTCTCCCCGATTAGTTCATACGAGGGCATCTATTGATATTTGGAGAGTTCTATCGGCGAGGATTAACCTTTCGTTGAAAGGTCTTGGCGATGTCGGCTTGTTATACCGATCGGCGCTTCAGGGTTCTTTGGTATGACTAGTGTTGCTTCATTGTTGTGTCTTGGCGAACTCAATGTGTCTTGCCAACGAGGTTCAATATGCGGCTTTCGGTGAGAGATCAGTAGGTCCTAGTGATACATGTGGGTCTTGTCGATAATGTTCCAGTGGTGCCTTTGTCGGTGTTAGGGGGGTGTTGTCTTGGCGAATTGGATTGTGCTCGGGGTTTTTGGCAAAGCGATGTAACATCTACAAAGGGTTTCCCCGATAGTCACAAGCTATAGCGACACACATGATGAGCGGTCAGTCGGTGTGAGAAACATTGGGTCTCGGCGACTTGCGGGGATGGTAAGACCTTTCGGTGTGACTTGTGTATTCTCTATAAGGTCCTCCCGACACTTTTGAGCTATAGCGACATACATATGATATGTGGGCTCGTCGGCGAGAGAGGTGATTTGTCACAGCGACATGTGAGGAATGAAGTGGGTCCTCGGTGTAACAATGAATAATCTGTATAATGTTTCACCAACTTGAACTGGCTATAGCGATATGTGGATGGAACAAAAGGCTACTACGTGACTTCAGTATAATGTGTTGGTAGCTACAGTGAATGTGAAAACAATAGTCAAGTAGAACAATGAACGTTTGAGTTGCCTTCGGCATAAGTTGTGATATGTCTCGCTGACTGCTTATTGGTAAAAAATTGAAATTCACCACTATGGCTGACATGAATCTAATTGAATAACCATTGCAGGCCAACATCTTTTGGAGCCCGAATTTGGTGCTAAGGTCGACATGATGTTCTATTTTGATATTTTCTCATGCTGGTGTGTATGTAAGCATGATGTAATTGTTAATTGATACCACGAGAGATTATATTTTTTGATACATTGCAAGGAGATACATTAGAATAAAATCATCAGACCAGAGGCTGTTGTTTCATGATTTTCACAATGGAGGTATTTATGAGATTCAGTTGATGTTGCTGCATTTTTCTGGTGTCAATTATCTGTTGAGTTAAAAAGAAAAATACTCCAAGGTTGTCTCCATGATTGATTTTTCTGGTTATTTAAGTTGACATAACAAGTTTATGTTCAATTTATCAATACACATTTGTTGTGTTTGTGTGATTAATCAATTGGTTCTTTCAAGCAAAGATTAAATCCTTTTATTGATCACAGTAATCAGAGAGATTTCATTATGGATTATTGAAGTAGAACTTAGTAGTCATATTGTTGCAAGTTTATACAAGTTGTAAACACATAAATGCCAGATAATTTGTATATTCTCAGAATGTGCTGTTCATCTTGATCTCATTTGACTCTGCCCACCAAACAAGGCACTAGTCTCTATATTTCACTATTTGAATCCATTCTAGTTTCTTTGTATCAATTAATTAAGCATCCTAGGATTTAGATTAGTAGGCAGTTATTGAAATTAGTTTGTTCACTGTCATCTGCCATTGTGGACAAAGCACTCCATAAAGATAAACAAATGATAAGTTTGCACTATTCAGAAAGGTACACCCGCCTTAGTCTTGCAGCACCAAAAGAGTAGAAGGTTTGATTGTTTCAAGCCTTGTTCTGTTACCCTGAAACGTTGTGAAAGCTTGGCAACCTTTCGTGGTTCAAACCTGCATTTTTGAGAGCTAACAGTGTGCATGAAAAGAGAAGCAAGATATATGCAAGATCAATGCAAGTGACGTGTGTGTGATGTGAATTTGAGCAGAGCAGTGTGAACTTCAAAGTATTGGATTCTTGAATGCAGTGAGCCAAATGTGTCTGAAATCTTTCAAACAAGACTATGAAAGTGTTGGAGCATTGTGGTGGATTCCTTGTTGCATTGAGAAATTTTTCTCCATGTAACATTTCTCTTCTATCTTCTTGTACTTCTTTTTGTGGTAGTGAGCCCTGATTGTGAGCCTTTTTTGACAATGTGTCCTATTCTGGCAGTGAGCCCTTTTGTACTAGTTTTGCAATTACTTTTATTGTGAGATAATCTGTACTATGGTTTTTCCCTCATTGGGTTTTCCACATAAATCTGGTGTTCTCATTGTTATTCTAGTTTATGTTATTTTTATTTCACGATTAATCATTATAACAAAATAAGGGTTTAATGAATGCATGTGGATCTGATTACTGTTGAGGGTTTTGATGTTTTGATTAGATACAACTTATTCACCCCCTCCCCTCTCATTTTTCTTGTTTATTCAATAGGGAGAGAGAGGGGTTAATAGAAGAATAGAGAGAGATCATGATGGAGAGAGAAAGATATAAATATAAGAGAGGGGGAAAATAAAGCAAGAGATTTAGATGAAGGTAGAGAAAGAAAGAAAATGGAAGGGAGAAGATAGAAAGAAACTACATTTGAGAGACACTAATTTTATTTCAATGTTGGTTTAGAGAGGTAATTAAAAATAATGTTGTTGGCATGTCCCTATAATTATATATATCAAAGGTATTCAATTTATAGGGAAACAACCTAGCTTTGGGCATAAATGGATGACATATAATAATAACATTGCAAGATGATAGTAATTTTAATTAGTCATATTTATTATCTATAATTTGTCTTTTAATTATAATGACATTTAGGGTGGGTGCAAAAATATGGGGGGCCAAAAAGTGGCCAATTCACTTTTCATCCTGAAATAGTGAAAACACAAGCGTGTCTTACTAAAATACGATCACATTATGGGTTGGTTATGACCAATACTAGGCTTGGTCATTACCAAGCCAAAACGTGAGCACATTATAATGTGCTCGCGTTATGGTTTGAATTTCAAAAATCATGCATTTTTGAATTCAAAAAATGCATGTTTTTTGAATTCAAAAAATGCATGTTTTTTGAATTCAAAAAAGCATTACCATAATGTGAGTGTGTTATAATGCGCTTACGTTTTGGTCTACATTGAATTTTTTTCTTCTCTTTTTTTCTCTTTCTTCTTGTTATATTTCAGGGAAACTATATGCATGAAATAAACATTTAAGTATAAGTTGGCATTTACATATGGAAATTTATCTTCTTATACTTTAAGTTGTATTTCATGTATATAGTTTCAGGATGTTTGAGAGTAGTTTCAAATCTCTAAGAGTGTTAGAATTGCATATGGCTGCCAAGATCTTGAGACCAAATGGAAAGCATAAAGAAAGAGAATAGAATGTGACAAAAATAAACTATATTCTTATCAATATGATTCAATGATATGATGTGATGTGTATAATGTAGTAGAAACCCCTTGGTTATATAGCCAAGGTGAGATACAAGATGTCATAAGATTATGGCAGGTGTCTTAATCATATGACATGAGACAACTAGTCGCACTTACCTAGGTTCACATGTGTTACAAGTCAAAAGATAAGATAACAACTAATGCCAACTAACACCTTCTAGAAATATTCCTTCCTAGGACCTAAGTAAACTTAACATAATATGTAAACAAGTCCCCTAGTAATGAATTAACTAGGTAAAAGACTTTATTTACACCAACACCCCCCCTTAAGTGTAACTTAGGGAGTAGCAAATTATTATGCAAATGACACAAAGATGGGTCCTGACTACTAGTCCATGTTAGGTACCAATGTACATATGCAAATGAAATATCTAACAAACAAAGAAAAGGAGAAAACCCAGTGGGACAAAATTCCTCCCCAAAAGAGAGATAAAATACAAAAAAAGAAATGCTCTTAATGAAGAATGAGAAGGCCAAAACCCCATGTGAGGAAAAAGACCCCCCCATAAGAGAGAAGAAGAAGAGAGATAAGTCAGCTCCCCCTCGATGTTGAGTCTCCTGCAATGATGGTAGAAGCTCGACATTGAATGCTAAAGATGATCCAATTTTGTTGAACAACATTCCTCCCCATAGGAAGAAACAAAACCATGGATGTATGCAAGATATCAGGAAGATGGATGATATGTGATGATGTCTCTGAAGCATGCCCAAGTGTCTCTATGTCGATGCCAAAAGTTGACACACTCCAAATAGGCATTCTAGGCCACACTACTAAAGAGGATAATCCAAAATCTAGTAGAGATGAATGTAGAACATGATCCAAAGACAATGATATCCCCTCTGAAGACAAAAAAGCATCCTCCAAATGATGTCCAAAAGTATCTGCATTCACGTCAAATTGTAAAGAATGATCATGTAGAGAATGAACAAGAGGGTCAAGGTGTTCCCTTGTAACAACTGAAGAAGGATCTTCTCCATCAAAGAGAAGATGAATGTCATCAATGATGTCTCCCAAATTCGCAATATGAGACTCCACAAAGAAGTTTGAAATACCTGTCAAAAAGTCATCTAAAGTAGCCAAATATGAAAGACAATGATGTATGTCTTGCTGCACTGAATCACAAGGAGCCAAAACTGTGGAATCACAAGTATCATCAACTGCAATAGTAGATGGAGGAGATGAAATGCATGAATCAAGAATTGGATCTGATGTACGAACTCCGAAGTTAAAGAATCCAAATGTCTCCTTTGAATCATGGTTCATATCAACAATCGAAGGAACAATGACACCATCAGAAGCAAAATTTGCAAAGGTATATAACTGATACGAATGATCAACCACCCTAGTAGCAATGATCTCTCTACTTTCCAAGTCTCGAATGATGATTGAATGAGTTGTGAACTCCATAGTTCTCCCATTTCCACCATGTGTAATCTAATATATGGAAAGAATATTGTTCGTCAAATGAGGAACACACAAAACATCTTGGAAAGTGTTGTCCCCAAAATTAATACACCACTTCCCAATTACACTCATGTATGTATTGTTTCCCATCAAGATAGGATACATAGTACAAGGATGAAATGAAGAGAAGATAGACTGCGAAGATGCCATATGATGAGATGCTCCTGAATCTAGAAGCCATCTCCTTGATCCATGACCTAAAAGAGCACAAAGAGCTTGTCCTTTATATCCTCATGCAGATGCTTGACCTCTTTCCTTTTTAGACTATTTTGAAGAATGAGAAGAAGGCGATTCAAACATTCTAGAAGGAAAATCAATTTGATTCTTTTTGAGAATATTTTTCAACTCATCAATATCCTTCTTATAATAATAGTGTTCTTCATGTCCATCCTTCTTGCAATATGCACAAAAATGCTTCTCCTTCTTAGATGATTTCCCTTTAGAAGAGGATTTTTTATTTGCTTGATCTAAATGTTGATTATTCTTTGCTTTCTCTTGTTTCTTATTTGATTTTGATTCTTTCACCTGACTAACCAACAATGTCTGAGATTTAGAATTCTTGATGAGACCCATTGAAACAAGATTTTTTTGCTCATGTATTAACATCTCAGAAAATGATGTAAATGAAGGTGTAGTATATGCAAACCCCATAGTCAATCTATGAGTATGAAAGCTAGAAACAAAAGAAGCATAATTAGGACCAAGTTTATTCATTGTATTATAGATCAACTGAATATCCTTTCTATCAATTCCACATGCTTTACATTGCTCTCTTAGATCATTAACCTTAGTGATGTAGTCTTGGATGTTGTCAAAGTTCTTAGGATCAAGGCTCATCAGTTCATTATCAATTTGATAGCGTCTTACTTCATGTATAGTACCATACAATGTTTTCAATTTGTACCAAGCTTCATGAGAATTTTTACATGATTAAATTTGAAACAACAAATCTTTAGAAACTAGTCTATGAAGACATCTAAGAGCTATGGTATGCTTAATCATCCATTTTATCCTTTTATTTGCATCTATAGGTTCAAGTACCTTATTTTCAACATATAGAGTGTGACCTTCTATCATTAGAATACTTCATTCATTTTGATGCCATGTTGAATAATTATATGATGTGAGCAAAGGAACCTTAGAATGATCCATGAAAATGAGAGAGCACAAGAAAATAGATCAAAAGAATGCACCAAGAGACCCCCCTAAATCACTTAATCAAGAAATCCCCCAAGCAATATCTGATTTGGCACTTTATATTTTGTGTGTTTATAGTTGCTAGATTCCAAAAACAACAAGCTAGACTTGATCTTAGTGCTTACAAATGCCAAAATAGGCCACAAAATCAAGTACATTTTTGGTGAAAAATAAGATCAATCTGATCATAGCACTAAGAAGTACATGAAAAATTATTCACTTTCAAAAAAAATTGCACCCATAAATGTTACCGTAGGAGCAAGATATGAGCTCCTGAAGTTCCCAAAATGAGGACAAAGCAACAACACCTGTGAGAATTTGCAATTTATGGAAAATAAAAACACCAAAACCAAACAATGATTGCACCACTATGAAGAGCACGGAAAATTATCCCAAATAAAAAAAAAATTCTTGAAAAAAGGAGGTCCTGAGCTTGAGTTATTGTCATTTGAAGATCAAGTGCAAAAATCAAAACTCCATTGGAGAGGGGGTAGAAAAAACCAAACTAAATTTTGACGTCATTGCTGACATAGGCTGAGATCAAAAGTAGAAATGATTAAATTCAATGGTTTGGGAAGGCATCAAAAAGGAATATTATATGGATGTTGATGGTAGAAATGCAATGATTAAATGGAAAGCACAAAGAGAGAGAATATGAATATGACAAGAATAAACTGTATTCTTATCAATATGATTTAATGATATGATGTGATGTGTATAATATAGTAGAAACCCCTTGGTTATATATCCAAGGTGAGATACAAGATGTCATAAGATTATGATAGATGTCATAAGATTATGACAAGTGTCATAATCATATGACATGAGACAACTAATCATACTTACCTAGGTTCACAGGTGTTACAAGTCAAAAGATAAGATAACAACGAATGACAACTAACACCTTCTAGAAATATTTCTTCCTAGGACCTAAGTAAACTTAACATAATATGTAAATAAGTCCCCTAGTAATGAATTAACTAGGTACAAGACTTTATTTACACCAAGAAGGAGTTATAATTAAAATTCTAGTTTTTGGAAGATCTTACAATTTTTTAGACTTGGCCAAATTTTAGTAATCAACATGTCAAATTTCAGTAATCAAGAGGTCAAATTTCAGTAATCAACAGGTTGTATCATCTAAATTCTCTCTCTATATCTCACTCATTTTTTATCCCTTATGCTCTAGACCTCTCTCTCACACTCTCTCCTTCCCTCTATACTTCTATCTATCTAACCTCTCTCTCCCCCCATCCCTCCCACCTTTCCTCCTTCCCTCCTTCCCTCTCTAATTTTCTCTATCTCCCCCTCTTTTTCTCTCTCTTCCTTCCTCCCACCCACCTTCCCTCTCTACCTCTCTCTCTCAATCTCTCCACCTTCCTCCTTTTCTCTCTCTCTCTCTCTTCCATCATCCCAACCACCTTCCCTCTCTACTTCTCTCTATCTAACCTATCCCTTTATGCCTATCTCTCACCCTCCCTCCCCCCTCTCTCAATATCTCCACCTTCATCCTTCCCCCCTCTCTCTCTCATTCTATTTATCACACTTCTCTCTCCCTCTATCCATCCCTCCTCCCCTCTCTACTTCTCTCTATCTCTCTCCCTCCATCCTCTCTCTCCCTCCCTACCTCTCCCTCTGTCTCTACTTCTCCCTCCCACCTTTGGGCCCTCTCTATCTATCCTTCTCTATATACTTCTCTCTACCTCTCCCTCCCTTATTCCCTCTCTCTCTCTCAATCTTATCTGTCTCTCTCTATCTCTCCCTCTCCCTCCTTCCTCTCTCTCTCCCTCTCTCTCAATCTCCCCACCTTCCTCCTCTCCCTCTCCTTCTAAATATACTTATCTTTATCTCACCACTATCTCTCACTCCCTCCCTCCTTCCCTATTTAACTCTCTCTCTCTCTCTCAACCCTTAACCCTATACCTTATACCCTAAACCCTACACTCTCAACCCATAACCCTATACTTTATACCCTAAACACTACACCCTAAATCCTATACCCAATATCCTAAACCCTAATCCTTATGCCCTATACACTTTAACCTTATACCCTCAACCCTCAACCCTATACTTAAACCCTCAACCCTCAACCCTATACTAAATATCCTAAACCCTAATCCCTATACCCTATACACTTAACCCTATACACTCAACCCTGAACACTATCCCTCAACCCTCAACCCTATACCTTAAACCCTCAACCCTAAACCCTCATCCCTCATCCCTTTAACCTATACCCTCAACCTTATACCCTAAACCCTAAACATTATCCCTTAGTTCCCTATGCTTAAACCCTAAACCCTACATTCAACCTTGTACCCTACACCCTAATACCTAAACCTATTACCCTCAACCCTATAACCAATATCCTAAACTCTAATCCCTATACCTTATGCACCTAGCCTTATACCCTTGAAACCCTAAACACATCCCTCAACCCTCAATCCTATACCTTAAACCCTAAACCCTCATCCCTATACCCTAAACCCTAAACATTATCCCTCAACCCTTAACCCTATAATTAAACCCTAAAACCTACATTAAACCTTGTACCCTAAACCCAATACCCTAAACCCTATACCCTCAACCCTATACCCAATATCCTAAACCCTAATCCATATACCCTATACACTTAACCCTATACCCTCAACCCTGAACACTATACCTCAACCCTCAACACTATACCTTAAACCCTAAACCCTACACCTTCAACCCTCATCCCTATACCGTATACCCTATACCCTCAACCTTATAACCTAAACCCTGAACATCATCCCTCAACCCTATACTTAAACCCTAAACCCTAAATTCAACCTTGTACCCTAAACCCTAAACCCTCAATCCTAAACCCAATAACCTCAACCCTATACCCAATATTTTAAACCCTAATCCCTTACCCTATAAACTTAGCCTTATACCCTCAACCTTGAACACTATCCCTCAACCCTTAACCCTATACCTTAAACCCTAAACCCTAAACCCTCAACCCTCATCCCTATACCCTATACCCTCAACCTTATACCCTAAATACTAAACATTATCCCTCAACCCTACACTTAAACAATAAACCCTACACTCTCAAGCCTTAACCCTATACCTTATACCCTAAACCCTACACCCTAAACCCTATACATAATATCTTAAACCCCAATATACCCTATACACTTAACCTTATACCCTCAACCCTCGAACTTATACTTGAATCCTAAACCCTAAACCCTCAACCCTAAAACTAATAGCATCAACCCAATACCCTCAAACATATACCCAATATCCTAAACCCTAATCCATATACCCTATACACTTAACCTTATACCCTCAACCCTGAACACTATCCCTCAACCCTCAACCTTATACCTTAAACCTTAAACCCTAATACCTCATCCCTATACCCTATACCCTAAAATTTATACCTAATATCCTAAACCCTAATCCCTATAACCTATACACTTAACCCTATAACCTCAACCCTATACCTTAAACACTAAACTTCAAACCCTCAACCCTCATAGGGGGGAGAGAAAGAGGGGGGAGGGATGGATTGGGGAGAGAGAGATAGGTTGGGAGGGAAAGGGGAGATAAAGATAAGTAGAGAGGGAAGGAGAGGTAGAGAGATATGAGAGATAAAGAGTAGATAAGGAAGGATAGATGGAGGGAGAGGTATGGAGGGAGAGAGAGGGAGGTGAGAGAGAGGTGAGATAGAGAGCAATAGTGAGAGTGTGGTAGGGAGCGATGGAGGGAGATGTAGGTAGAGAGGGATAGGTGAGAGAGATTTGTAGAGAGAGGTAGATATAAAGGGAAGGAGAGAGGGTGGAAGAGAGAGGGGAGGAAGGGAGAGGTAAAGAGGGATAGGTGAGATAAAGATAAGTAGAGAGAGAATGGTGATAGATAGAGGAGAGAGTTATAGAGAGGGAAAGAGAATGGTGAGATAGAGAGGAGAGAGTAAGAAAGAAAGAGGGTGAGGGAGGAGGGAGAGAGAGTGAGAGAGAGAGGTAGAGGGAGGGAGAGGAGAGATAGAGAGTAGATAGGGGAAAAGGTAGGGAGGGAGACATCTAGTGAGAGAGAGAGAGAGGGCAAGGGGATATAAAGATAATTAGTGGGGGAAGGAGAGGTAGAGAGAGAAGTAGAGAGGGAATGAGGGAGGCAAGGGGAGAAGTGAGATAAAGAGGTGTAGAGAGAGTGGTAGGGAGTGATGGATGGAGAGGTAGGTAGAGAGGGATTAGGGAGATAGAGAGTAGAGAGGGAGGGAGAGGTATGGATGGAGAGAGTGGGAGGTGAGATAGAGAGTAATAGAGAGAGTGGTAAGCTGTGATGGATGGAGAGGTAGGTAGAGAGGGAGAGGGGAGATATAGATAAGTAGAGAGGGAGGGAGACGTAGTGAGGGAGAGAGAGGTGAGATGGAGAGAAATAGAGAGTGATGGAAGGAGAGGTAGGTAGAGAGAGGGAGAGAGGAGATAAAGATAAGTAGAGAGGGAAGGATATGTATAGAGAGAGGAGAGATAGAGAGAAGTGGAGAGGGATTGAGGGAGGGAGGGAGAGAAAGGTGAGATAGAGAGATGTAGAGAGAGAGTGGTAGGGTTTGATGGAAGTAGAGGTAGGTAGAGAGATGGATTGGGAGATAGAGAGTAGATAGGGAAGAAGAGAGGGAGAGGTATGGAGGGAGAGAGAGGGAGGTAAGAGGGAGGTGAGATATAGAGAAATAGAGAGAGTGGTAGGGAGTGATGGAGGGAGAGGTGGGTAGAGAGAGATGGGGAGATACAGAGAAGTAGAGAGAGAGAGAGGGGGAGGAAGGAGGGGGGAGTGAGAGAGAAGTGAGATAGAGAGAATTAGAGGGAAAAGGATAGAGAGAGAGAGTTAGATAAAGGGATGGAGATAGTGAGAGAGAGGTCTAGACTAAGGGATAGAAAATGAGTGAGATAGAGATAAATAATACAAATTGTTGATTACTTAAATTTTTCCTTCTGATTACTTAAATTTGACATGCTAATTACTAAAATTTAATTATTCAAAATTTGTGAGATCTTCCAAAAACTAGAATTTGCATTATAACTACTGGAGATCTGAAACCACTCTCAAACATCCTGAAACTATATACATGAAATATAACTTAGGTATAAGAAATTAAATGTTCATATGTAAATGTTTATTTCATGTATATAGTTTCCCTCAAAGATAACAAAAAGAAAGAAAAATAAAGAGACGAAAAATAAATTCAATGTAGAACAAACCATGAGCACGTTATAACGTGCTCGCGTTTTGTGAATGCATTCAAATAACATAAGCGCGTTATAACACGCTCACATTTTATCTTGCTTTGGGAATCCCCAAGCCTTTGGCTTGGATTTGCTTTGGATTTCCAATCCAAAGGCTTGGAGGGCCTTCCCAACATCCAAATACGTGTTTTTGCATATTCTACAAAATTTCACATAATCATGTTTTTGCTAACTGTCAGGTTTGCACATGTTTCAAGGTCAAAAAAATAAAACATCTGGGTAATGTTAGGCTCTCTATTAGCTATCTAACGATGTAATTTTTTTCACATTTTCACAATGTTAAGCCTTTGATCTATAATTTCTTTTGTTTTTGTGTCTTTTTTTTTGGCAAAAACCAGTGTTTGGTGTTTTTTTCGTTATAAATTAACCGTTCATTGAAATTCCAAATAAATTACATTTTTAGAAACTAGACTCCATTCTAAACATATTAAAAAATATATATTTTCAATTATTTTTCAAAATTTATAGGGTAGCACAACCAAAATTTTATTTTTTAGGAAGTGTCCACTTTGAAAAATAGTAAAAAATTGAATATTCATCAAAAAATTATCAAAAAAATCGGGCATAAACTACACACTGTTAGCTAATTTCTCACCAAAGTGATTTTAAAAATACTAAAAAAAGAAAATTAACCTTTTGAGGGAGCCACAAAGGTTGCTATGTTATGTTTTTCTGAAAAAAACAACACCAATTTCTATGGCCCC
Source organism: Sequoia sempervirens (assembly GCA_007258455.2). Lineage (NCBI taxonomy): Eukaryota > Viridiplantae > Streptophyta > Pinopsida > Cupressales > Cupressaceae > Sequoia > Sequoia sempervirens. Next base: position 261,211,727 of record VDFB02353493.1, read on the forward strand.
CTCTTTTGAACCCCTTAATCTCTACTATTTAAAAAAATAAATAGTAGCTTAAAAAGTAGAATCAGAGCACTACGATCCTTTTTTTTGTTTCATTTCAAATTTTGAGTGTAACTGGTGCAGGAGCACCAGGCAAAGGATTATTTTGTTTTTGAGTTATTTAATTTTGTGGTGCTATCATAAGGTCATGTTGACCATTATTTTAGGTGCTCAGGGTTGTTTTTGGTCTTTGGAAAAGAGGGTGTCAAGTTTCCAATGAGTTTAGAGGCTCACTTTGCTAAATAGTGAAAAATTGTTAAATGTCTGAAAACACAGCGGGTTTTACAAAAAGGCATTTTTAGGTCATTTAAGCCTCGACCCAAGAACCTAAATTGTTGGGAAGGCATATTTTAAGGCATTCCATGACCTTTTTGGTGGGTTAGAAGTTCTTTGTACGGACTGATTTTCCAGAAATTAAAGAAAACAGCTTTCTTGTCTTATTTTCTGTGTTTTTCTGTTCTTGTTTGCAAGATAGCAGTTAAATGAATTAAAAGAGGCATTTTGTAAGTTTTTTTAGCATGTAGAGAAGCCTCTGGAAGTTCTGTTAAGGCACATTTGATAGCTGTTTCATCATTTTCACACATTCTTGTAAATTCTATGTTTTTCCCTTATTTGCTGTTTTGACTGGAACTGTGTAAAAATGGAGTTCTAGGCTGCATTCCCTCTGTACCTGGAAGTATGGAATTGTTGGGAATGTGGTCAGGCTCCATATCTGTACATATTTTAGTGGTAGGTGTTAGGTTTTCTTTGGTTGCAGGAGTTATGAGAAAAGTCTTGCCCTAGGCGAGCCAGTGAAGAGCCCTGCTAGGAAAGGTTGCAGAACAGCGTTGATAACTTGCAGGGGAGAAAATATTTTCAAAAAATTATTTTTGGAGAATTTAGGGGAAGGTCTTGGCCACGTGTGGTACCAAGGAGGAGAGCCCAGCAATCCGTTTAGGAGGAGAACTTTTCACCAGTCCTAAAACTGGTTCTGGACAATTAGAAACCCTAGTTTTCTGGGTAGTGTTTGCATGAGGGCAAAGAACGGCTTGGATAGAACCAAGACCCTAGAAATATTGAAGCTGTAGACAAGGGAAACACATTTCCTAAGCCAAGAACCATGTTTCTTTGGTGGGTTTAGGAGGGAAAAGCAATTTACCCTTGTTCAGAGACCAAATAGTGGCTCAAGAGCAAAACCTATGGAATAGGCTTCATGCAAGTGTTGGTAGGTTGGAGTCTAAGTGAAGTTCCAGAAACCCTAGGAGGTTGTTTTGGAGTTTTGAAAAACATTCCCTCACCCCTGCAAGATTCATTCATGTATTGAGGGAGGATTAGTCTTTTGGATGGATAAAAGGCTAAGAAAGAAAGGAGTCATAGCACCAAGATTTGGCTTGGTAGTTGCAAACTTGACAAGATAGTGAGGTTGGCAGGAGAACCAGGGGAACTTAGAAAAGATAGAGTTCCTATAGGTTAGGGTGGAATAGAAATTTCACCAAGGAGGTCTATGTCAAGGCCTAGCACAGGAAACTATGACTGTTTCCTGCAGCATCTGAAAACAGTGTAACTGATTCCTGCAGCTTCCAGGAATCTGTGATTGCTTCCTGCAGCCTCCCTATCAGATTGGTATCAGAGCAAGTGAAAGATTTGGGAAAGTAGCAGCTTATATGTCAGAGGAAGTTGAGTCAAGTGAACCGCCCAAGATGGTGACAAATGTACAGTTAGCCAAGATGGTTGAAGAGCAAGAAGAGGATAATAAATCTCTAAAGGAAAGGATAGAGCAGCTTGAAGCAGCATTGAACCAGGTGAAACTAGAAGGCAAAGTGCCAAAAGAAGAAGAGGTTGCAGAGGAGGACAAAGTCCCTGAACCTGACCCCGTTTTGGAGGAGGAGCCTTTCTTGAAGGCATTGAAAGCATTGAGTGGAAAAGGACTTGAGGGTATACCACTGTTTAGTGGAAAGATGGATCCTGATTTGGTCATGGATTGGATAGAAGGCATGGAGAATCACTTTGAGTGTGATGGAGTAACTGAAGCACAGAAGGTGAAGGTAGCTAAATCAAGGTTGAGAGGATCAGCTTTGACGTGGTGGAAGTTTGTTCAGACAGAAAGGGAAAAAGAAGGTAAGCAGCCCATTTCAACTTGGAAAGGAATGGTTGCTAAGGTAAAGGAAGCCTACATGCCAGATGACTATGAGATTCAGTTGCACAAGAAGAGGCAAAGTTTAAGACAGAAAGACCAAGATGTCAACACCTATACTGAAGAGTTCCAAAAGCTTTGTTTAAGATCTAATGTGGCAGAAGATGAGAGCCTAAAAGTGGCTAGGTACCTCAATGGTTTGAAGTGGAACATCCAAGAAGAGATGGCTCTTTTGAGTCCTAAAACAGTACACCAATGTTATCAGTTGGCTATCAAGATTGAAGAAAGGAACAAGAGGAAGCATGATCAGTCTTCTAAAGGCAGAGGCAAAGGCAGAGATCAAAGAGGACAGCGTGGTGGTTACCAAGGAAGAGGTAATGATCAAAGAACCCAAGGTGAATCCAAGCTTGCTGAGCATGGAGGTGAAACATCTTCAAGAGGAGGATTTAATAGAGGAAGAGGACCTCAAGGAGGTTCAAACAGAGGAAGAGGAGCAGGTAGAAGTAACTCTTACTTTGCCACCATGAAATGTTATCACTGTAATCAGCTAGGTCATCCAGCTTATAGGTGCCCAGAGAAAGCTTCATCTAGCAATGAGAAAAGAGTAGCTTACGCACAAGAGGACACCATGAGTGTCAAATCACCTGAGATCAGTCAAATAGAATCAGAAGTAGGTGAAAATCTGATGTTTAATAGAGTGTTGATCAGACAACCAGTCAAGGAAGAACCCAAGCAAAGGAGAGCTTTGTTTAGAGCAAGGTGCAAGATATTGGGAAAGGTATGCAAGGTCATTGTAGATTCTGGTTCTACAGATAATATCATCTCTGAGGAGGCAGTAACAAAGCTAAAATTGGAGAAAGTACCCCATAATAACCCCTACAAGGTCACATGGCTGAATAAAGGGCAGAGTGTTTTGGTGAATGAGCAGGTCACAGTAGAATTTTCAATTGGAGGCTATAAAGACAAGCTGGTTTGTGATGTATTACCCATGGATGCATGTCATCTACTACTGGGCAGACCTTGGCAATATGACAGAAGTGTTGTTTATGATGGGAAAGAGAACACCATTTCATTCAAGAAGGATGGAAGAACCTTCAAACTGCAGTCATTGATTGAGGAAGATGAAGGACAGTCAAAGGTACCCAACATTATGTTGAGTAGTGGCAAGGAGTTCCTTAAGGACCTACAACAAAGGAATGAAGGATATGTGGTAATGATGCAGTCCAAAGAGGAAGAAAAGGCTGAAAGGACAGTGTTACCAGCAGCAGTCCAAAACTTGCTTGACAAATACAAGAGCATAGTCAGTGATGGAACACCATCAACTTTACCACCCAAGAGAGCAATAAGTCATCAAATTGACTTTATACCTGGAGCCTCATTGCCTAACAAAGCAGCATACAAGCTTACACCTGAGAAGAACCAAGAAGTGGCTAGGCAAGTGGAAGAATTGTTGAATCAAGGATTGATCCAAAAGAGCATCAGCCCTTGTGCAGTCCCAATTGTTTTGGAAACAAAAAAAGGTGGTAAGTGGAGATTATGCACTGATTCTAGAGCAATTAATAGAATCACAATTAGGTATAGGTTTCCTATTCCTAGAATTGAAGACTTGATGGATTGTCTTGGAGGTGCAAAATTCTTCACCAAGCTGGATCTTAAGAGCGGGTATCATCAAATCAGAATTAAGGAGGGTGATGAATGGAAGACAACTTTTAAGACAAATGATGGCTTGTATGAGTGGAAAGTGATGCCATTTGGCCTCTCAAATGCCCCTAGCATGTTCATGAGACTAATGAATGAGGTGCTTAAGGATTTTACAGGGATCTTTGTAGTAGTCTATCTTGATGACATACTGATTTTCAGTAAGACAGCAGAAGAACATTTGAAGCATGTGGAGATGGTACTTAAAAGGCTGCAAGAAGAACAATTGGCCATTAATCTTGAGAAGTGTGAGTTCTTCAAACAAGAGCTTGTGTATCTAGGCTTTGTAGTATCCCAAGGAACATTGAAGATGGATCCAAGCAAGGTGGAAGCCATCCTAAACTGGCCCACACCAACCACAGCAACAGAGGTAAGGAGTTTTCATGGTTTAGCTCAGTTTTATAGAAAATTCATAAGGAATTTCAGTGGTATATGTGCACCAGTGCTAGACACTATTAAAGGTGGTTTAAAAATAAAGTTTAAATGGACTCAAGAGGCTGATAAAGGTTTTGAAAAACTGAAACAAGAGGTGGCAACCCAACCTATTTTGTTGTTGCCTAGTTTTGACAAGTTGTTCACAGTTGAGTGTGATGCAAGTGGAGTAGCTGTAGGAGGAGTACTTAGTCAAGAAGGTAGGCCTGTAGCCTTCTTTAGTGAAAAGCTCAATGAAGCCAAGCAAAAGTACTCTACCTATGATCTAGAATTATATGCTTTAGTGCAGTCCCTTAGGAAGTGGAGGCATTATTTGTTACCTAAAGAGTTTGTGGTTTTTACGGATAACCAGGCACTTAGTTACATCAACACCCAAGAGAAGCTGAGTAATAGACATTTGAAATGGATGGAATACATCCAAGCTTTCACTTTTACCATCAAGCACAAAAAGGGACAAATGAATAAGGTTGCAGATGCATTAAGTAGAAGGTTGCTGACAGTCCAAGAGATACAGCTGAAAAGCATTGGATTGGAGAGTTTTAAAGATCTCTATGGTGAGGATGAAGACTTTTCAGAAGCCTACAAGGTATGTTATAATTTTGAGAATCATTTTCATAGTCAGTTTGCTGAGTATACACTACAAAATGGACTGTTATTTAAGGGTAATCAGTTATGTGTTCCAAGAGGATCAATGAGAGAAAATTTGATTCAAGAAAAACATAATGGCAGTCTTAGTGGGCATTTTGGTATTAATAAAACTTTAGAGCTAGTTCAAAGATTCTATTACTGGCCTAAGTTATCAAGAGATGTCAGAAAGTATGTGGAACAGTGTGTTGTTTGCATGAAAGCTAAAGGGGGAGCTAGCAATGCTGGTTTGTATCAACCTTTACCCATTCCTAACAGACCATGGGAGTGTGTGAGCATGGATTTTGTGGTAGGTCTTCCTAAGACCAAGACTGGTTTTGACAGTATTTATGTTGTGGTAGATAGATTTAGTAAGATGAGTCATTTTATTCCATGCAAGACTACACATGATGCAAGTTACATAGCCCATTTTTCTTCAGGGAAGAAGAATCCATGGATTGCCATTGAGCATTGTATCAGACAGGGATGTGAAGTTCATGAGTCATTTTTGGAAAACTCTATGGAGCAGATTGGGAACAAATCTGTCATTTGGATCAGCTTACCATCCTCAGACAGATGGTCAAACAGAGGTGGTTAACAGAGTGCTAGGTAATCTTTTAAGGTGTCTAACCAAGGAATATGGACAGACCTGGGATATGGTGATTTCTCAAGCTGAATATGCCTATAATGACAGTGTAAATAGAACTATAGGAAAAAGTCCTTTTGAGGTTGTGTATGGGATGCACCCAAGAGGTATTTGTGAACTTAGAGACCTTGGATCAATGGAGAATAGGAGTGGACATGCTGAAGACTTCACTCAGACAATGAAGGAGATTCATGAGCAGGTCAAGAAAACAGTTACTGCAGCAACACAAAAATTGAAGGATAAAGTTGATGAGTCAAAGAGAGATGTACAGTTTCAAGTAGGTGATTATGTGATGGTTCACCTCAATAAATCCAGATTGCAGAAGGGCATGGCAACCAAGTTACAGATGAAAAGATTGGGTCCATGCAAGGTATTGGCCAAATATGGCAAGAATGCATACAAGGTGGAGTTACCAGCAGACTTGGGAATCTCTCCAGTTTTCAATGTTGCTGATTTGATCAAATATAAAGGGACAGCCAAGGATCTGGATCAGGATAGTCAGGAGGTCTACAAAGACATCAGCAACATGTCCATACCAACTCCAGACAAGCTACAAGCAGAAAAGATCTTGGAGTCAAGAGTGAAAAAGACTACAAGGCACAAGGTGTACATGGAGCATCTTGTTAAATGGAAGGATAAGCATGAATCTGAAGCTACCTGGGTAGAAGAAGTAGATTTTAAGAAGCAAGGCATTGATATGTCTCTGATCTCTCCCAAACTTCCTTAGTTGTTTGTGCTGAGAGGGGGAGAATGGTGCAGGAGCACCAGGCAAAGGATTATTTTGTTTTTGAGTTCTTTAATTTTGTGGTGCTATCATAAGGTCATTTTGACCATTATTTTAGGTGCTCAGGGTTGTTTTTGGTCTTTGGAAAAGAGGGTGTCAAGTTTCCAATGAGTTTAGAGGCTCACTTTGCTAAATAGTGAAAAATTGTTAAATGTCTGAAAACACAGCGGGTTTTACAAAAAGGCATTTTTAGGTCATTTAAGCCTCCACCCAAGAACCTAAATTGTTGGGAAGGCATATTTTAAGGCATTCCACGACCTTTTTGGTGGGTTAGAAGTTCTTTGTACGGACTGATTTTCCAGAAATTAAAGAAAACAACTTTCTTGTCTTATTTTCTGTGTTTTTCTGTTCTTGTTTGCAAGACAGCAGTTAAATGAATTAAAAGAGGCATTTTGTAAGTTTTTTTAGCATGTAGAGAAGCCTCTGGAAGTTCTGTTAAGGCACATTTGATAGCTGTTTCATCATTTTCACACATTCTTGTAAATTCTGTGTTTTTCCCTTATTTGCTGTTTTGACTGGAACTGTGTAAAAATGGAGTTCTAGGCTGCATTCCCTCTGTACCTGGAAGTATGGAATTGTTGGGAACGTGGTCAGGCTCCATATCTGTACATATTTTAGTGGTAGGTGTTAGGTTTTCTTTGGTTGCAGGAGTTATGAGAAAAGTCTTGCCCTAGGCGAGCCAGTGAAGAGCCCGGCTAGGAAAGGTTGCAGAACAGCGTTGATAACTTGCAGGGGAGAAAATATTTTCAAAAAATTATTTTTGGAGAATTTAGGGGAAGGTCTTGGCCACGTGTGGTACCAAGGAGGAGAGCCCAGCAATCCGTTTAGGAGGAGAACTTTTCACCAGTCCTAAAACTGGGGTAGTTTGGGTAGTGTTTGCATGAGGGAAAAGAACGGCTTGGATAGAAAGACCCTAGAAATATTGAAGCTGTAGGGGAAACACATTTCCTAAGCCAAGAACCACGTTTCTTTGGTGGGTTTAGGAGGGAAAAGCAATTTACCCTTGTTCAGAGACCAAATAGTGGCTCAAGAGCAAAACCTATGGAATAGGCTTCATGCAAGTGTTGGTAGGTTGGAGTCTAAGTGAAGTTCCAGAAACCCTAGGAGGTTGTTTTGGAGTTTTGAAAAACATTCCCTCACCCCTGCAAGATTCATTCATGTATTGAGGGAGGATTAGTCTTTTGGATGGATAAAAGGCTAAGAAAGAAAGGAGTCATAGCACCAAGATTTGGCTTGGTAGTTGCAAACTTGACAAGATAGTGAGGTTGGCAGGAGAACCAGGGGAACTTAGAAAAGATAGAGTTCCTATAGGTTAGGGTGGAATAGAAATTTCACCAAGGAGGTCTATGTCAAGGCCTAGCACAGGAAACTGTGACTGTTTCCTGCAGCATCTGAAAACAGTGTAACTGATTCCTACAGCTTCCAGGAATCTGTGATTGCTTCCTGCAGCCTCCCTATCAGTAACTATCCTCAATTTCACATCCAAGGTCATTATTTCTTGATTTCAAAAAAAAGAAGTGACCACTTAAGATCCCTTTTTGGCCCCCAATCTTTTTGCACTTACCCTTTATAAAGATTCAACTTAGAGGAATAGATGAAAATACATCATTAAATTTTGGAGACTATCATTGCCAAGGACAAGCCATCTATGGTTTTTTATAGGCACAAATTAGGAATAAACTTTCCATATCATGTTGAGAAATTATTGAGATGGGAAGATAACAAGTGTTCATTAACAAAGGATATGATGGAAGAAACATTGTAATTGGCCAAGGAGGCATTAAAATATATGAGAAACCCTTAGCTAACCTACACAAATTTTATGACGACAAAAATCACATACTTTGAAGTGGTGCACAAATTTGGATTAGTTAGTCCCAATATCCTTGTTATATTAACCCTACCTATTTTTCACCAAACAAATTATAAGATTATTCTTACAAACTATATATATATAATGTCTTAATATTTGAAAGGAAAATTTTAATAGGTAATTTTAATCAAACAGTGGTTGAGAGGTAGGATTGATAATGAAAATTAGGCCTTGGGTGGAAACCACCAAACTTTGAAATGATTGTGTCATACATAGTATCATGTGTAGTGAGTAATTTTGATAGGTACCTCTACACAGAGACAGGCCATACAAATAAAGAGATAGATAGAGAGAAGCGAGAAAGAGAGATAGGGAAAATAGATAAAGATAAATAAATATAGATAGATAGATAAATAAATATAGATAGAATGGGGAGGAGAGAGAGGAAGAGAGAGAAATAGAAAGAAATCATGGGAAGAAGAGTATACATATATATAGACTAGGAAAGGGAAAGATATACATAGATATAAACAAAGAGACTAAATGATGGGTAGAAAGAGAGATAGTGAGATAAAGAGGTACATAGAGAGAAAATGAGGGAGGAGAGGGAGAGTAGATGGGGAGGAGAGAGAGGAAGAGAGAGAAATAGAAAGAAAGCATGGGAAGAAGAGTATATATATATAGACTAGGAGAGAGAAAGATATAAAGAGATAGAAACAAAGAGACTAAGAGATGGGTAGAAAGAGAGATAGTGAGATAAAGAGGTATGTAGAGAGAAAATGAGAGAGGAGAGGGAGAGTAGAGAGAGGAACACAAAAGTAAAGAGAGAGAGAGAATATATAATTATATCTATAGAGAGAGAGAGAGATAAAATAGAAAGATAAATAAAGAGATAGAAAAGAGAGGGGGAATGAGAGAGAGAGAGAGGGTGCTGCAATAATAGTGTGTCCACTTTGTGTGGCATCCTAGTTTTTTTTTGAAATCACATACTTTTTAGAAAATTTAATAATTTAAGCCTTAAGAGGTTCCATCTAAATATTTTCAATTGAAGAGAGTGTTATGTGGGAAAAGGGATCTAGGGTCTAAAGCATACCTTTCCTAACATTACATTAGAGAGGAAACAAAATTGATCACATAAGACCACTTGGCTACTATCCTCAATGGAAGAGCCAAAATGATTGATCAGGGTTTTGGTCCCTCCTTTTGGTGGGGGTTGATTGATTTGATATTGTATGTGTGTGTCTCTATGATGTGCAAGTGAATTAAAGGTCAACTATGAGATAGCAACCAATTGATATGAACATAAAAAATGCAACACTAAAGTTCACAAAAACTAATAATAGAATAGTAGAATGTAGAGGTACAGAGGAACTTGACATGTAAATTGGTTCTCAAATTTCCTAGTCAAGGGTGATGACACCCTAGACTAGAAGATGCTACTTCCTAGAATCTATAAATAGGTACATGTAGATCACAATCTATAGCCTTGTTCCTCCTAAACCCAACTCCTAAACACTATTTATTGATGAATAATCCTTCTTTCCCTAATTGGTTGAAATAGAAGGCTTGAATGCTTGATCTTGCAATTAGGTCTTCAATCTTTTCCCAAATTCACTTCAGACTTTCCACTTGCAAACAAGAGAGGGGAGAGATGGTTGTGCAATATAGGGGAGAAATCAAATCTTGCAAGCAAATCCCCTTCCTTGACATTTTTCTTCTCAGGAAACCTGATGGATCCATTGGTCATAGTGTGTTCTATAAGGCCACTCATATGGATCTTTACCTCCTCTCTTCATCTCATCACCACCCCTACCAAAAAAGTGGTGTCCTCAAAACTCTTCCCTTGAGAGCCCATCAAATTTGTGACTAGGATCACCTAGCTCTAGAGTTGAACCATCTTTGAGTCAAGTTTTCAACCTAAATGGGTACTCTAGTAAGCAAATTTCTAGAGCTTTTAGCCATGCCAAGTCGAGTCTCCCTGGCGTTTCTAAACCTAACCCCTTCTTTGATCTCTCAATTGCTTCCCTCCCTTATATCGATGGTCTTTCTCAAAAAAACTCAAGGATCCTCCATAAAAAGGGCCTCTATTGTGCATTCAAGCCCTTCTCGACCTTGAGAAACTGTTTCCCCTCCTTGAAATACTCCAAACCTCCCCTTCTCAACTCTGGAGTCTATAAGGTTGTTTATTCATGTGGCACTCCTTATATAGGAGAAATATGTTGCTCTTTCAACACTAGAATCAAAGAGAATTATGTTGACATCAAACATGAACAGGTTCTCAAATCTACTCTAGCTGACCATTCCACTTCTACCAAACACCACATCTGTTTGGAAAAAAACTCAAATCTTGTTCAAAGAGGACAACTTCTTTAAAAGGAAACTCAAAGAAGCCATTGGAATCAACAATCACCCCTAAAACCTTAATCACGATGAGGGGTGGAGGTCATATCAATCTTGGAATCCCCTGTTATCCAACATAAGATCCCACCATCTCCCTTCTTCTAGGTAGTTTCTTCTTTCCTGCCCTTCTATTTTGTGGTCTTGGCCTTTGTTCCTATGCTCTAGCGTCCTTTGGCTTAGGGTTGACCTTTTAGGGGTTTCCTTTCGTTGTTTTGGTGTTTGGTTTTTTATTTCCGTCTTTCTCTTAATTTTTCTTTAAATGGTGTTTTGCTTTCCTTTTTCTTTTTTATTCTATCGTATTGTCCCTCTTATTTGTAATTTTTTTCATATACATGTACTTTATATAAGTCTCCTTTTATTTTCTCTTCTTATTCCCTTTTTCTTATCCTATTTATATTTTTTAGTAGCCTTTTTTTTTCTTCCTTTTTTCACTCACTCTCTCTCTCTCTCACACACACACACGCTTGTATTTATTTATGTTTTTTCTTCTTTAAGTATCTTCTTCTTTTGACTTTTTCCTATTTTTGTTTATTTTCATTTTATAATTTTTCTTTAATATTTATTAGTCTCTTTCTTTTTTATTCTTTTATTCATTGATAGTTTCAAATTTTTGTGGTTGCTCTTTGGTTTCTTTTAATTTTTAAAATTCTCTTTGTTCATGTCTTAGTTCTTTTTCTCTTCCGTTGTTTCTTCTCTTTTGTATATGTAAGCTTCTTTTTGTTTTTACTTTATTGCATTAGTTATTTTTTTCCTTATTTCACATTCATTCATATTTATGCACTTATTTTCTTCTCTTATTTGCTCTCAAGCTTTTATATTCTCTCATCTTTTTTATCTTCCTTAATTTCTAGGTTTCGTTCTTTCATTTACCTTTGGGCTTTTTCATATTTTTTTGCTTGCTTTCATATATGTATGCATACATATACTTATTTTTGGGTTTGGTTTTTTCTTGTTTCCTCCTTAATTTTTTCTTTATGATTCTTTATTCAAGCTTCTAGTTCTCTTTCTCTTTCAATACATCTACCTCCTTTATAGTCTTGGCTTTCTTCCTTCTTTTCTTTTTGTTTATTATGTTTTTTCATTTCTTTCTTTTTTTTATTATATTTATTGTCCTTTCCTTGAATGTGCTTTTGTCTTTAATTTCTTTCATTTTCTCCTTTCCTTTAAGTTTTGGCTTTTTTCTTCATTCTAAGTTTCTTCCTTTTTACTTTTTCTTTTAAGTTTGCTTCTCTTATTTTCTCGTTTTGTATATTTCTTTACTTAAGTTTTCTTTTCTTCAATTTTTTAAAGATTTTTGTATTTGGTTTGATTCTATTTTATTGTCTTTATTTTGTTGTATCTCTTTTTCTTTTTCAATTTTATTTTTTTCTTTGTGCTTCTTTAATCTTTGGGCTCTCTGGTAAGTCTAATCTTTGTCTTCTATCGCTTTTTTTCCTTACTATCTATTTCTTATTTTCTTTCTATTTTTTTAATATTATATTGCAACCCCTTATTTCTATTTTTTAAAATTTATTTGTCTTGTCTTCTTTGGCTTGCGTGCAAGCTTCTCCCCCTCTCCTTGGTTCTTAAATTTGATCTTGGTCTGCAACTAACCAAATTTTTCCTTATGCTCTTTGCTTCATCCTAATGATGGATCACAAAGTGTGATTTGAAATGTTGATGCAAAAAACTATACACAATTGAATCCAAAAATCTATTCAATATAATTAACATGGATTGTGGAAATTTGATATCATTAATTAATTCAAACCTCATTTTGGTGTTTCCACCTCTACAATGGGTATGATGATGCAAAGAATCCTTACCCTCAATTGAGCAAAGGAAAATGGATAAAAACAAGTGATGAATGACAAGTGTTGCAACTTACCACTCAAACATGATCTCTTTAATGGACTAAAGTCATGATGCACATCTCATGCAAGGAAGATTTGTTTGTTGATAGGAAGTCTTGCAAGTGTTAGTACTCACAAAATAAAATGAACACAAAACATGAATAGTCTTACTTATAAACTTGATGCATTGCTAACATGAATATTGACTAATGAAAAGTGTTGTAATAATGTTGCTTATTATACTCTTGAATTTTCTTGACTACTTTTTAAGATGCACAATTGCAATTCAAATTTACTTGTGTTTTCAAATGGTGAAAAATACTTGTATTTGTATGCATTTCTTCAGTTCCCACAAAATTAATTGTGAAAAGCAAAAAAATGAATTTGGATTTGCAAACATAAATTGTTTTACAATAAAATATTAGAAATTGAGCCAAAATAGGTTGGTCAATGGTGTTGGCACCCTAGACTAGACCTATTTTTGGGGATTTTGTTATCATTAATAATTAATTAATAGTAATTGCCAATTATATCTTGATTTTTAAAAATGATAATAAAATGGGAAAATTATTAGCATAATTAGGTCCAAGCACATAAGGGGGAGCTAAACATTGTGAAATTGTTAAGGTAAAAAATTTATGATGCTACATTTAGCCCCCACTTTAGTGAGAGTATGAACTTACTCTCACACTCACACTAAAGTAAGGCTAAGCCAAGAAGGGTTTATTTATCCAAAGATTCAGGAGGTAGGATAACATTGAGTCTAGGGGATGTGGTATCCCCTAGTCTCAAGATCTTGTGAAATAAAACTGTAAAGACAAAGGAACACACATACATAAGGTGTAATGTAGCCAAAGATACAAACACATAACATACACTATGAAGACACAAAGCATACATAATGAAGACACAAATCAAACATAAGATAATACATGAAGTAAACACACAAAAGATGAAAGGTAGACACATTAAAAAAACAACACAAACAATAAAAATAAGACATAAATTCAAGGTTATTATGCTAAAAAGGATTTGAGATAGTAAGGTAAAGAGACCTCGGTCTAAAATTTTTGTCTCAAATATCAAACATCATCCATCGAATATAATGTTAGACATGATGGTGCTCTCATAGGACTTAGCAAGTTGTGTTATGTTGGATCACTTATGAGCTACATAGATCCCCTGGCTAGAAAGTTGTGTTATGCTAGGTGCCCATGCAATATGATGGGTTTCACAAGGCTAGCAAATTGCATTATGCTAGTTTACTCATGAAACACATGGCTCCACTAGCAAGCAAGTTGTGTTATGCTAGAGGTAGCCATGTAAAATTGATAAATGATAGGTCCCATAAGGCTAGCAAGTTGTGTTATGCTATTTTAATACACATGAGACACATAGCTCTACTAGCGAGCAATCTACATTATGCAAGGTGGGCATATAAAAATGCTCAAGTTCATAAGTCAGCAAGCTCTGTTATGATAGGTCAATGAATTTTTTGGAAAATCACACGTTAGGGAGCACATAAAAGTTTAACATCATGAGGGATGAATTGAAAATCACACTTTAAGGAGCACATAAATGTTTAACATCATAGGGGACGAATGATAACCATGCCTCATGGAGAATTAAAAAAATTAGTTCACCACCAAGGGGACATGCCAATAAATCAAATCTCACAAGATGCTAATGTGTAGATATATGAAAATGGCTAAGGTGATATTCCCCTATTAAAATGTTAGCATACTTACTATGCTGATATTTTTAGGGAAAATGAAGCTGGGAGAGGGGACTCTCAAGAAGGATGGACACCTCTAAAACTTGTTATCCTTGCTCCCCAAGCATATAGGCAAGGACAAACATGATAGAGACTACCATGTTGCTACCATATAAGAAATATGATTGCACATAAGATTGTACCATAATAAATGGAAATATGAGAAAACACATTGAGCTATAAATGCCACATAGTGAGGATCGACACCATAGGATGGATTTTATCATTTATAATGAATAGTTGCATCAACACATTGAAGAGTGATAACACCACAATTGAGAAGACACATATTTTATTGCTCAAGGCCTAACATTCATTTATGGAATGACCATGCACTCAATGATATGCACAAAAGTAAATTTTTTGAAACTTCTTACATGTTGGAGGAGGAAGAGTAATTAAGTGGGCTTTGAGAATCCTCAATAAAATATTCTCTTGCTTGGATAGGGGATAAGGAGTAGGAGACAATCCTTTCTCATGTGAAGAAAAGTTTCCTCGCTTAACATAAGAGGTCATAAATATAGTAGATGATGGGGGATGTGATATAGATAAAGGAGAAGGTTGGAGGCCTAAACCTCTTTTAGTAGGGTATGATGTAGACTTCACATTACTCTTGACTCCTTGTTCCATGTTTTCATTATATTCAATTTTAGAATTTTATATCCATCCCCATAACACTTTTCTGATTTATATGGAGAAGTGTTGTCTAAATGATTATAAGAAGAATGGATTATTTTTCAAGAATGAAAATCCTTTTTAGGTGCTAAAATTTTAGGATTAGATATTGCCAACATACAAGGGATGAAAGCTAAAGAGCCCCCATCATTGTAATGGGATGATGGTTTTGGATTTTTCAATATAGAATAAGATTTTGAAAATGAAACAAAAGAATCCTTAGGTTTAGATTGTGAGATTTTGTACTCTCCCATAAAGGAGGGTGCAAAATATAATGAACACCAATCATCACCAAAACATGTACTTGAAGATGAAGCATTATTGTAATCATTATTTGAAATTTGAGAAGATGAATGACAAGATTGTGTTGAAACAACCTTTGACTCTCTAGGCTTTAATGGTGAGATTATATACTCCCCATGAAAGTAGGTGTAAAATATAATGAACCCCAATCATCACCAAAGAGTGTATTCATAGTATCATTATCATTGGAAGTTAATGATTCAACTTTTAAAGATGGAATCAAAGTTCTAAGAGAGTGGAAATGTTATGTTTGATTGGTAAATAAATTTTTGGATCCTCTTTAATTGTATATACCTTATTATTGTATTCATATCTCATTGTACAATTAAGAGTAGATGAGAATCCTTTCATGGAATGAATCCATAGTCTACCAAGAAGAATATTATATAAGAATATTATATGAAAGAGGATTAGGTATGACAAAAATACCGGTAGGAAATGTCACATGTCCTAACTTAATGGGTCATGTAATTATATCCAACGATTTCCTACCAACATTATCAAAGGCACAAATGGAAAGAATATCAAATTTTATGAGATATTTATCCACACCAATCTTATGTAAAAGGTCAATGCCACAAACATTCATAACAAATCCATTGTCAATGAGAGCATGTCTAAGACCACTTTAATTTATGGCTACAAATATCATTAGGGAATTATTTTGGTTTTGTACTTTGAGACAAGGTAATTTATGTTTTTGTAAATGTGATATCCACTTTTTGCATTCATACCATCTAGCAAGGTTACTAACTGATTCAGTTTGATAGAAGGCAGTATCATAATATTCTTTAAAGCCTCTTGGAGCATTTCATGGTAAGTAGGTGAAGTTTGGATTAAGTCCCAAAGAGAGATATTTGTTAGAGTATTATGAAGTTTCTCAACAAGATCATACTCTTTGTCATTTTTTTAAGGAAGACGAGGTGTGTGGAGAGGATATGGCTAAGGAAATGGAGTGGAGGTTGGAATTTTCTTTGGTTGTTTATTATTTTGAGTGTTATATATGTGAGCCACAACATGATAATGTGGTTGTTACAACAGATTTGGGTGTGTCAGTTTTTTTGTAAATTTTAGGATATGACAAGGAGGTTTGCATTGATTTGAAGGAGGTACAATAATGAGGAAAGACATAGTTTGATGTTTAGGAACATGGGAAGGAGGATAAATTATAATATTTGGCTTAGGATATCTCTTGAGAGGGGTAAAGGGAAACATCTTGAGAAGATACAAAGTCTAGGCACAAAATGTTGTTTGGTTGTTGTCCCCAAGGGAGAACCAAGTAGGTTGGCTAATATTTTGATCACTCTTGATGAGAGACACAAATTTTTATGACAATGCAATGAATTAGTTAAATTAGGACCAAACTAGAAATGCACAACAAAATCTAGAAGTTTTAGGGAAAACTTCCAGAAATAGGCACTAAATCTAAATAGAGATCATAGACAGGGTTTCACATGAAAAAATGATGCCAAAATGATTGGTTAGGAGCATGGGTGCCCTAGATTGAAATTGAAAAAAAAAGTTTCAAATAATACACATATAAATAAAATTTTGTAAGTCTTTTTATGTGAATACCTAGGTACGAGAATTAACAAAGCCCAAAAAATCAATATACCCTAATTTGATGATTAAGAGCACATACAAGCATGAATAAGGGATTTTAAGCATTCCAAGGAGTTAATGGATGAAATCAACTACATAAATGAGTTCCCCCACGAGGTATGAAGTTCTGATAAAATTGATATGCTAATGAAAATGTGGTAAAATATGTTCAAGTTTATGTTTTGATCTAAACCCTAAACAACTAAAATCAGATTTGAAACAATGCAATTAAAGCTAACTATTTTGAAATTTTGATCTAACTTAAATTCTCCAAGGTGTTTTAATGTTGAATGAATAAAAAGTGAAAATCTTTAATCTTGAAAATGAAACAAATGAAAATCAATAACAACACCTTCAAATGTATTTTTTTAGTTTAATTAAACATAGGTTTTTCACCGAAAATCAAGCTCTTTGTTTTGCACATGTGGAAAAATAGTAGATTATTAAAAAAAATTGAAAAATATCTATGCACTAGATATTGATGTCCTTGATCCAACAAAAACAATTGAATTTTGATACATATAAAAAAATTTATGTGTTAGCAAGTAAACCTATGTTTGAATTGTAATTGGTTTGACTTCAAAACTTAATTAAGAAAAAAATATTCAATAAAACACTATGAAACCAATTGCATGCACTAGATATCGTAGTTACAAATCTAAATTCGAAAAAAAAAAGAATTTTATCCTTCATAGAAAAAAAAATGTGTTAGCAAGTACACATCACTCTTTAAAAATGGTGTTTACTGTTAAAAACTAGTTTTGAAAGGAGATGAAAAAATAAATGTGATTTGATTCCAATTTTTTTTAAATATACATTTAGAATCTACAGACAAAATGTCACAAATCACTAGTTTTCATCCTCTTCAAATTCCTCATGGTTTAGCAACTATATGCGCCTGGAAGTGGAGATTTAGTTAAAAAAATCAGTTCAATGTCCAGTTTGGTCAAAAATTGTAAACAAGTATTGTGGGATCATCCCAATTTATTTGGGGGGATGGGGTTGTTTCCCACTCTTAACATGCTGAAGATGCTTGAGTACATCTTTATTCATGGATGCATTCGGTCTTGTGATACCATAGTTTTGGGATGTTATGTAGTTTTATGAATCCACTTCTAGTTTCCTCTCAACTATTCTCTATAAATTGTGTGCATTGGAGTTTTTATTGGTTATTATAGGTGCACAAGTGTTGTTGGAATGTTGTTAGATTCAAGGGAGAAATATGTGTATATGTACTCTTGAATTAAATATTAATATTGTCGTGTGCTCTATTTGATGGTGAAGTTTTTTCTTGAAAGGATTTCTCCACATATATTTGATGTTGTGTGTAGTGTTATTATATGGTTTGCTAGTTTTATATGCATTATCAATTTCTATTTGATTGGTTAATACAATAGACATTAAAATATATACACTTAGTTTAAAGTTATTGCTACAATACTTCACTCCATATTTCAACACATAGGTGAGCCTTTATACTTGAGACAAAAAAATATAATCTAACTAATCTCCTTTGATACACCAAGAAAAATATAATTCCTAATATATCCTTGTAAATTTAAATATTGATGTTATGATGCACTATGTGCTTGTGTGATGATGATATAATGTGATTCCTTGATGCTTTTAGATAACTCCTTAATGATCAAAATGAATTAGTTTTTTTCCTTTTAAATAACACTCTAGTGTGTAAATTCAAATATTTTATGGTCACAGCATAAAAGTATGTCTCATTTTTTGACCAAAGTGCACCATTCACATGAACATTTTTAAATTAGTATTTTCTATCAATCATAGCAAACAAACCATTAAACATTTGAAGATAATGTAAACTAATGATTTGTGTGATTTTCTATGTTTTTAATTATTTTTAATTTAAAAAAATAATTTATCATTTTAAAATATTTGTTAACAACTTGTTTCTTATACTTTATAATATTTTTAATAAATAATATTTCTTCATAATATACTTTGAGCTAGAAATTTAATATTTTTTCATAAATTCTCAAACAAAGATCATTAACACTAATTTATAGGACACAAAAATTTTATTGTATAGTAGTTTTAATTAATTCTAACTATAGTTTAGAAATGTTTCCTATAAAATGTAACTTGTTTTATCTATTTCAAATTAATTATTATTTTTGGTTAAAAGAAAGACATTATTATAAATAGTAGTTGTATTTTAAGAGGGGGATGATGTTAGCAGGTCAAAGGTAAAAGCAAATCTTACTGTACATAAGCTACCACAAAAGGGTATGTGAGGAAGGAAGATACATTACATGTAACTAGTAGTCATGTCCCTTAAATGGGAAAGGATATATATATGCAATATAAATCATATATGGATAGAGATAGGAGATATATGATAAGGGCGAAGACTAAGACCTGCCTTTTGTATACCATTATAATATAATATAAGGAGATATAAGGGTTTACCTATATATACGTTATGGATGAACGAATGATTCTTTTGTTGTTATCATAGTATACATTTTCTGTTCATCTTAATACCTTACCACAAATGATTATTTCTCTTACTAGATCCTCTGAGGTATAAACTAACTACATAAGAGGTCATAGGATACAAATCTCCATATTGTACTTCCCCATTCTTCTTGACAACAAAGTCATCTAGATGGGGTATAGGAAACTTATATTTGATGATGATTTTATTTATTTCCCAATTATCTATACGGGTAAAAGCACGAACTTGTGTCACACTTTATAAAGGAATCAGCCAACAACAAAAAAAAATGAACTTTGACCACATAAAAGTGGTCTTTATGTTTTGAATTTCAAAATGATGTAAACTAATGAAATGTAAAACTTTTGATGAAGTTTATTCCTCTAATTTTTCAAATATAAAAAAAATAAAATTTCATTACTTTTTTAATCAATTTAAGAATAGATTTTGGAATGCTGAAAATTTCATAAAAAAGTGACTTCAAGGGCCATCAAGAAATAAATTGAAAAAAAATTCATTTCTCCCTAATTTTTTTTCTCCAAATAAGTAACTTCAATATCATGTGCATGGAAAAAAAATCAAATTTTGATGTATATTTTTCTCATAATAATGTTTTAAAGTCAAACTTGTTAGAATTCGACAGTTTTCATGGGCCGTCAACTATTATCTATTTTTTTTAATCATTTTCAAAAAATAAATTATACCCTTTTGAAGAAGACTCTCTCCACTTGTGCCCCATATATTTTTTAAAAAAAATTAATATGTTTTACTATTTAAAAAAAAAAATCTAATTAGCCTCTTTTTTAACTTTAACAACCTACCTGCATTATTTTAAAAATAAAATATATTAAAACTAATTAAAATATTAAAAAAAATACATATTTGGATTCAACACTCCGAGCTCTACAAAAGGGTATTTTTCTTTTTTGTAGAAAATCCATTCTGACTGAAGAAATACTTAGTTGAAGTTGAAAGTTTTAGAAAATTCTGAAAAAAGCTGAGTTGGTTGCCAATTAGGATGCCACATAGACAGTTTCGGTAGAAAGGGTTTCGCCCGAAACCCTTTCTATAGAAACCTCACACATTAAAAAATCCAATTTCAAAGCCAATTTCAAAGCGAGAAAAGGAAAAATTGTTTTTTTTGGGATTTAGGCGAAACTTATTTAGCCAAAACCCTATGTACCATGTATGAGCCACGTGGTTTTGGTCAAAACCTATTTGGACAAAACTTTTTCATCTAAAAATATCTCGCTCAGAACTATTTATTTGGTCGAAAGTGTGACACAACTTTGTGCTTTTACCCATACACATTCTCCATCCTTCATTAAATTTGATAATATAGTTGTTGAATAAGGACTCATGCTCTCCTAAGTTACTACTTTCTTCACCAACTCAATCACTTGCTTATTCAATTTTGCATGTTCTATTGAAATCATCTTATAGGTTGCTTATTTGGGTCAAGATGATCCTACAATTAAATAAATATGATGATAAATGTCTCTCTTTGGTGTTAAGGCATCAAGTATAACATTTACATATTCTTCCAACACTTTTGTTTCCTTATGCTAATATTTTCCCACTTCTATCTCTTTGTTCTTTTCCACCAAGACATAATAGAACAATTTCATCTTTATATCCCTAATATTCTCTTATGAATAGTATACCCTCTACTTTTCATTCTTCTTTAAGAGGTAATAAAAATAGCTTTAAACCATTAAATATATATATATATATATATATATATATATATATGTTATTCTCTCCACAATGGATCACTTCTCTATCATACTTATATGGTTTTCCTAGAAACAAAGACATACATCCATTGGGATAACATCACACTAAATTTAATCCCTAGAGTTCTTTCCTATTGATAACTTGATCAAAAACCTCGTATCAATAGTAACTTACTATCCTCTCTTAAGCCAAGAAACATGCTAAGGATGAGAATGTGAAAACCTCTTATTTTTTACCTTTTCATTACAAATGATATTTTCACTCCTCACACCATCAATCATTAGTTTGCAACCTTTCCTCCTAAAGTGGACTTGGTCCATAAATATGTGTATGAAACCATGATTTGCTGCTATGTTTAGCAAGAAGATATTCTTTCCATGGATAAATCATTTTTCTTCTCATCATGAAGCTCTCATCTATTTTTCTTACATAGCTTCTATATTACATTCTTTAACATTAATCATGATGCAGGAGCATCCAAGGTGTAAGAGCAATCTTGCATCACCCAAAAAAATGTTGTTTCTTTTCAATAAGGGCTAAATTTGGTAGGGTTACTATTTTTGTAAGTTTGCATTTATGCACAGTTGGACACAAAATCTTACACAAACCTCCAAAATGGTAAATTGAAGCCAATGGCGAAGAAATCACTTCAATACCATTTGTCATTTGAGAGATTAAAATTTTAATTTTCAAAAATCCTAGTAAAATCTTTGGGGTCAATTTTGAGGCACTTAGAGGCTCTAGATGGGCTTGAAAATTGGTGGAAAATGAAAGTAGTTGGCCTTTTGGCCCTACTTTATGACACAAGATTTCTCGAGACCTTTCCAAAAAGGTATTATAATAGAAAATTCAACGATCGGATCAAAAGTTATGGCCCTGCGAAGTTGTAATACCAAAATTAATAACATTTCAAAATATATTCCCGAGGAAGTTACACTTTCTAGAATATTCTAGGGCGGTTACACTTTCTAGAAGATTCTAGGGCAGTTTCACCTTCCAAATAAACTATTTAAAGGGGGACTACAGAGAGGAGGCAAGAGCAGAGTAGATGGTGGCTCTGATTTGCAGATTTGCATATTTATGTAATTAGAAAGCCCATGCGATGGAAAATATGATGTAATTTCATTTTCATTTTAGTGATAATAGAAAATATTTTCTTTCCTTCTTGCATTTTGTTTGTGCCATTATCTATTGTTTTTGTGAGTTTTAGATTGTAAGGGGAGTACCCTTCATCAAATCTCAACCAAATTCACTCTTGGTCTGGATCAAAATAGTGTGAATCCTACTCTTTGATGCCTTTGATTCTTACACTATTGGACTATTATTATTTTGACACCTTGTGATTATTGTGGATTATTATTATAATTAACTTATGGTGATATTAGTATATTATATTAGATTTGGATTTACATGCATATGATAGATGATTATATATAAGTTTGTAGCATTTGTATATTTCTTCTCATACGTGTATAGCCTCCTCATTCTATTAGTATTGTGCTTAAACCTTAAATTTCTATCCAATGTTGAACTTACTTTGATACCAAATGATACATCCAAAATTATTACAAAAAAGCTAACAACAATCTTTAAGTGTAAAAAAAATCTTGATCTCATTCTTCAAAATTTGAACCAAAAATACATAAGTCCTTTAAAATGAAATATACTTAATAACCACTATATATCCTAATTAAGGTGCACCAAAAAATTAGTCAAACTAAAATCTACCTAGAGTAATTGAAATTGCTAAAAATAAAAAAAAATGCTAATTTTAGTAATTTTATATTTAAGCATGTATGGACCTAAAAATTTAGCCATAATTCTTACACAAATGAATTAGTATTGGGATTGAATTTCAACCCAATATCACACTTATACACCAAATTATTAGACTTATAGAATTCTAAAAATATTGGAAAAATTTAAATTGTAATTTTAAAGCTCTAGATGGTTGAAATTGGCCCACAAATTTGGTTAGATTTTGGCATAATTGACTACCATCAATTACAAAGTCTTAATTCTCCTTGAACTCAAGTTACTTTAGAAAAAAGGGGGTTATGTTAGCTACCTAGATAAAATTTATGACCTCTAGAAGTTATGCTACTACATCAAGATATCAATAAGGATCAGGTATACATAAAGCTTTTGTTAATTCATAATAAGTATTTTGACACCATTTTTTAAAGATTTATTATGCAAGATTATAAAATAGTTAGTATTCTTTTACTAGTTGGCATAAGGTTTCTTTCAATATGTGTCCTAAATTGAATAATGATCTTGAGGATATTTCTTATGTAGCATATAATAGTGCTATTGGTAGACCAATGTATACAATGGTTTGCACTAGATTGGATATTACACAAGTAGTGAAAATTCTTAGTAGGTTTATGTCTAACCCTAGTAAGGAGCATTAGACTTATGTTAGAAGGTTGTTTAGATATTTGTGAGGAAAATTTGATTATTTTTTATGTCATTATAGTTTTTGGTGATGTGGGCAAGACATTAGTATTTGGGGCTTTGTTGATGTAGATTGGGTAGGTGACTTGGATAGTTAAAGGTCTAGTAGTGGTTATGTGCTCCTTTTCTTGGTTGTGTAGTTAGTTGGATGAGTAAGAGATAGACCATAATTTCTTTATCTACCATTAAAATAGATTGTATTGCTACTACACAGACCTCTAAAGAGGTAATATGCTTATAGAGACTATGTTTAGGTGTTGGTTTTGATTGCAAGGTGGTTAAATTTATATATGATAGTTAGAGCAATATTTTTTGACCAAGAATATCATGTACCATTCTCATGCTAAACATGTCAACCTACAATATCATGCCATTCACAAGATGATAAATAATGGTAACATCATGTAATAAAAGGTTAACACTCAAGATGATGTTTCTTATGCAATCACAAAGCTAGGAAGCATGGAAAAGTTCTCTTGGGTGTAGAAATGTCATAGGACTTGCATCTTGCGCTTGAATTATTTTATGTTTTTTTCTTATTTCATTACAATGTATAATAGCAAGTGAGAATGTTAGGAAAGTTTGATATTTAATTGCAATCTTGATCTCTACTATTAAATATCCCCGCATCTTGGAATGGGTAATTGGATGCCCATGTAGGTGATTTTGGGATATTATTATTTAATTATTCTGCTTGTAACTTATAAATATTGGTTGTAACGACATTGAAGAGGGAGTTGGAGAATAATGGCGGTAGTTATAATTGATGACTTCATTTACACCACTTTCTCAATCCTAGGCACTAAAGAATGGAGAATCTTTGCATGTCAAGTGGGGTCCACAAGGACGATGGAGAGCATAATGGAGCATTATTTCAGGGGACGGGGGTGTTTACCACTCTTAACATGTTGAAGATGCTTGAGTACATTTTTATTCATGGATGCATTGCTTTATCGCATGGGGGCATTGGGTCTTGTGATACCATAGTTTTTGGATGTTATGTAGTTTTATGAATCCACTTGTGGTTTCCTCTCAACTATCTTCTATAAATTGTGTGTATTAGAGTTTTTATTGGTTATTATAGGTGCACAAGTGTTGTTGGAATGCTGTTAGATCCAAGAGAGAAATATGTGTATATGTACTCTTCAATTAAATATTAATATAGTCTTGTGCTCTCTTTGATGGTGAAGTTTTTTCTTGAAAGGATGTATCCACATATATTTGATGTTGTGTGTAGTGTTATTATATGGTTTGCTAGTTTTATATGCAAATTATCAATTTCTATTTGATTGCTTAATACATAGACACATTAAAATATACACACTTAGTTTAAATTTATTGCTACAATAATTCACTCTATATTTCAGCACATAGGTGAGCCTTTATACTTGAGACAAAATATAATCCAATTAATTTCCTTTGGTACACCAAGCAAAATACAATTCCTAATATATCCTTGTAAATTCAAATGTTGATGTTATGATGCACTATGTGCTTGTGTGATGATGGCATAATGTGATTCTTTGATGCTTTTAGATATCTCCTTAATGGTCAAAACTAATTAGTGTTTGTCCTTTTAAATAACACCCTAGTGTGTAAATTAAAATATTTTGTGGGTCACAACATAAAAGTATGTCTCATTTTTTTACCTAAGTGCACCACTCACATGAACATTTTTAAATTAGTAGTTTCTATCAATCATAACAAACAAACCTTTAAACATTTGAAAATAATGTAAACTACCTAATGATTTGTGAGATTTTCTATGTTCTTAATTTTTTTAATTTTATAAAATAATTTATCATTTTAAAATATTTGTTAAGAACTTGTTTCTTATACTTTATAGTATTTTTAATAAATAATATTTCTTCAAAATAATATTTTTTCATAAATTCTCAAACAAAGATCATTAACACTAATTTATAGGACACATTTTTTATTGCATAATTCATTTATTAATAGTTTTAATTAATATTAAATATAGTTTAGACATATTTCTTATAGCATGTAACTTATTTTATATATGACAATTTAATTATTATTTTTTGTTGAAAGAAAGATTAATATAAAAGGGTAGTTGTATTTTTTTTAAATGTTTCATTGTTTGCCATTTTTTCACTTGTGTTGAACACAAGTCTTTATGTTTGATAATAAATCTATGTTGATTACAAAATAGAAAATAAATATAATTATTAAGTAAAATATATTAAAAACTATACTTTTTTGGAAAGCCCACAATGGGAAAAATGTTTATGCAAAATTGCATGTCATGGGGACTCTTTGATTATGAAAAATGTGGTCCAAATTAATATATTTTTCCAATAAAATTCTACCATGCATATTGGAGGGAGTTGACTACCACATAAGTACCATTAAGACACCTTTGGGTGAAGGACCTTCCCTAAAATGCATAAAAAAGAAAGAAAGTTGCCTTATAGATGCCACTTAAATACTTTCAATTGAAGGTGGTGTGACATTGTATATTATAAAATGTGCTTTAGAAGGTCATGTAACATCATATATAATAAATAACTTTTATTGAAGGTCAAGTGTGAGTGGTGTCCACATGGTTTTGCTATTGTCTTCAATCAAAGGTGGTCAATTTTGAAGGGCTCCAAATTTTTTATTTTAGAAGTGGCCAACAAGTGAGATAAAACTTTATGCTTCCACCTTTGTACATAATTAAATTTGAATTTCAAAGTTTTGGGGTCAAAATTGTAAGTATGATACTCCAAAATTTCATTATAGGTCAAAGAATAAGGAATCTACAAATTGAATCTAAGTCCTTTGAATGCCTACAAACAAGTTCATTTAAAGCTCTTGTTAATTACTGACTTTTACACAAAAGTAATCATTAGATATGAAATAAACAAATCAAAAATGAAAAAATACTGGATATACTAGATATACACCTTTAACATTACAAATTAAAAGCAATATATAATTAAGAAAAATCTATTTAAAATATAAATTATGTTACCCAAAACTAAAAGTTTATTTACACTATTTAATTAATGAAAACCATTAAAATATTAAAATTTTAATAAGTGTTTAGTATTGAATATTAATATTAAAAAATTATAAGAAATAAAGACTAAAAGCTACCTTAATAAAAAAAAGGCTGACTTAATTATTTCTTACAAAGTCAAAATTAAAGCCAAACAAACAAGGATCTTTAAATTCGATGAAAATAAATGCGGATATTAAATCTTACAACGTTTTGCTTGAGGCGATTCGAAGGTTAGTAAGGCCATACTTTTGTCTGTTTCTTAGGGCTTGATAGCACTTAAATTTCTTGGCAAATTTCTTGAGACTCAATCAAATGTTTCTTTCACGTACAGTCAACCAAAAGAGTTGAAAGACGTTTACAATCATTAAACTATGCATGATAAGCAATTTGTGACAGTTTAAGTTGTGCAAAACACGCCAAGGCGCACAACTGTATATGAGAAAAACGCCACTGAAATAGCGAAATGTCATTATCATGGACTCTTCGTGTTACGCAAGGCTGCATAAACAAATCTTCCAGAAAAGAGTTGACTTAATCGACGCAGTCGGTCGATTTGGTAAAAAAAACAGAACTAAAATAAAATAAATCGCAGAGTCGGTGCTTTGTAATTATCCTTGAATCGTGTATTTGTTTTGCTGTAATAAGACCATGGCACCGTACTCAAACGGTGTATAAAAGTTCAGGATCGTATGAAGGGCGTGCCGAAGATTTCAGCAATACATACGGAGACTCATTTTGTTCCCCACGAACAGGCGTGGTAGAGCCACTCCGGGTACCAGACCGGCTAAACCTGTTAGCCGGTTCGAGTGGCATTCCCACGGTGTAAAGCGGGCCAGAAGAATAACCTTGACCTTTTCTGCCAGTGCTGGAATATGAATGTGCATGTGAAGATACTGGCCCTGAGGCTGACCTCTTCAGAGGCCGTGCCTTCTGCGGAGGAGGAGAAATACTGTACTGTCCATCATTTGTTTTCTTTGCCCGCTGCCAAAATTTCCATGAGGATTTAGATTTTACATTGATGTGATCTGACCTTGTCATTTGCTGCTCAGGCTTAAATGATAACGTTCGTGACATCCGCGGTTTTGTCTGCGTTTCTACTTGCTGCTGCTGTGCCATGAATTTCTGCGCTTCATATAGGACCTACAATTTATTGCAAACATTATGCGGTGTTTAAATTATTGAGGAATTGAATGATTTAAAAAGAACATTAGAAATTAAATTTTGTTAAGCCTTGTAGACTGAACATTAAATAAAGATAATACTAAGATCCTGATGGTGTGAAGGTCCCTCAGATCTGGCTTTTAGCTAAAGGACGCATTATTTTTGCACCAGATGTTACATTCTAAAAAAATACCAGATAATGTTGGATGAGGGATGAGACGGAAACCACGGCAGCATGAAGGCCCTTCAGACTTCACTCTAAGTTAAAGGAGATAATTATTTATGCATCAGATGTTACAAAAATAACATACTGCTGCATAGAGACCCCTCAAATTTAGCTATAAACTAAAATAAGTGATTATTTATGCACCGGATATGTCTTTACAAAAATAGCAATAATACTAAATGAAAGATGAGGGCAAAACGGTGGTTGTATGAAAGCTCCTCAGTCCCAACTCTAAACTAAAAGAAGCAATTATTCATGCACCAGATGACACCTTTACCAAAATGACATTCTTAAAAAATGCTGGATAAGCTGTATTTTTCTGCTTTTATCGAAGCCGTTTAGAAAAAAAAAAACACAATAAAAAATTAAAATTCTGGGGTTATTATCTACTTGCCTCGGCGTAATCTGTTTGTGGATCGAAGGCTGAATCGCTGACGTGAACATTCCATGAATCTGGTGGAAAGAATGTGTTTTCTTGTGTCGGCGTTGGGAAAACGGAGGCTTTTTCAACTTTGCTGCTGCTCGAGGGTTTTTCTTTCGATTTTTTGTGCTTTTTCACTGCAAAAGTAACTTTATTAGTTGCGATCTTTAAGCTTTCTATGTAAAAGGGATGGACAGGTGTTGGCGATTATTTTGCGTACCAAGACCCCATAGAAATAGTCCGGAGAGAAGCGTAGACATCGCGAGAAGCCCCGGGAAAATGATGTACAAGCAGCTCTCGCAGCGATGGAACTGCTTGAGCTCCATTTTTGGCGGTCTGCTTGATGACAATTTACATTTTATTAAAATGCCTTGATTTACAGGAAATATAAAGCTGAGATTTTAGAAGCCTTGTGACAATGTGTTACCTCGACCGCAGAAGCACAAGGTTCGGCTGATCAGAGCCGTAGCTTAAAGGACCCTGCCTAAACAAACAGAAATTAGTTCAGCTTACCAGGATTGACGAAGAAACAACGAAGAACAACCCTAGGGATAAAAAAATACTATTATTCTCAGCTTTCGTCAAAGACAAGGTAAACAGGTGTTTTGCAAGCAGATATGTAGAGTAACGCAACAGGCAGGGAAAATGCATCCGGACTTTCCAACTGCCATTTCAATCATGTTGTACGATGACTTACCGTCCAAATCCATGGAATTTTCCAACAAGGTAGTAATGCGTGCTTTTGATGCAAAACTTATCCCGCTCCACCGCTAAAAAGCGGATTCTTTGGGAAATTAGTTAAGATCCTACTATATTTCTACAAAAAAACAAGAATGCATGGAAAACAATTCCTAACCTGTCTGGAGACTCCTCAAAATGATCGCCTACTAAACCTTTCTCCACCTGCTAAAACTCGCAACTTCAAAAGCCCATAGCTTGTTGAAACAGCCTTCACAAGCTACCTATATCTGCTGACAGAAACAAGTATTTTATGAGTTTTCAACTTTTCCTTTGTTTCCCACTTCGCTTCCAACACAATCAGAAAAAAAAACTGAAACGTAAGACACATTTTTGTCGCCTACCAAGTACAGCAAACCTGCAACACGCCACCTGAAATAGTCGCTCAGATCGTTAAAATAACAAATTTACTTATTTTCCCTTTTGATCTCGACCTTCTTGTGAAGGCGGCTTTAGAATGCATTAAAAGCCTCTTTTTCTCCGCAAGGTATAATTTGCTTTTGCAACAGAAAAACAAACCTACCTTTCAAATCGCCGTTGGAAAACAGAAAAACAGAAGATTTAATTGATGTGGTTTAGCTTACAAATTAAAGAAGCAACCAATATCATGTGACCGTGACTGTCAAATTGGAGGGGGCCGCGTCAGCGTGTGTCGCACGTGTGCCAACAGATACCGGTGCCAGTACGTGCGACAGCGGGATTGAAGTTGTTGCAAATGCAGAGGGACCATTAGCATGATAGGCTATAATGCATGTGACATTGCATTGATGCGCGAGAGGCTCTCATGTGAAAGCTTGTGGAACCCCATCACATCACATTCTTGCCCTCCCCCTAATTGTTCAATCCAATATTTAATTCATTAGGGGAAAATATTGTCTGGCTTAAGCCATAGATTGGGATATCTTTGTCCATTCCTTTCCCTCCATCTACTCTTCCAAAATGGACGGGTGTTTTGAGTTCACAAGGCACTTGAATGGGACATCCTAGTAGGATCAATCAATGGCACCATTTGGTGGGAATGATTACAAATTTGCAAGAGTGTGAAACTCTAAGCAACCATTCCAAGATGTTCTTTTAGTTCATTTGTTTCAATACCAAAAAAGAAAAAGTTGTTCTACCTAGTAGCTTGGAGAGACTTTTGCCATGCTTATTAGTTTGTTATGAGAGAGTACCAGTTCACGCGATTAAGCTCACATGTGTGTTTGTCACTTGTGCTTCAATCAATTTATTCTAAATTGATTGTATGGTTTGTTTGTGATTCGAGAGCTTTTAGGTATGGTTTGTTTGTGATTTGAGAGCTTTTAGGTATGGTTTGTTTGTGATTTGACTAACATTTAGATAAAGGGTTACCGTGTCTTTTTATTTTTATAAGAAATAAAATGTTTTTCTATAATGTGATGTTTGTATTGTATGTAATGTTGTGTAATGTATAAGCGATTTTTGTAGTGTTATTTTATATTTTATTTGAGTGTTGATGATTGTGTGTAATGTCCCTTCTCAAACTGATCTTCACAATGGTAGTTGGCCTTTTAAAATCCGAGAGGCTAGTCGGAAGGTAAAATTAGGGTTTCCTATTTTTGAGGAGGTCATTGCTCAGAGATGATGGATTCAATGGGTTCTTTCTGGGTTTTGAGAAAGCCGCGATGGTATGTTCATCTCGGCATTCAGAGCATTTTCTGGAATTTACTATTTTTAGTAAATTCTATTTTTGGCAGCTTTTCAGTTGGGTTCAGTTTGGTTGACTTCCTATGTCAGTTTGATTGGTTGGCTTGTTCATTAATGGCTTCGGGGCGCAGTTGGAGAAATAAGTTGGGCTATTTTTTATTAAAGTCACGTTTTAATGTTATAATTTAACGTTGACTCCCCCCCTTAGCCTAGCTTAATCACTTAAAGTCTTTTTAAAAGGTGGCCTTTTGAGGGTGGCGCTTCATTAAGAGGATTAATTATTTCTTTTATGAAGTTTTGATTAAGTTCAAAATGGACGCCTTTTCCAAGAAAGATTAAAATATTATTAAAAGACAAAGTGCTTGGAAAGGTGGGACGCCATCTTTGAGGAGATTAGGGTTTTGACCTAAAGTGGATTTTAGGGTTTTGAGAAGTCAACTGGAGAATTATAAAAAGGAGACTTGGAGCATCATTTCACATCTTTGGTCTACTATACTGTTATGCTGCCGGATTGGCTCTGGAATCGCTTCGAGGAATGAAGGCCTCCTAGCTCGGGCATCGCTTCGTGTTTGCAAGACAACATCTAGTGGTGATTCAGTCTTTGTGAGTTGCATTATCTTAGTTCATACATTGTGTGTTCAGTTCATTGCATAGTTAGATTCGTTTTGGCATGTTAGAGGTTTCAGCTTATTGCATTATTTAGCACAGCAGATTTATGTTTTTGCTCATGAAAAATACAAAAATAGTTCTTCTGGGTATCGTCTCATTCTCTTTGTCTGTCAAGGGCGAACATATTCTCCAAGTTATAGATTTTTTGGTTAAGGTTGTGATTTTTAAGAAGAATCGCCCCTCTTGCTGGGCCGTACCATTCTGCAGTCACCTTGGATTCCGTGCATAAATAAATCTAAGGCATTTCACGTTGGTTTCTTGCATTCATCTTAGGCGCCATCATCATAGTAGTGTTTTGCATCTGAGTTGAGGTCATTTGGGTAAAGAGGAGTGAGTTATGAATCTTTCTGTGAATTTCTATGTGCTGGTTAAACATGTAAAAGTGCAGATCAGTTGTATTAATCATCAGAAATCTGCATCTTCTTATTTGGCTTTGGTGTTGAGATTTATTTAAAGGTTGTGTAGCAGATTCATTGTTGAACACATCATTTGAAGGCATATGATATCTTGACATTGCAGGCAATAATTATCTATTGTAAACTGGCAGTAGTACTGACCAGTATTCTTTAATATTGCTTTGTCACTATTTGTAATACTCGTTCTTGCTTTCAGTACTAGTTTGAAATAGATGAATTCTCCGCCCTATGGTAGCTACTTTCCCATCTTGGGTTAGCAAGCACATTCTGGGTGTTGAGTGTTTTTCAGCTTCAATTTTCTTTTCAAGTATTTATTGTAATCACTCATTATATATGGTCTCCCCACTCCGCGATTGGGTAGCACATACTTGACATCGAGTTCCCTTTCGACATTTAGAGTAGAAGACCCTCGACCAATGCTTGCCATCATCGGCCCATACTGGTTAGAGTTGTTGATCGTTTGGGTTTATCTTCTAACCTTAATTGATTGTAATGTTGTGATAATGTTAAAATTTTTCGTGAATATTTCATTGTGGATGTGTTGATGAGAAATGCCCTTTAATGCAAATGTAAATTGGGAAGATGAGTTAAGTCCTTTGTGAACACATTTTTGTAGTAGTATTTGGGCAGACAAATATTAGTATGACTATGGTAGAGGTTTCTTATAGAAATAGGTTACAAAAGGCTAAGATTCCAAAGCTTCTTGACTAAGGAAATGTGTGAGAAAAAGAAAATGGGTTCTTTAGAAAAATGTATACCTAAACAATGTTCAAGGTTAGAAGAGAGAAAAAGGAAGGCTAACGAAGGGGGTTTATTGCCAATAGTCTTCTAGAGTAAAGTCAACTAAGTTTGAAAGATTAGAGTTTCAACAATCTAGGACACAAATGACAAGGGACTAGCCTTGAATTTATTTTTATATGTGTATAAGAATTGGATACTTGACTTGGAAAATTTTGAAGGGTTTTGCAACTTTAGAAGGAAAGATATTGTCAGGGTTATAGAAAATAAAGGGGCACATTGGGAGATCCCATATAGTTTATGGAGTGGTGGAGAACCACTAGGAAAATCACCAAGTAATAATTATTAAGATTTTAGGTATGACTGGTGATTTTTATGTCTTTATACTATTGAAATTTTGAGCATCATATTCTTTCATTACTCCTTCAATAGTGGATTGATCTAGGTTGATGGAATTTAGAAAGGATGATAAATGGGAGGTTGAGTTGGTCTTAAGGACAAAATTACCAGTTATCTCCTTAGTCAATTGTTTTGTTTTAGACCTAGGATACTTTGCTATTATAGATGGTCTTCATTCAATTCCATCAAGCTCCTACAAGGCTATGTTAGGGATGGGTTGGCTTGATGCCCATTAAGCTAAGATTAGATTACCACAATATGGCGATTGAATGTTTTAGTGTTGCCAATGGCTATCATTGATGTCAACACTTGAGGAGTTTTGTGTGAGATTGTTGGCAGTTGTTGTCATTGATTTCAACACTAGTTGTTTGCCATTGTTGTCAGCTGCACTTGAGAAGTAAGAAAGTTTGATGGCAATACTTGTTTGCTGAAGTTCATGGTTGGATGTCATGACTTATCTGATGTTTACTAAAGTTCATGGTTGGATGTCATGCCTTATCTGATGTTTACTAAAGTTCATGGTTGGATGTCATTCCTTATCTAATGTTTGTTGAAGTTCATGGTTGGATGTCATGCCTTATTTGATGTTTATTGAAGTTCATGGTTGGATGTCACACCTAATCAAAGATGTATTGAGTATGATTGTTGTCAGCAAAGTTGGTTTCATAATGATATATTAAGATGAGGATTAGAAGCATTGAGATGAGGATAAGAGGTGTTGCTGATAGTGGAGAGATGTTGTTGAAGGTCTACAATATGTCTTATACTCTCTCTTGATGTTTTTGATGAAGCATATGTTGTTCAAAGAATGTTATGGCCTGTGTAAGTTCCTTAAGTGTTTATGGTTCATGAAGTTGCTTTAAAGTCTGCTTGGGAGAATGCTTCACATTCCTTTGCTATGTGAGATATGGTCTTGTGGTTTAGGATTCAAAGTTAGTGCTATGTGGATGTTGTACTCCTATCTTTTCAGGTCACCAGTGTTGTCAAGGCTCAAGTCTCTATGAATTGTCGAAGGTTGGAAGTGTTGGTTGTCTGGACTGGTCCGAGAAATGCTTTGCATTTCTCTGCATTAATGTCTCTACTCTTGCGGCTTAGTGAATGTACTCTAAGTGTTTGTGCAACGTCTTAGTTCCAATTCCATATGATGAAGTGGTCTGCAAGTTGTTTTGTTAATGTCATATCTTATGTTTATTCATTATGTGTTTCCTTCTTGTTTGATCAATGATGGCTATTGATGGTATGATAATATGAAAGAAGTGTATGGAAGTATTGTTGGATGTTCATGGAATATCCACATGTGATATGCATGTTGTTGATTGGCTACTTTGGTGCTACATTATGTCTTGTGTTGGCGTTTTGGGTTATTTGTAAATATCTGGTTGATAAGGCTTGTTCTTTTGTTTGCACCATGTGCTTGGGGGTTTATGCCAACATTGGAAGATGTGTTAAGTTGTATTTGGGTCCTAACCTATCTTGGTTAGAATTTCCTTGAGTAAAGTCAAGTGTGAGAGTGTTCTTGATTCGACTCTAGATTAATGTGCTTCGCGTTCATCTACATGTTTCCTTGATGTTGATTTAGATTGATGTGCGCCAACATGTGAATTATTTTGGATCACATTGGAAGATGTATTAAGATTTTTTTTGGTCCTCTCTATCTATGGGCTAGGACTGCATTATGATTTGGTGGCTGACTTATTGAATTCATTGATTATCTTCTTCCAGGATGACCTAATTGAAGTTTTAAAAATGTTGTGGTGGATATAAATGCAAGATCATTTCAGATGCAACAAAGAGAAGGTGTGTAAAAGTGTGACAAAGTAAGTGTGTGAAATGTATTGAATATCCAATAGAGTTAGTGCTACACTGTGAAGAGGAAAGATCGAATGTTCTACAATGCCTCAGACAGTAGAGTGTTATGTTGACAAATATTGTTATCTTTATCTAAATATTTGTATCCTACTCTGAGATAGTGAATCTCATCAAGTCCTTGTATCTTGCACCTAGAGTTGTGTTTGCTTTAGTTCTGCAAGTACTTTGTATCTTATGCTAAGGTAGTGAGCCTTACTTTGCGAGTCCTTTTTAGTAGTGAGCCTTTATATTGTGAGTTAACTCTCATTGTGGTTTTTCTCTCATTAGGTTTTTTCACGTAAATCTAGTGTCTCCTTATGCATGTCTGTTTTCTCTGTTTCTTTATCATTGTTGTTGATCTTATTATAGTTAGAACTACTCTATCTTTGATTGTCAATGTTGTTGAATCTTTATACTATTATATCCTCCTCTGCTACTATTTTATTTAAGGGTTTTGATTGGATTAAGAAGTTGGTATTGTACTGAAGAGTTTATAAGTTTTGAAAAGGTTTAAGTTTTTGTGTAAGATTGATTCATACCCCTCTTAGTCTTCGGGTGTGTCCAACAATTGGTATTAGATCCAAGTTCCTTTGAAGAAGCATAACAACTTGAGGTAAAGATATAGGATGACACATGATGGTTTATACAAGGGTCTTAGGTTTGATGGGACTAATTATGCTTTGGACGTGCCTAAACTCCCTGGGGTTTGGTATTTGAAAATCAGTCAAAGATGGTTATACTACTCCTACTACTCCTCCAATAGATCCTATTGAAATCAGATTATATGAATGCAATGCCAAACTAAGAATGCTCTCTTATGTTGATTGGTTGATTCAAAGCTTTTGAAGGTGATGAATTACATCTCTACTAAGGAAGTCTAGGAAAAGCTTAGCTCAGTATCTATGAAGTGATACAAAAGTGAAGCAAGCTAAGATGTAGATCTTTAAAAGTAGATTTGAGACTCTAATGATGACATAAGATGAAAACATTGCAAGTTACATGCTCTAGGTACAAGAAGTTGTCTCTGACATCACTTGACTTAGTGGAGAAGTAAAAGAAAGTGAGATTGTGAAGAGGGTTTTGAGGTCTCTCCCAAAAACTTATAATCATAAGGTGTTTGCCATTAAAGAATCTAAAGACTTGGATTAGTACTCTGTTGACAAAATGTTTGTGCTCTTACTGCCTTTGAAATTAGAAAATTTGATATAGATGCCCCAAAGAAGGAATCTTCTTTCAAAGCTATTGATTAGAATGATGAAGCTATTGATTAGAATTGATTAGAATGATGAATTTGATGAGGTTGAAGCAAACTTTGTAAGAAGATTGAAGAAAGGCACTGACAAGTACAAAGGTAAGTTACCTTTCAAATGTTTCAATTATGGAAGAATTGGTCATTTTGCATCTAAATGTCCTTATAAAGAATAAAATGATAGCAATAAAAGAGATAAGGTTAAA
Organism: Sequoia sempervirens; assembly: GCA_007258455.2. Taxonomy (NCBI): domain Eukaryota; kingdom Viridiplantae; phylum Streptophyta; class Pinopsida; order Cupressales; family Cupressaceae; genus Sequoia; species Sequoia sempervirens. The sequence continues at coordinate 261,247,866 of VDFB02353493.1, forward strand.
AAGAGTCTCTACTCCAAAGAAAGCAATGGTTCCTCTGAAGATGAGGAGAATGATTCAAATGATGAAACCCTCTTTATGGCCTTCAATATTGCTGATAGAAAATATAATGAAAAATGTAAGGAGTCCAACTTCTTAAGTGATGAGGAAATGCTCTCTGCTAATCCAGATCTAGAATCAATGGAACTTGAAGGATATGATTTCAATTCAGATGATTAGAAAATAGGTTTTGAAGGAAAACTTCAGTCTACTTTGAAAGACCTAAATGAAGCAAGGGGACTAAATCATAAATATGAGAGCTTGCTTGAAAAATCAAAGGAAGAAATTAACAAATTGAAATCCAAGGTAGAAGAAGGTGAAATCAAACTAAAACGGGCAGAAGGTATGATCTCTAATTTAAAAGTAAAGGTTGAAGAAGACAAAAGGATTGAATATTGCTTGAATATCAAGCTCAATGATAAAATAGTTGAATGTTTGAAACTTGAAGAGGAAATTGTCACTCTGAAGAATACCTTGAAAATAGAAAAAAATAAATTGAAAGAGAGATAATTTGAGGACAACTCCAAATCTAATGGAAGGTTTGAAGTAAAAAAGGAGAAATATTGCACTGAAGATTCTAAGAAAGATGGCTTTGGAAATGCAAAGATTGTTCAAAATGGCAAGAAAGAAGGTGGAATAAATTCTAACCGAGAGAAAAAAGGATTTAGAAGTCCTCCATTTGCAAGACAACATGCTTCTACCAGGTTCAATCAATCCCTTCAAGGTTGTTATTTTTCTTGCAATAAATTTGGGTATAAGGCTATTGATTGTAGAGTTAGACAAAGAAGGAATGATAATATGGGTAGAATATTTTTTGTGCCTCAAAGAAATGACACTGTCTTATTTCATGGATATTGTTATGCTTGCAACAACTATGGTCACAAGGCCGATGAGTGCAAATCTTAGGTGAAGAGGAACAACTTTGTTCCAGAGCACAACATTGTGTGCTACAAATGCAATAAGATGGGACATAGGGAAAACCATTGCAAGAGTGGTTTTGTGAAGCCACTTATTCAAAATCAGAAAAGGGATAAAACACTCAATTAGCAAAATAAGGGAAATGAAAAGGTCTAGAAAGAAGACCATGGGAGGAAAGATGATTCTAAACTTGTGCACTTTACACAAGATCCTATAATAAACTAAGATAGAGCATTATCTTATGGGGAGATTTCACTTGCAGAAATTTATATCCCCTTGAAAAGAAAAAGGTGCTAAAGACTTCAACATAAAAGAAGAATTGAATTAGATCAGTTAGTGTGTAGATCTGTTGTGCATAAATAAACATTTGTTGAAGATTCTAGTGGAAGTAGAAGGTTTGTGGAGAGTCATGGTATTTTTTTCCACATATATCCATAGAAAAAGGCTTTGTCTTACGGACTAAAATATAAAATGGTCAAGAAGAGAAGGTGTTGTATCCAAGTTCTCAAGTCCTTACACCTGATGTAAAAGTTGTAAGTAATAGGGTGTTTGTGCCCTAACATAGTAAAATGATGATGAAGGCCTGTTGGAATGCTCTGCATTCCTTAGGAAAGAATTTCATGTCCATATAGCCTTGTGGACATGTTCAACTATGCTACTTTGTTGTATCAAATGTTTTTGAATCCGTAAGTACAATGTGTTATAGATGGTTTTGGATACCTATCTTCTTTGTAGAACATATGTTTGGTACTTGTGCTAGTTGGTGTATACATAAGTTTAGTTATTTGAGCTTATATGGACATTTTACATGTCTCAATGTGCTTCAAGATTGATGTTTGGTTGCTAGATTTCAAGCTAATCCTATATAATCTCATGAAAAAGTCATGAAAAGAGTATTGAAATACTTGAAAGGAACTTTGGATTATGGATTGTTGTATAAAAAGGATAATAACTTTTCTCCGAGTACCTATATTGATGTTGACTAGGAAGGCTGTGTGGATGTATGAAGAAATACAAGTGGAAGTGCATTCTTTTAGGGAGACAGATTGGTCTCTTGGTTTAGTAAAAAGTAGGACTCGGTGTCTTTATTCACTATAGAGGCTAAATATATTTCTGCAACATCTTTCTACACTCAGGTTTTTTGGATGAACCAGACTTTGAAAGATATAAAGGTGGTTTATGATGAACCCATCCCTATATTGTGTGACAATACACGTATTTTCAAGAATCTGATAATGCATTAAAGGACTAAAAACACCTCTATCTAGTATCACTTTCTGAGAGAGAAGGTTGCATTACATAAATTTAGAATGTAGTATGTGCCTACCAAGGATCATATTGTAGATATCTTCACAAAGGAACTTTCAAAGGATACTTTTGAGTATCTCCGATAAAAGTTAGGGGTTGTTGCCCCTCCTTGTTCTATCTAGATGCATAAGATGGTGTATCTTTCTAGGAGGAGAAATTCATGTCATATCCCTTTCTCCTAGATTGTTATGCACTTGAATTGAGAAGTGTTGCTAGTTAAAGGGGGAGAATGTGTTGCAACTTCAATAGATCTTTTTCCCTTTGTCCTTGAAGATGGAGAATGTCTTGTTGATTTATGCAAATATGTATGGCCCTTTGTCCTTGATGTCAAAGGGGGAGAGTGAGTAAGTGTGTTGCCATCAATGCCAAAGGGGGAGATTGTTGGTAGTGTTTGTCATTGATGTCAACACTTGAGGATATTTGTGTGAGATTATTGGCAGTTATTTTCATTGATGTCAACACTGATTGTTGGTTATTGTAGAGTCTAAACTAATGTATTGTAAACTTGGTAGAACCTACACAATTTAGAGGTATATTTGGCTAAACAGTCCACTCAACATTATAAGATTGCATTAAAATGTCAACCCAAGGTTTGCATATAATTCATGGAATAATGATAAACCCAAAGCAACTAGTAAACAAAAATAGCGGAGTTAGAAATGAAGTGAAGAACAACTACCTTGAGTAGCTTGCTCAAGTGAAGTTTGTTCTCGCACTTAACAGAACAAATCTAACTATCAGATTCTATGCATCCATGTGAAATTGACTTCGTTCATTGCATATGATGAAAAATTACATAAAATCCTCTTCACAAATTGTATTCAATGAAAATCATTCTGAATAATCACCATGTCTGTAGATAACTTGAAATTGAAAAATAACTGATAATGAATATTGAAATCAACTAATTGATCTAAGGCCTCAACCATCGGCTATATACAAGCACGAGGGAGTCTTATTCTAAGCAACAACTTAACTACAATCATTAACTTCCACTCCTAGATACCAAAGCATATAGTTAAGATTGAATTGTTCAAACCATAATTGAAAAGAAAGAAGAATCCTAATATAACTGAATCTAGATATGGTATGTAAATTGAAGAAGGCGCTATATGGGTTGAAGCAAGCTCCCAGAGATTGGTATGCAAGATTGGATAGATATTTGATACAAGGATTTAGTAAGGGCACCACAAATAGTAATCTTTATTTCAAAATTGAGGAAGACAAGATCTTGATAGTGGTTGTATATGTGGATGATATTATCTTTGGTGGAAATGAAGCTATGTGTAAGAATTTTTTTGAAGGGATGCAAAAAGAGTTTGAAATGTCAATGCTTGGGGAGATGAATTTCTTCCTCGGGCTACAAATCAATCAAACAGATAAAGGGATTTTCATTTCGCAATCTAAGTATGTCAAAGAGATGCTGAAGAAGTTTGGAATGGATGAATCCAAACCAGTATGCATTCCTATGGTGACTGGTTGTAAATTAAGCAAAGATGATGATTAACCTAAGGCTAATTAGAGAAAATATAGATCTATGACTTGTGGATTGCTATATCTAACTACAACTAGACCAGATATCATGCATGCAGTTTGTCTTGTGGCTAGATTTCGAGAAGATCCTAAAGAAACACATGTTGCAATAGTAAAGAGGATATTCAAATATTTAAGAGGCACTTAAAATTATGGCTTATGGTATCCTAAGGATATTGATTTCACATTAAGTTCTTATACAGATGTAGATTGGGTTGGTTGCATTGATGAGAGGAAAAGTAAAAGTGGTGGTGCATTCTTTCTTGGATGTAGATTGGTGTCATGGTTGAGTAAGAAGCATGATTCAATTTCTTTGTCGATTGCAAAGGCTGAGCATATTGTAGCAGCATCATGTTGTTCATAAGTGTTGTGTGGATGAGACAGACACTGAAGGATATCAGAGTTGTATATGATGAGCCTATTTCTATCTTTTGTGACAATACAAGTGTAATTAAAATTTCAAAGAATCCAGTGATGCACTCAAGGAAAAAGCATATATCTATTAGGTATCACTTTCTGAGAGAGAAGGTTATGGAAAATGGGGTGAAACTTGAGTATGTACTTGTAGACACTTAAAAATATCCTGAATGGTATTGCACACTTGAATCCCATATATTAGCATCATTTCATCCTGAAACCCATCTTCTATTCGCTTGTTTGATTAAATTAACCTAGTTATTTAATCAACTGCCTCATTTTTACCTATTAATCTAGTTTACCTAATTGGGTTGATTCACCCCCTTTCGTACTAACATTTCACCTTGTTTAATTGAATAAATCAAATTATTTAATTTAAACCTTATTTCCTCTCATTTCATTAAATAATCTTTATTATTTAATTAAATGTCATTTTGAACTCCTTTTTCATTAAATAAGTTGATATTTAATGGATATCATATTATTCTCCATCTTGCACATTCAAATTTAGTTTTAATTACTAAATTGCTAATTTCCCCTCCAATCCACTTGCATAGGGAATATTCTAGAGGAATATTCTCCTATTTGGCTCTAAAATTGGAATGATTTTTTTCAAACAAACTTTGTAACAAACTTTCAAAGTTGTTACAAAGTTTGTTTGTTTGAATCATTCTTATCCATTGATCTTTCCTTGATCAATGTGATATTTGATTCTTATCCATTGATGAGAATCCTTAATCCATGTTTCACCCTCCTTTTCATCTTGACCATTGATTGACCAAATCGATCCGAGCCCTTGATTTTTCATTTGCTTTCCTATAAATACATCACTATTTGGAGAGAAATGGATCCATCTTTTGATACAAAAGTTATGCTATTTAAATTAATATTCACTTTCATTCGTATTGAGCATCATTTAGCATTTTAGTTTAATATTCACTCATATTTAGCTTAAGCATCCATTAATGGATTCCATGTTAACTTAGTTTGCATCCATTTTAGCATAGCTTGCATCCATGGCTTACATCTTTGAATTTTGTTTCCATATAGCATAGATTCCACCCATTTTATCAAGCATTTCAACATTTAGAACTCGTCCTTATCATACTAAACTAGTTTCATATCATGTTTCATTCATATCTCATTGGTTTCGTTAATTTTCTTCATTAAAATCAATCGAAACAAACTCATATTATCCAATGGATTGGGAAAGGATTGTCATTCCACATCAATGCGACACCACTCCCCCAATAGGATAAGATTCGATGCCTTAGAATAGATTTCCCTTACGTTTTCATGTTGATTTCATGTTAGTTTAATGGGTTCTTGTTCTTTGAAATTTCAAATATCTTATTGGGATCATTTCTTAGGGGATTAAAAAGGGTATAAATTCATTTGGATCTATCGTATTTAGTTCACACTATGACTTTGGTCACATTTTGGCACTAGGAGGGCTATACTAATCGAATCTGATGAATTTCTTTTTAGATTCCCGTGTTTTTGGTTTTGCAGATATATCGATGCTCTTGATGGATTTAGTGATGCACCTGATATGCATCGCTATACAACGACACACTTTGGTTTAAATTCAATGACACATAATTAATTCAGTGACATATTTTAATTTTGTCAATGCATATTTAATATAGCGATGCTATTGTGTTTTTATTAACATCATGATTTTCATTATAGCGACACATGCATTATGGTGACACAATTGATGTGACTATTTTACTGTAGAGCGATGCACATGATTTTCACCAGAGCAACACACTTCTAATATGGTGGTGTTTGATAGATTCAGTGACACAATTAATTTCAGTGATGATTTTTACTAGTAAACAAAAAAAGAGCTAATTTTGACATGTTCTTTAAATTTTTATTTCATGCACTCTCTAACATGTCACTGACATCTAGTTTTTATTTTTGAGGCTAACTAGTTTTGTAGATTTGAAAACATTTGAAGTGAAGAAGCATACTATTGTTTGTCCATACATTGGAAAAAGTGTTTTTACACTTATGGGACAATTATAACCCATCATATGTTGCCTTGCTGTATGTTTTAGGACCAACTAAACTTCCATTGGGTTTAAAATTTACTTTCAAAGTTGGTTAAAATTGGACCCCTACATCCTCATTTTGAGATATTGGCTTAAAATTGAACAAAAACAATCTAACACTTCCATTGGTGCTTAAAATGAAGTCATTTAGCTTTAGGGGGTTAAAATGAATGAGTGCTTGCTTTGTTTGTGTGCACTTGTAGTGTGTATCCACTCCCCTTGCACTTTGTGTGATCTTGGGTGAAGGGAAACACTCAAGTGTACATTCTTAGCATTGGTGCACTTGTAGTATGTATCCACTCTCCTTGCACTTCGTGCGATCTTGGGTGAAGAGAAATACTAAAGTATACTTTGGTCACCCTTAAGAGAGGACTTACTATAAGATACATCCCTATTACACCCCAATTGTGTATTCACTATTTACTATTACTATGTAGGGTAAATGCGAATGTAACTTGAATTTTGAAGGTGAATAAATTGTGCTTGCACTTTGTTATCAATGAATTATGAATGAATGTTATCTCATTTAATGATATGTGAAGAAATGCATATATGTGAAATGGATGGTTATTGAATTGATATTCTAACTATGGAGATGTATTATGTGTAATGCATATTTTGTTGAATAGTTGACTACCGTGGGCACATGTTAGTTGGATGCAGATATATGTTCAATCCTCCAAGCGGAGGGGAAGTATCAATCATGAGAAGATATTGGTTAGGTAACTAGTAATGTAACCTATTTGAGCTTACACACACTCACAGTAGTATGGTTGAGTCAAGTTATTATGTTGGGAGTTGGTAAGTCATCCTTAGTTTGATGTGTCTGCATTAGTATGGGTCTCGATTACTATTGAGTGCATTATTGGGTGAAGTTTATCTATTTGAGCTTGTGAGTTCTTCCTTGTATTACTATGTTTGTATTGATGAGTTGAACACACGTGGAATGTATGTATATGCATACATAAGCATGTCGATGATAGACCCTACACATGAAGGAACACGTACATGAGGGTACATAGGTAGATGTACCTATGCACACTTATGAACTGGTTGCTTATGTGCATGTAACTATCAAATGGACCTTACACCATGTATATGTATAGATATATCGCATGTAGATACCTATCAATACGATAGTAATTGTGTATGAGTGTGGTGTGCAATTGAATGTGTATAAATATATGATATATACATATATCCATATGTATACATGTATCAATACACACGTATGTTTGGAAAACAGGCAATGCCCATACGAATGTATTAATATATGTACACATACGTATACATGTACAAAGAGGCATATAGATATGTATATATATGTACACAATCGATGTAATTGTTGTTACTATGAGAATGCTAACTTGTTTGTATTCATTTTTATATTGAATATATACATACTTTATTGACCTAAGATATATATATATATATACATATATATGTGTGTGTGTGTGTTGATATATATATATATATATATATATATATATATATATATATATATATATATATATATGTAAATATATGAATATATATTTATATATGAACATAAACTTGGAGGTCAATTAACATATGTAATGCTTAAAGGCCAATATATTCAAATGAGCATAGGCCGATTGTATATAACATATACAAAGCATTTTAAAGGCCAAATATAATACATATTGGCAATAAGTAAAGCTCGAATTATATGCAATGTATAGCACTACAAATAAGTCGATATATCATGTAAACTTAGTCGATGCTATGGAATAGCATATTTGACTTGGTAAACATTGATTTACTTAGCTTAGGAAATTTCAGATCATAAAGCGATGGATTAGGTATCAGCAACATTGTAAATGTAAAACACATGATAATACGATAAATGACAAGGCAATGAAATAGTCAAAGTAGATTTATGAGACAAAGTGACTCTTTATTCCTCTATTTGCTACAGTGCATAGACTTAGTTGACTTGTGCAAAGTGTTGCATTTAGAAAGAAGACTATTTTAATAATTAAAGTTGCACCAACAAATAGGGAGAGTGGTTGCTTTCTTAGCGCCATATTCTGAAGTTTTAAATGTTGTAGAAGTCCATTTTGGAAACAATTCGACTGTCACCATTTGATCATGTGCAAATTGAAATAGTCTTTAGCTGCTGTTAAAACATAGAGGTCGAATTGTAGCTTCTTGTGCTGAGTAAAATCTTTGATTGCTGCCACCTTTTTTCCAAGTGAAGTGAGTCGACTAGCATGGATGCTACTATCAATATACATGCCTTTTCTATAGGTTGTGAAGTCTCCTTTCTGCTGTGTAAATAGAGAGGCATGCTCTGTCATTTGAGGCATTCTATTTCATACTATTACACACTTCTATTTTGCACTTTTATGCAAGATTAATCTACTGCTTTTTGTGAGAGCCTTGAGTGTTTTGTGAGGAGCTTTATTATTTGAGTTATACTTGAGAGAAGCATATTATCAACTTGTGAGAGAGGTTTTATTGAGGCATTGCTTGTGAGGTCAAAGTGAAGCTAGTAGGCTACTATTGGAAAGTTGTGCAACAAATCAGTCAATTGGATAAGCGTATTATAGGCATGGGGATACATCTTCCTTTATTTTTCTTTGTTTATGAAAGATTGATTCTTGAGTTATTTGTTTGATCTTTTGAGATTACTTGCATTAGGGAAATATAGTTGTTTATGTTGTTTTTTGAAGTGCTTGTAATTATTCCATAATAGGAGGGATTGTTTGTCATTGATGTTATTATACTAGATATGATTAAACAAGGGTAGATTAAAGGTTACTCATAGCTAAAGTTATTTGATTATACTAGATAGATAGTGGGTTACTCCTGGGATTATTTGTCCATTGAAGGGAGGAAACTTGTTCATATGCTTTGTGAGTAGAAATACTATAGAATTTGTGGGAAATGGGATAGGTTAATTATGGGGTTAAAGATTTCCCATTGGAGGGATTACCTATGCATAGATTATAGTGGCCTTAATTCAAATCGAGGTTAAGTAGTATAAGTGGATAAAATGACCATCACTCGAAGTACTGAGTGAGAACACTTTGGCCAAAGTAGTGTGATTACCTTTGGCTCCACTGTTAGTTCACCATGTCCATGTAGTGCATGCTAGTTCCAGATTGTAGGGTTACAAGTTCTAGTCGTGTAGGGAACAACACTAAGCTCAGTGTGGTTGTCGTATGAGGTTACTCCACCAATCTCTTCATCGAAGGGTAGGGCCATCTATCATATGATAGATGTGTGGGGGATCGTATATGAGTCTTTGGTTGGCGGAAAAGCGCTTGAGTGATGCTTCTCCTCCTCA
>VDFB02353493.1:261257550-261319631 GCA_007258455.2 Sequoia sempervirens
CTAAATATTTTCAATTGAAGAGAGTGTTATGTGGGAAAAGGGATCTAGGGTCTAAAGCATACCTTTCCTAACATTACATTAGAGAGGAAACAAAATTGATCACATAAGACCACTTGGCTACTATCCTCAATGGAAGAGCCAAAATGATTGATCAGGGTTTTGGTCCCTCCTTTTGGTGGGGGTTGATTGATTTGATATTGTATGTGTGTGTCTCTATGATGTGCAAGTGAATTAAAGGTCAACTATGAGATAGCAACCAATTGATATGAACATAAAAAATGCAACACTAAAGTTCACAAAAACTAATAATAGAATAGTAGAATGTAGAGGTACAGAGGAACTTGACATGTAAATTGGTTCTCAAATTTCCTAGTCAAGGGTGATGACACCCTAGACTAGAAGATGCTACTTCCTAGAATCTATAAATAGGTACATGTAGATCACAATCTATAGCCTTGTTCCTCCTAAACCCAACTCCTAAACACTATTTATTGATGAATAATCCTTCTTTCCCTAATTGGTTGAAATAGAAGGCTTGAATGCTTGATCTTGCAATTAGGTCTTCAATCTTTTCCCAAATTCACTTCAGACTTTCCACTTGCAAACAAGAGAGGGGAGAGATGGTTGTGCAATATAGGGGAGAAATCAAATCTTGCAAGCAAATCCCCTTCCTTGACATTTTTCTTCTCAGGAAACCTGATGGATCCATTGGTCATAGTGTGTTCTATAAGGCCACTCATATGGATCTTTACCTCCTCTCTTCATCTCATCACCACCCCTACCAAAAAAGTGGTGTCCTCAAAACTCTTCCCTTGAGAGCCCATCAAATTTGTGACTAGGATCACCTAGCTCTAGAGTTGAACCATCTTTGAGTCAAGTTTTCAACCTAAATGGGTACTCTAGTAAGCAAATTTCTAGAGCTTTTAGCCATGCCAAGTCGAGTCTCCCTGGCGTTTCTAAACCTAACCCCTTCTTTGATCTCTCAATTGCTTCCCTCCCTTATATCGATGGTCTTTCTCAAAAAAACTCAAGGATCCTCCATAAAAAGGGCCTCTATTGTGCATTCAAGCCCTTCTCGACCTTGAGAAACTGTTTCCCCTCCTTGAAATACTCCAAACCTCCCCTTCTCAACTCTGGAGTCTATAAGGTTGTTTATTCATGTGGCACTCCTTATATAGGAGAAATATGTTGCTCTTTCAACACTAGAATCAAAGAGAATTATGTTGACATCAAACATGAACAGGTTCTCAAATCTACTCTAGCTGACCATTCCACTTCTACCAAACACCACATCTGTTTGGAAAAAAACTCAAATCTTGTTCAAAGAGGACAACTTCTTTAAAAGGAAACTCAAAGAAGCCATTGGAATCAACAATCACCCCTAAAACCTTAATCACGATGAGGGGTGGAGGTCATATCAATCTTGGAATCCCCTGTTATCCAACATAAGATCCCACCATCTCCCTTCTTCTAGGTAGTTTCTTCTTTCCTGCCCTTCTATTTTGTGGTCTTGGCCTTTGTTCCTATGCTCTAGCGTCCTTTGGCTTAGGGTTGACCTTTTAGGGGTTTCCTTTCGTTGTTTTGGTGTTTGGTTTTTTATTTCCGTCTTTCTCTTAATTTTTCTTTAAATGGTGTTTTGCTTTCCTTTTTCTTTTTTATTCTATCGTATTGTCCCTCTTATTTGTAATTTTTTTCATATACATGTACTTTATATAAGTCTCCTTTTATTTTCTTCTTTCTTCCATATTCCATTATTTCCTTCCATTTATTTCATTTATTAGTCTCTTTCTTTTTTATTCTTTTATTCATTGATAGTTTCAAATTTTTGTGGTTGCTCTTTGGTTTCTTTTAATTTTTAAAATTCTCTTTGTTCATGTCTTAGTTCTTTTTCTCTTCCGTTGTTTCTTCTCTTTTGTATATGTAAGCTTCTTTTTGTTTTTACTTTATTGCATTAGTTATTTTTTTCCTTATTTCACATTCATTCATATTTATGCACTTATTTTCTTCTCTTATTTGCTCTCAAGCTTTTATATTCTCTCATCTTTTTTATCTTCCTTAATTTCTAGGTTTCGTTCTTTCATTTACCTTTGGGCTTTTTCATATTTTTTTGCTTGCTTTCATATATGTATGCATACATATACTTATTTTTGGGTTTGGTTTTTTCTTGTTTCCTCCTTAATTTTTTCTTTATGATTCTTTATTCAAGCTTCTAGTTCTCTTTCTCTTTCAATACATCTACCTCCTTTATAGTCTTGGCTTTCTTCCTTCTTTTCTTTTTGTTTATTATGTTTTTTCATTTCTTTCTTTTTTTTATTATATTTATTGTCCTTTCCTTGAATGTGCTTTTGTCTTTAATTTCTTTCATTTTCTCCTTTCCTTTAAGTTTTGGCTTTTTTCTTCATTCTAAGTTTCTTCCTTTTTACTTTTTCTTTTAAGTTTGCTTCTCTTATTTTCTCGTTTTGTATATTTCTTTACTTAAGTTTTCTTTTCTTCAATTTTTTAAAGATTTTTGTATTTGGTTTGATTCTATTTTATTGTCTTTATTTTGTTGTATCTCTTTTTCTTTTTCAATTTTATTTTTTTCTTTGTGCTTCTTTAATCTTTGGGCTCTCTGGTAAGTCTAATCTTTGTCTTCTATCGCTTTTTTTCCTTACTATCTATTTCTTATTTTCTTTCTATTTTTTTAATATTATATTGCAACCCCTTATTTCTATTTTTTAAAATTTATTTGTCTTGTCTTCTTTGGCTTGCGTGCAAGCTTCTCCCCCTCTCCTTGGTTCTTAAATTTGATCTTGGTCTGCAACTAACCAAATTTTTCCTTATGCTCTTTGCTTCATCCTAATGATGGATCACAAAGTGTGATTTGAAATGTTGATGCAAAAAACTATACACAATTGAATCCAAAAATCTATTCAATATAATTAACATGGATTGTGGAAATTTGATATCATTAATTAATTCAAACCTCATTTTGGTGTTTCCACCTCTACAATGGGTATGATGATGCAAAGAATCCTTACCCTCAATTGAGCAAAGGAAAATGGATAAAAACAAGTGATGAATGACAAGTGTTGCAACTTACCACTCAAACATGATCTCTTTAATGGACTAAAGTCATGATGCACATCTCATGCAAGGAAGATTTGTTTGTTGATAGGAAGTCTTGCAAGTGTTAGTACTCACAAAATAAAATGAACACAAAACATGAATAGTCTTACTTATAAACTTGATGCATTGCTAACATGAATATTGACTAATGAAAAGTGTTGTAATAATGTTGCTTATTATACTCTTGAATTTTCTTGACTACTTTTTAAGATGCACAATTGCAATTCAAATTTACTTGTGTTTTCAAATGGTGAAAAATACTTGTATTTGTATGCATTTCTTCAGTTCCCACAAAATTAATTGTGAAAAGCAAAAAAATGAATTTGGATTTGCAAACATAAATTGTTTTACAATAAAATATTAGAAATTGAGCCAAAATAGGTTGGTCAATGGTGTTGGCACCCTAGACTAGACCTATTTTTGGGGATTTTGTTATCATTAATAATTAATTAATAGTAATTGCCAATTATATCTTGATTTTTAAAAATGATAATAAAATGGGAAAATTATTAGCATAATTAGGTCCAAGCACATAAGGGGGAGCTAAACATTGTGAAATTGTTAAGGTAAAAAATTTATGATGCTACATTTAGCCCCCACTTTAGTGAGAGTATGAACTTACTCTCACACTCACACTAAAGTAAGGCTAAGCCAAGAAGGGTTTATTTATCCAAAGATTCAGGAGGTAGGATAACATTGAGTCTAGGGGATGTGTTATCCCCTAGTCTCAAGATCTTGTGAAATAAAACTGTAAAGACAAAGGAACACACATACATAAGGTGTAATGTAGCCAAAGATACAAACACATAACATACACTATGAAGACACAAAGCATACATAATGAAGACACAAATCAAACATAAGATAATACATGAAGTAAACACACAAAAGATGAAAGGTAGACACATTAAAAAAACAACACAAACAATAAAAATAAGACATAAATTCAAGGTTATTATGCTAAAAAGGATTTGAGATAGTAAGGTAAAGAGACCTCGGTCTAAAATTTTTGTCTCAAATATCAAACATCATCCATCGAATATAATGTTAGACATGATGGTGCTCTCATAGGACTTAGCAAGTTGTGTTATGTTGGATCACTTATGAGCTACATAGATCCCCTGGCTAGAAAGTTGTGTTATGCTAGGTGCCCATGCAATATGATGGGTTTCACAAGGCTAGCAAATTGCATTATGCTAGTTTACTCATGAAACACATGGCTCCACTAGCAAGCAAGTTGTGTTATGCTAGAGGTAGCCATGTAAAATTGATAAATGATAGGTCCCATAAGGCTAGCAAGTTGTGTTATGCTATTTTAATACACATGAGACACATAGCTCTACTAGCGAGCAATCTACATTATGCAAGGTGGGCATATAAAAATGCTCAAGTTCATAAGTCAGCAAGCTCTGTTATGATAGGTCAATGAATTTTTTGGAAAATCACACGTTAGGGAGCACATAAAAGTTTAACATCATGAGGGATGAATTGAAAATCACACTTTAAGGAGCACATAAATGTTTAACATCATAGGGGACGAATGATAACCATGCCTCATGGAGAATTAAAAAAATTAGTTCACCACCAAGGGGACATGCCAATAAATCAAATCTCACAAGATGCTAATGTGTAGATATATGAAAATGGCTAAGGTGATATTCCCCTATTAAAATGTTAGCATACTTACTATGCTGATATTTTTAGGGAAAATGAAGCTGGGAGAGGGGACTCTCAAGAAGGATGGACACCTCTAAAACTTGTTATCCTTGCTCCCCAAGCATATAGGCAAGGACAAACATGATAGAGACTACCATGTTGCTACCATATAAGAAATATGATTGCACATAAGATTGTACCATAATAAATGGAAATATGAGAAAACACATTGAGCTATAAATGCCACATAGTGAGGATCGACACCATAGGATGGATTTTATCATTTATAATGAATAGTTGCATCAACACATTGAAGAGTGATAACACCACAATTGAGAAGACACATATTTTATTGCTCAAGGCCTAACATTCATTTATGGAATGACCATGCACTCAATGATATGCACAAAAGTAAATTTTTTGAAACTTCTTACATGTTGGAGGAGGAAGAGTAATTAAGTGGGCTTTGAGAATCCTCAATAAAATATTCTCTTGCTTGGATAGGGGATAAGGAGTAGGAGACAATCCTTTCTCATGTGAAGAAAAGTTTCCTCGCTTAACATAAGAGGTCATAAATATAGTAGATGATGGGGGATGTGATATAGATAAAGGAGAAGGTTGGAGGCCTAAACCTCTTTTAGTAGGGTATGATGTAGACTTCACATTACTCTTGACTCCTTGTTCCATGTTTTCATTATATTCAATTTTAGAATTTTATATCCATCCCCATAACACTTTTCTGATTTATATGGAGAAGTGTTGTCTAAATGATTATAAGAATAATGGATTATTTTTCAAGAATGAAAATCCTTTTTAGGTGCTAAAATTTTAGGATTAGATATTGCCAACATACAAGGGATGAAAGCTAAAGAGCCCCCATCATTGTAATGGGATGATGGTTTTGGATTTGTCAATATAGAATAAAATTTTGAAAATGAAACAAAAGAATCCTTAGGTTTAGATTGTGAGATTTTGTACTCTCCCATAAAGGAGGGTGCAAAATATAATGAACACCAATCATCACCAAAACATGTACTTGAAGATGAAGCATTATTGTAATCATTATTTGAAATTTGAGAAGATGAATGACAAGATTGTGTTGAAACAACCTTTGACTCTCTAGGCTTTAATGGTGAGATTATATACTCCCCATGAAAGTAGGTGTAAAATATGTAAAATATAATGAACCCCAATCATCACCAAAGAGTGTATTCATAGTATCATTATCATTGGAAGTTAATGATTCAACTTTTAAAGATGGAATCAAAGTTCTAAGAGAGTGGAAATGTTATGTTTGATTGGTAAATAAATTTTTGGATCCTCTTTAATTGTATATACCTTATTATTGTATTCATATCTCATTGTACAATTAAGAGTAGATGAGAATCCTTTCATGGAATGAATCCATAGTCTACCAAGAAGAATATTATATAAGAATATTATATGAAAGAGGATTAGGTATGACAAAAATACCGGTAGGAAATGTCACATGTCCTAACTTAATGGGTCATGTAATTATATCCAACGATTTCCTACCAACATTATCAAAGGCACAAATGGAAAGAATATCAAATTTTATGAGATATTTATCCACACCAATCTTATGTAAAAGGTCAATGCCACAAACATTCATAACAAATCCATTGTCAATGAGAGCATGTCTAAGACCACTTTAATTTATGGCTACAAATATCATTAGGGAATTATTTTGGTTTTGTACTTTGAGACAAGGTAATTTATGTTTTTGTAAATGTGATATCCACTTTTTGCATTCATACCATCTAGCAAGGTTACTAACTGATTCAGTTTGATAGAAGGCAGTATCATAATATTCTTTAAAGCCTCTTGGAGCATTTCATGGTAAGTAGGTGAAGTTTGGATTAAGTCCCAAAGAGAGATATTTGTTAGAGTATTATGAAGTTTCTCAACAAGATCATACTCTTTGTCATTTTTTTAAGGAAGACGAGGTGTGTGGAGAGGATATGGCTAAGGAAATGGAGTGGAGGTTGGAATTTTCTTTGGTTGTTTATTATTTTGAGTGTTATATATGTGAGCCACAACATGATAATGTGGTTGTTACAACAGATTTGGGTGTGTCAGTTTTTTTGTAAATTTTAGGATATGACAAGGAGGTTTGCATTGATTTGAAGGAGGTACAATAATGAGGAAAGACATAGTTTGATGTTTAGGAACATGGGAAGGAGGATAAATTATAATATTTGGCTTAGGATATCTCTTGAGAGGGGTAAAGGGAAACATCTTGAGAAGATACAAAGTCTAGGCACAAAATGTTGTTTGGTTGTTGTCCCCAAGGGAGAACCAAGTAGGTTGGCTAATATTTTGATCACTCTTGATGAGAGACACAAATTTTTATGACAATGCAATGAATTAGTTAAATTAGGACCAAACTAGAAATGCACAACAAAATCTAGAAGTTTTAGGGAAAACTTCCAGAAATAGGCACTAAATCTAAATAGAGATCATAGACAGGGTTTCACATGAAAAAATGATGCCAAAATGATTGGTTAGGAGCATGGGTGCCCTAGATTGAAATTGAAAAAAAAAAGTTTCAAATAATACACATATAAATAAAATTTTGTAAGTCTTTTTATGTGAATACCTAGGTACGAGAATTAACAAAGCCCAAAAAATCAATATACCCTAATTTGATGATTAAGAGCACATACAAGCATGAATAAGGGATTTTAAGCATTCCAAGGAGTTAATGGATGAAATCAACTACATAAATGAGTTCCCCCACGAGGTATGAAGTTCTGATAAAATTGATATGCTAATGAAAATGTGGTAAAATATGTTCAAGTTTATGTTTTGATCTAAACCCTAAACAACTAAAATCAGATTTGAAACAATGCAATTAAAGCTAACTATTTTGAAATTTTGATCTAACTTAAATTCTCCAAGGTGTTTTAATGTTGAATGAATAAAAAGTGAAAATCTTTAATCTTGAAAATGAAACAAATGAAAATCAATAACAACACCTTCAAATGTATTTTTTTAGTTTAATTAAACATAGGTTTTTCACCGAAAATCAAGCTCTTTGTTTTGCACATGTGGAAAAATAGTAGATTATTAAAAAAAATTGAAAAATATCTATGCACTAGATATTGATGTCCTTGATCCAACAAAAACAATTGAATTTTGATACATATAAAAAAATTTATGTGTTAGCAAGTAAACCTATGTTTGAATTGTAATTGGTTTGACTTCAAAACTTAATTAAGAAAAAAATATTCAATAAAACACTATGAAACCAATTGCATGCACTAGATATCGTAGTTACAAATCTAAATTCGAAAAAAAAAAGAATTTTATCCTTCATAGAAAAAAAAATGTGTTAGCAAGTACACATCACTCTTTAAAAATGGTGTTTACTGTTAAAAACTAGTTTTGAAAGGAGATGAAAAAATAAATGTGATTTGATTCCAATTTTTTTTAAATATACATTTAGAATCTACAGACAAAATGTCACAAATCACTAGTTTTCATCCTCTTCAAATTCCTCATGGTTTAGCAACTATATGCGCCTGGAAGTGGAGATTTAGTTAAAAAAATCAGTTCAATGTCCAGTTTGGTCAAAAATTGTAAACAAGTATTGTGGGATCATCCCAATTTATTTGGGGGGATGGGGTTGTTTCCCACTCTTAACATGCTGAAGATGCTTGAGTACATCTTTATTCATGGATGCATTCGGTCTTGTGATACCATAGTTTTGGGATGTTATGTAGTTTTATGAATCCACTTCTAGTTTCCTCTCAACTATTCTCTATAAATTGTGTGCATTGGAGTTTTTATTGGTTATTATAGGTGCACAAGTGTTGTTGGAATGTTGTTAGATTCAAGGGAGAAATATGTGTATATGTACTCTTGAATTAAATATTAATATTGTCGTGTGCTCTATTTGATGGTGAAGTTTTTTCTTGAAAGGATTTCTCCACATATATTTGATGTTGTGTGTAGTGTTATTATATGGTTTGCTAGTTTTATATGCATTATCAATTTCTATTTGATTGGTTAATACAATAGACATTAAAATATATACACTTAGTTTAAAGTTATTGCTACAATACTTCACTCCATATTTCAACACATAGGTGAGCCTTTATACTTGAGACAAAAAAATATAATCTAACTAATCTCCTTTGATACACCAAGAAAAATATAATTCCTAATATATCCTTGTAAATTTAAATATTGATGTTATGATGCACTATGTGCTTGTGTGATGATGATATAATGTGATTCCTTGATGCTTTTAGATAACTCCTTAATGATCAAAATGAATTAGTTTTTTTCCTTTTAAATAACACTCTAGTGTGTAAATTCAAATATTTTATGGTCACAGCATAAAAGTATGTCTCATTTTTTGACCAAAGTGCACCATTCACATGAACATTTTTAAATTAGTATTTTCTATCAATCATAGCAAACAAACCATTAAACATTTGAAGATAATGTAAACTAATGATTTGTGTGATTTTCTATGTTTTTAATTATTTTTAATTTAAAAAAATAATTTATCATTTTAAAATATTTGTTAACAACTTGTTTCTTATACTTTATAATATTTTTAATAAATAATATTTCTTCATAATATACTTTGAGCTAGAAATTTAATATTTTTTCATAAATTCTCAAACAAAGATCATTAACACTAATTTATAGGACACAAAAATTTTATTGTATAGTAGTTTTAATTAATTCTAACTATAGTTTAGAAATGTTTCCTATAAAATGTAACTTGTTTTATCTATTTCAAATTAATTATTATTTTTGGTTAAAAGAAAGACATTATTATAAATAGTAGTTGTATTTTAAGAGGGGGATG
Source organism: Sequoia sempervirens (assembly GCA_007258455.2). NCBI lineage: Eukaryota > Viridiplantae > Streptophyta > Pinopsida > Cupressales > Cupressaceae > Sequoia > Sequoia sempervirens. The sequence goes on from VDFB02353493.1 coordinate 261,267,161, forward strand.
ATGTTAGCAGGTCAAAGGTAAAAGCAAATCTTACTGTACATAAGCTACCACAAAAGGGTATGTGAGGAAGGAAGATACATTACATGTAACTAGTAGTCATGTCCCTTAAATGGGAAAGGATATATATATGCAATATAAATCATATATGGATAGAGATAGGAGATATATGATAAGGGCGAAGACTAAGACCTGCCTTTTGTATACCATTATAATATAATATAAGGAGATATAAGGGTTTACCTATATATACGTTATGGATGAACGAATGATTCTTTTGTTGTTATCATAGTATACATTTTCTGTTCATCTTAATACCTTACCACAAATGATTATTTCTCTTACTAGATCCTCTGAGGTATAAACTAACTACATAAGAGGTCATAGGATACAAATCTCCATATTGTACTTCCCCATTCTTCTTGACAACAAAGTCATCTAGATGGGGTATAGGAAACTTATATTTGATGATGATTTTATTTATTTCCCAATTATCTATACGGGTAAAAGCACGAACTTGTGTCACACTTTATAAAGGAATCAGCCAACAACAAAAAAAAATGAACTTTGACCACATAAAAGTGGTCTTTATGTTTTGAATTTCAAAATGATGTAAACTAATGAAATGTAAAACTTTTGATGAAGTTTATTCCTCTAATTTTTCAAATATAAAAAAAATAAAATTTCATTACTTTTTTAATCAATTTAAGAATAGATTTTGGAATGCTGAAAATTTCATAAAAAAGTGACTTCAAGGGCCATCAAGAAATAAATTGAAAAAAAATTCATTTCTCCCTAATTTTTTTTCTCCAAATAAGTAACTTCAATATCATGTGCATGGAAAAAAAATCAAATTTTGATGTATATTTTTCTCATAATAATGTTTTAAAGTCAAACTTGTTAGAATTCGACAGTTTTCATGGGCCGTCAACTATTATCTATTTTTTTTAATCATTTTCAAAAAATAAATTATACCCTTTTGAAGAAGACTCTCTCCACTTGTGCCCCATATATTTTTAAAAAAAAATTAATATGTTTTACTATTTTAAAAAAAAATTCTAATTAGCCTCTTTTTTAACTTTAACAACCTACCTGCAATATTTTAAAAATAAAATATATTAAAACTAATTAAAATATTAAAAAAAATACATATTTGGATTCAACACTCCGAGCTCTACAAAAGGGTATTTTTCTTTTTTGTAGAAAATCCATTCTGACTGAAGAAATACTTAGTTGAAGTTGAAAGTTTTAGAAAATTCTGAAAAAAGCTGAGTTGGTTGCCAATTAGGATGCCACATAGACAGTTTCGGTAGAAAGGGTTTCGCCCGAAACCCTTTCTATAGAAACCTCACACATTAAAAAATCCAATTTCAAAGCCAATTTCAAAGCGAGAAAAGGAAAAATTGTTTTTTTTGGGATTTAGGCGAAACTTATTTAGCCAAAACCCTATGTACCATGTATGAGCCACGTGGTTTTGGTCAAAACCTATTTGGACAAAACTTTTTCATCTAAAAATATCTCGCTCAGAACTATTTATTTGGTCGAAAGTGTGACACAACTTTGTGCTTTTACCCATACACATTCTCCATCCTTCATTAAATTTGATAATATAGTTGTTGAATAAGGACTCATGCTCTCCTAAGTTACTACTTTCTTCACCAACTCAATCACTTGCTTATTCAATTTTGCATGTTCTATTGAAATCATCTTATAGGTTGCTTATTTGGGTCAAGATGATCCTACAATTAAATAAATATGATGATAAATGTCTCTCTTTGGTGTTAAGGCATCAAGTATAACATTTACATATTCTTCCAACACTTTTGTTTCCTTATGCTAATATTTTCCCACTTCTATCTCTTTGTTCTTTTCCACCAAGACATAATAGAACAATTTCATCTTTATATCCCTAATATTCTCTTATGAATAGTATACCCTCTACTTTTCATTCTTCTTTAAGAGGTAATAAAAATAGCTTTAAACCATTAAATATATATATATATATATATATATATATATATATATGTTATTCTCTCCACAATGGATCACTTCTCTATCATACTTATATGGTTTTCCTAGAAACAAAGACATACATCCATTGGGATAACATCACACTAAATTTAATCCCTAGAGTTCTTTCCTATTGATAACTTGATCAAAAACCTCGTATCAATAGTAACTTACTATCCTCTCTTAAGCCAAGAAACATGCTAAGGATGAGAATGTGAAAACCTCTTATTTTTTACCTTTTCATTACAAATGATATTTTCACTCCTCACACCATCAATCATTAGTTTGCAACCTTTCCTCCTAAAGTGGACTTGGTCCATAAATATGTGTATGAAACCATGATTTGCTGCTATGTTTAGCAAGAAGATATTCTTTCCATGGATAAATCATTTTTCTTCTCATCATGAAGCTCTCATCTATTTTTCTTACATAGCTTCTATATTACATTCTTTAACATTAATCATGATGCAGGAGCATCCAAGGTGTAAGAGCAATCTTGCATCACCCAAAAAAATGTTGTTTCTTTTCAATAAGGGCTAAATTTGGTAGGGTTACTATTTTTGTAAGTTTGCATTTATGCACAGTTGGACACAAAATCTTACACAAACCTCCAAAATGGTAAATTGAAGCCAATGGCGAAGAAATCACTTCAATACCATTTGTCATTTGAGAGATTAAAATTTTAATTTTCAAAAATCCTAGTAAAATCTTTGGGGTCAATTTTGAGGCACTTAGAGGCTCTAGATGGGCTTGAAAATTGGTGGACAATGAAAGTAGTTGGCCTTTTGGCCCTACTTTATGACACAAGATTTCTCGAGACCTTTCCAAAAAGGTATTATAATAGAAAATTCAACGATCGGATCAAAAGTTATGGCCCTGCGAAGTTGTAATACCAAAATTAATAACATTTCAAAATATATTCCCGAGGAAGTTACACTTTCTAGAATATTCTAGGGCGGTTACACTTTCTAGAAGATTCTAGGGCAGTTTCACCTTCCAAATAAACTATTTAAAGGGGGACTACAGAGAGGAGGCAAGAGCAGAGTAGATGGTGGCTCTGATTTGCAGATTTGCATATTTATGTAATTAGAAAGCCCATGCGATGGAAAATATGATGTAATTTCATTTTCATTTTAGTGATAATAGAAAATATTTTCTTTCCTTCTTGCATTTTGTTTGTGCCATTATCTATTGTTTTTGTGAGTTTTAGATTGTAAGGGGAGTACCCTTCATCAAATCTCAACCAAATTCACTCTTGGTCTGGATCAAAATAGTGTGAATCCTACTCTTTGATGCCTTTGATTCTTACACTATTGGACTATTATTATTTTGACACCTTGTGATTATTGTGGATTATTATTATAATTAACTTATGGTGATATTAGTATATTATATTAGATTTGGATTTACATGCATATGATAGATGATTATATATAAGTTTGTAGCATTTGTATATTTCTTCTCATACGTGTATAGCCTCCTCATTCTATTAGTATTGTGCTTAAACCTTAAATTTCTATCCAATGTTGAACTTACTTTGATACCAAATGATACATCCAAAATTATTACAAAAAAGCTAACAACAATCTTTAAGTGTAAAAAAAATCTTGATCTCATTCTTCAAAATTTGAACCAAAAATACATAAGTCCTTTAAAATGAAATATACTTAATAACCACTATATATCCTAATTAAGGTGCACCAAAAAATTAGTCAAACTAAAATCTACCTAGAGTAATTGAAATTGCTAAAAATAAAAAAAAATGCTAATTTTAGTAATTTTATATTTAAGCATGTATGGACCTAAAAATTTAGCCATAATTCTTACACAAATGAATTAGTATTGGGATTGAATTTCAACCCAATATCACACTTATACACCAAATTATTAGACTTATAGAATTCTAAAAATATTGGAAAAATTTAAATTGTAATTTTAAAGCTCTAGATGGTTGAAATTGGCCCACAAATTTGGTTAGATTTTGGCATAATTGACTACCATCAATTACAAAGTCTTAATTCTCCTTGAACTCAAGTTACTTTAGAAAAAAGGGGGTTATGTTAGCTACCTAGATAAAATTTATGACCTCTAGAAGTTATGCTACTACATCAAGATATCAATAAGGATCAGGTATACATAAAGCTTTTGTTAATTCATAATAAGTATTTTGACACCATTTTTTAAAGATTTATTATGCAAGATTATAAAATAGTTAGTATTCTTTTACTAGTTGGCATAAGGTTTCTTTCAATATGTGTCCTAAATTGAATAATGATCTTGAGGATATTTCTTATGTAGCATATAATAGTGCTATTGGTAGACCAATGTATACAATGGTTTGCACTAGATTGGATATTACACAAGTAGTGAAAATTCTTAGTAGGTTTATGTCTAACCCTAGTAAGGAGCATTAGACTTATGTTAGAAGGTTGTTTAGATATTTGTGAGGAAAATTTGATTATTTTTTATGTCATTATAGTTTTTGGTGATGTGGGCAAGACATTAGTATTTGGGGCTTTGTTGATGTAGATTGGGTAGGTGACTTGGATAGTTAAAGGTCTAGTAGTGGTTATGTGCTCCTTTTCTTGGTTGTGTAGTTAGTTGGATGAGTAAGAGATAGACCATAATTTCTTTATCTACCATTAAAATAGATTGTATTGCTACTACACAGACCTCTAAAGAGGTAATATGCTTATAGAGACTATGTTTAGGTGTTGGTTTTGATTGCAAGGTGGTTAAATTTATATATGATAGTTAGAGCAATATTTTTTGACCAAGAATATCATGTACCATTCTCATGCTAAACATGTCAACCTACAATATCATGCCATTCACAAGATGATAAATAATGGTAACATCATGTAATAAAAGGTTAACACTCAAGATGATGTTTCTTATGCAATCACAAAGCTAGGAAGCATGGAAAAGTTCTCTTGGGTGTAGAAATGTCATAGGACTTGCATCTTGCGCTTGAATTATTTTATGTTTTTTTCTTATTTCATTACAATGTATAATAGCAAGTGAGAATGTTAGGAAAGTTTGATATTTAATTGCAATCTTGATCTCTACTATTAAATATCCCCGCATCTTGGAATGGGTAATTGGATGCCCATGTAGGTGATTTTGGGATATTATTATTTAATTATTCTGCTTGTAACTTATAAATATTGGTTGTAACGACATTGAAGAGGGAGTTGGAGAATAATGGCGGTAGTTATAATTGATGACTTCATTTACACCACTTTCTCAATCCTAGGCACTAAAGAATGGAGAATCTTTGCATGTCAAGTGGGGTCCACAAGGACGATGGAGAGCATAATGGAGCATTATTTCAGGGGACGGGGGTGTTTACCACTCTTAACATGTTGAAGATGCTTGAGTACATTTTTATTCATGGATGCATTGCTTTATCGCATGGGGGCATTGGGTCTTGTGATACCATAGTTTTTGGATGTTATGTAGTTTTATGAATCCACTTGTGGTTTCCTCTCAACTATCTTCTATAAATTGTGTGTATTAGAGTTTTTATTGGTTATTATAGGTGCACAAGTGTTGTTGGAATGCTGTTAGATCCAAGAGAGAAATATGTGTATATGTACTCTTCAATTAAATATTAATATAGTCTTGTGCTCTCTTTGATGGTGAAGTTTTTTCTTGAAAGGATGTATCCACATATATTTGATGTTGTGTGTAGTGTTATTATATGGTTTGCTAGTTTTATATGCAAATTATCAATTTCTATTTGATTGCTTAATACATAGACACATTAAAATATACACACTTAGTTTAAATTTATTGCTACAATAATTCACTCTATATTTCAGCACATAGGTGAGCCTTTATACTTGAGACAAAATATAATCCAATTAATTTCCTTTGGTACACCAAGCAAAATACAATTCCTAATATATCCTTGTAAATTCAAATGTTGATGTTATGATGCACTATGTGCTTGTGTGATGATGGCATAATGTGATTCTTTGATGCTTTTAGATATCTCCTTAATGGTCAAAACTAATTAGTGTTTGTCCTTTTAAATAACACCCTAGTGTGTAAATTAAAATATTTTGTGGGTCACAACATAAAAGTATGTCTCATTTTTTTACCTAAGTGCACCACTCACATGAACATTTTTAAATTAGTAGTTTCTATCAATCATAACAAACAAACCTTTAAACATTTGAAAATAATGTAAACTACCTAATGATTTGTGAGATTTTCTATGTTCTTAATTTTTTTAATTTTATAAAATAATTTATCATTTTAAAATATTTGTTAAGAACTTGTTTCTTATACTTTATAGTATTTTTAATAAATAATATTTCTTCAAAATAATATTTTTTCATAAATTCTCAAACAAAGATCATTAACACTAATTTATAGGACACATTTTTTATTGCATAATTCATTTATTAATAGTTTTAATTAATATTAAATATAGTTTAGACATATTTCTTATAGCATGTAACTTATTTTATATATGACAATTTAATTATTATTTTTTGTTGAAAGAAAGATTAATATAAAAGGGTAGTTGTATTTTTTTTAAATGTTTCATTGTTTGCCATTTTTTCACTTGTGTTGAACACAAGTCTTTATGTTTGATAATAAATCTATGTTGATTACAAAATAGAAAATAAATATAATTATTAAGTAAAATATATTAAAAACTATACTTTTTTGGAAAGCCCACAATGGGAAAAATGTTTATGCAAAATTGCATGTCATGGGGACTCTTTGATTATGAAAAATGTGGTCCAAATTAATATATTTTTCCAATAAAATTCTACCATGCATATTGGAGGGAGTTGACTACCACATAAGTACCATTAAGACACCTTTGGGTGAAGGACCTTCCCTAAAATGCATAAAAAAGAAAGAAAGTTGCCTTATAGATGCCACTTAAATACTTTCAATTGAAGGTGGTGTGACATTGTATATTATAAAATGTGCTTTAGAAGGTCATGTAACATCATATATAATAAATAACTTTTATTGAAGGTCAAGTGTGAGTGGTGTCCACATGGTTTTGCTATTGTCTTCAATCAAAGGTGGTCAATTTTGAAGGGCTCCAAATTTTTTATTTTAGAAGTGGCCAACAAGTGAGATAAAACTTTATGCTTCCACCTTTGTACATAATTAAATTTGAATTTCAAAGTTTTGGGGTCAAAATTGTAAGTATGATACTCCAAAATTTCATTATAGGTCAAAGAATAAGGAATCTACAAATTGAATCTAAGTCCTTTGAATGCCTACAAACAAGTTCATTTAAAGCTCTTGTTAATTACTGACTTTTACACAAAAGTAATCATTAGATATGAAATAAACAAATCAAAAATGAAAAAATACTGGATATACTAGATATACACCTTTAACATTACAAATTAAAAGCAATATATAATTAAGAAAAATCTATTTAAAATATAAATTATGTTACCCAAAACTAAAAGTTTATTTACACTATTTAATTAATGAAAACCATTAAAATATTAAAATTTTAATAAGTGTTTAGTATTGAATATTAATATTAAAAAATTATAAGAAATAAAGACTAAAAGCTACCTTAATAAAAAAAAGGCTGACTTAATTATTTCTTACAAAGTCAAAATTAAAGCCAAACAAACAAGGATCTTTAAATTCGATGAAAATAAATGCGGATATTAAATCTTACAACGTTTTGCTTGAGGCGATTCGAAGGTTAGTAAGGCCATACTTTTGTCTGTTTCTTAGGGCTTGATAGCACTTAAATTTCTTGGCAAATTTCTTGAGACTCAATCAAATGTTTCTTTCACGTACAGTCAACCAAAAGAGTTGAAAGACGTTTACAATCATTAAACTATGCATGATAAGCAATTTGTGACAGTTTAAGTTGTGCAAAACACGCCAAGGCGCACAACTGTATATGAGAAAAACGCCACTGAAATAGCGAAATGTCATTATCATGGACTCTTCGTGTTACGCAAGGCTGCATAAACAAATCTTCCAGAAAAGAGTTGACTTAATCGACGCAGTCGGTCGATTTGGTAAAAAAAACAGAACTAAAATAAAATAAATCGCAGAGTCGGTGCTTTGTAATTATCCTTGAATCGTGTATTTGTTTTGCTGTAATAAGACCATGGCACCGTACTCAAACGGTGTATAAAAGTTCAGGATCGTATGAAGGGCGTGCCGAAGATTTCAGCAATACATACGGAGACTCATTTTGTTCCCCACGAACAGGCGTGGTAGAGCCACTCCGGGTACCAGACCGGCTAAACCTGTTAGCCGGTTCGAGTGGCATTCCCACGGTGTAAAGCGGGCCAGAAGAATAACCTTGACCTTTTCTGCCAGTGCTGGAATATGAATGTGCATGTGAAGATACTGGCCCTGAGGCTGACCTCTTCAGAGGCCGTGCCTTCTGCGGAGGAGGAGAAATACTGTACTGTCCATCATTTGTTTTCTTTGCCCGCTGCCAAAATTTCCATGAGGATTTAGATTTTACATTGATGTGATCTGACCTTGTCATTTGCTGCTCAGGCTTAAATGATAACGTTCGTGACATCCGCGGTTTTGTCTGCGTTTCTACTTGCTGCTGCTGTGCCATGAATTTCTGCGCTTCATATAGGACCTACAATTTATTGCAAACATTATGCGGTGTTTAAATTATTGAGGAATTGAATGATTTAAAAAGAACATTAGAAATTAAATTTTGTTAAGCCTTGTAGACTGAACATTAAATAAAGATAATACTAAGATCCTGATGGTGTGAAGGTCCCTCAGATCTGGCTTTTAGCTAAAGGACGCATTATTTTTGCACCAGATGTTACATTCTAAAAAAATACCAGATAATGTTGGATGAGGGATGAGACGGAAACCACGGCAGCATGAAGGCCCTTCAGACTTCACTCTAAGTTAAAGGAGATAATTATTTATGCATCAGATGTTACAAAAATAACATACTGCTGCATAGAGACCCCTCAAATTTAGCTATAAACTAAAATAAGTGATTATTTATGCACCGGATATGTCTTTACAAAAATAGCAATAATACTAAATGAAAGATGAGGGCAAAACGGTGGTTGTATGAAAGCTCCTCAGTCCCAACTCTAAACTAAAAGAAGCAATTATTCATGCACCAGATGACACCTTTACCAAAATGACATTCTTAAAAAATGCTGGATAAGCTGTATTTTTCTGCTTTTATCGAAGCCGTTTAGAAAAAAAAAAACACAATAAAAAATTAAAATTCTGGGGTTATTATCTACTTGCCTCGGCGTAATCTGTTTGTGGATCGAAGGCTGAATCGCTGACGTGAACATTCCATGAATCTGGTGGAAAGAATGTGTTTTCTTGTGTCGGCGTTGGGAAAACGGAGGCTTTTTCAACTTTGCTGCTGCTCGAGGGTTTTTCTTTCGATTTTTTGTGCTTTTTCACTGCAAAAGTAACTTTATTAGTTGCGATCTTTAAGCTTTCTATGTAAAAGGGATGGACAGGTGTTGGCGATTATTTTGCGTACCAAGACCCCATAGAAATAGTCCGGAGAGAAGCGTAGACATCGCGAGAAGCCCCGGGAAAATGATGTACAAGCAGCTCTCGCAGCGATGGAACTGCTTGAGCTCCATTTTTGGCGGTCTGCTTGATGACAATTTACATTTTATTAAAATGCCTTGATTTACAGGAAATATAAAGCTGAGATTTTAGAAGCCTTGTGACAATGTGTTACCTCGACCGCAGAAGCACAAGGTTCGGCTGATCAGAGCCGTAGCTTAAAGGACCCTGCCTAAACAAACAGAAATTAGTTCAGCTTACCAGGATTGACGAAGAAACAACGAAGAACAACCCTAGGGATAAAAAAATACTATTATTCTCAGCTTTCGTCAAAGACAAGGTAAACAGGTGTTTTGCAAGCAGATATGTAGAGTAACGCAACAGGCAGGGAAAATGCATCCGGACTTTCCAACTGCCATTTCAATCATGTTGTACGATGACTTACCGTCCAAATCCATGGAATTTTCCAACAAGGTAGTAATGCGTGCTTTTGATGCAAAACTTATCCCGCTCCACCGCTAAAAAGCGGATTCTTTGGGAAATTAGTTAAGATCCTACTATATTTCTACAAAAAAACAAGAATGCATGGAAAACAATTCCTAACCTGTCTGGAGACTCCTCAAAATGATCGCCTACTAAACCTTTCTCCACCTGCTAAAACTCGCAACTTCAAAAGCCCATAGCTTGTTGAAACAGCCTTCACAAGCTACCTATATCTGCTGACAGAAACAAGTATTTTATGAGTTTTCAACTTTTCCTTTGTTTCCCACTTCGCTTCCAACACAATCAGAAAAAAAAACTGAAACGTAAGACACATTTTTGTCGCCTACCAAGTACAGCAAACCTGCAACACGCCACCTGAAATAGTCGCTCAGATCGTTAAAATAACAAATTTACTTATTTTCCCTTTTGATCTCGACCTTCTTGTGAAGGCGGCTTTAGAATGCATTAAAAGCCTCTTTTTCTCCGCAAGGTATAATTTGCTTTTGCAACAGAAAAACAAACCTACCTTTCAAATCGCCGTTGGAAAACAGAAAAACAGAAGATTTAATTGATGTGGTTTAGCTTACAAATTAAAGAAGCAACCAATATCATGTGACCGTGACTGTCAAATTGGAGGGGGCCGCGTCAGCGTGTGTCGCACGTGTGCCAACAGATACCGGTGCCAGTACGTGCGACAGCGGGATTGAAGTTGTTGCAAATGCAGAGGGACCATTAGCATGATAGGCTATAATGCATGTGACATTGCATTGATGCGCGAGAGGCTCTCATGTGAAAGCTTGTGGAACCCCATCACATCACATTCTTGCCCTCCCCCTAATTGTTCAATCCAATATTTAATTCATTAGGGGAAAATATTGTCTGGCTTAAGCCATAGATTGGGATATCTTTGTCCATTCCTTTCCCTCCATCTACTCTTCCAAAATGGACGGGTGTTTTGAGTTCACAAGGCACTTGAATGGGACATCCTAGTAGGATCAATCAATGGCACCATTTGGTGGGAATGATTACAAATTTGCAAGAGTGTGAAACTCTAAGCAACCATTCCAAGATGTTCTTTTAGTTCATTTGTTTCAATACCAAAAAAGAAAAAGTTGTTCTACCTAGTAGCTTGGAGAGACTTTTGCCATGCTTATTAGTTTGTTATGAGAGAGTACTAGTTCACGCGATTAAGCTCACATGTGTGTTTGTCACTTGTGCTTCAATCAATTTATTCTAAATTGATTGTATGGTTTGTTTGTGATTCGAGAGCTTTTAGGTATGGTTTGTTTGTGATTTGAGAGCTTTTAGGTATGGTTTGTTTGTGATTTGACTAACATTTAGATAAAGGGTTACCGTGTCTTTTTATTTTTATAAGAAATAAAATGTTTTTCTATAATGTGATGTTTGTATTGTATGTAATGTTGTGTAATGTATAAGCGATTTTTGTAGTGTTATTTTATATTTTATTTGAGTGTTGATGATTGTGGGATGAGTATTTATGAGGTAATCTTGAATGCAAATGTAAAAGGGGAAGATGAGTTAAGTCCTTTGTGAACACATTGTTGTAGTAGTATTTGGGTAGACAAATATTAGTACGGCTATGGTAGAGGTTTCTAATAGAAATAGTTTACAAAAGGCTAAGATTCGAAAGCTTCTTGACTAAGGAAATGTGTGTGAGAAAAAAAAATGGGTCATTTAGAAAAATGTATACCTAAACAATGTTTAAGGTTAGAAGAGAGAAAAAGGAAGGCTAACGAAGGGGGTTTGTTACCAATAGTCTTCTAGAGTATAGTCAACTAAGTTTGAAAGATTAGAGTTTCAACAATCTAGGACACAAATGACAAGGGACTAGCCTTGAATTTATTTTTATATGTGTATAAGAATTGGGTACTTGACTTGGAAAATTTTGAAGGGTTTTGCAACTTTAGAAGGAAAGATATTGAAAGGGTTATAGAAAAGAAAGGGGCACGTTGGGAGATCCCATATAGTTTATGGAGTAGTGGAGAACCATTAGGAAAATCACCAAGCAATAATTATTGAGATTTTAGGTATGACTGGTGATGTTTATGTCTTTATACTAGTGAAATTTGGAGCATCATATTCTTTCATTACTCCTTCAATAGTGGATTGATCTAGGTTGATGTAATTTAGAAAGGATGATAAATGGGAGGTTGAGTTGGTCTTAAGGACAAAATTACCAGTTATCTCCGTAGTCAATTGTTTTGTTTTAGACCTAGGACACTTTGCTACTATAGATGATCTTCATTCAAATCCATCAAGCTCCTACAAGGCTATGTTAGGGATGGGTTGGCTTGATGCCCATTAAGCTAAGATTAGATTACCACAATATGGTGATTGAGTGTTTTAGTGTTGTAACTAAGGGTAAATTTTGGATTAGATTAAAGGTTAGCAAATCAATATAAATCAAGAAACCCAAAGTAATTACAAAGAACAAAGGAAGCAAACGTAAATGAAACAAGTATACCAGATAGTTGTTGAAGCCTCCATGATTCACCTTTGTAACACCTTCTAACTTGCTAATTTGTGTTGCCCTCAAATTCGTCGTGCGAGCAATCCTTAATGAAGACCTACATAAGCTTTGAAGGATTTTCTTCTAAAATGACTAAGCCTATGATAATATGACTAGAACTTAATGAAATATGACAAGAAAATGATGTAATTGCTACGAAAAAGTCTAGGTATGTCAGTGCGTAATCCAAAAAATGAGAGGAAAATGGCATTTTATAGAAAATGCTATTTTGGATGGACGAACGAGATCGACTGTTGACAAAAGCCTAAAATTAGAGGCCCAGATTAAATTTGACAATCCCTAATCAGGGTTAGGGCAAAATACTTAAGTAAGCGGTCAAGATCTCATCTACGAAGATCGAATCGATGGTGGAGAATAAATGAGATAATTAATTAGAAAATAAAGATTTTCGAAAATCAAGAAGATAAAGACTGCCTGATTTGTGAGATTCGAAAAAATCAAGAAGATAAGAGTTGAACTGAAGATTAGATTTGAAAAATCAATAATCTGCCTGATTATTTGATTTTTAGAAGAATATTTGCCATTTTGAATTAAATTAATTCAAAATAATGATTTTGTGAGAATAAATAATCTTTTTTAGATTATTTACCCAAAATGGACTATCAGTTAAGAATGTGACGACATTTTAAATAATTGATTTATTTAAAATGAGAGGAATATTAATTTTGACAATTAAATAATTAAATATAATTATTTAATTTAGAAGATAATGACCGATAATTAAATAAATTAATCAATTTATTTAATTGTGACAATTAGTGACATATTAAATAAATAAATGAAATTCATTTATTTAATAATCAGGAAGAAATAAATGAAGAAGGGTAATTAAATAAATTAAGAAATTTATTTAATTAAGGGAAGACTTAGACAATTAATGATGTATTTAATAAATAAATAAAAATTTATTTATTTAATAATCATGAAGAATAGCATAGACCTGAATTAATTAAATAATTACGAATTATTTAATCAATAGTCGAATGTGGACGAAGAATATAATTAATGTCATCATCATGCTAGGACGAAAGTGGTAAAAATGAAGCTTGCAGGCCTAGGTCATTTTTATGTGTCTACAAGTGTTGCTAATGTTGTCATTGATGTCAACACTTGAGGAGATTTGTGTGAGATTATTGACAGTTGTCATTGATGTCAACACTAGTTGTTGGTTGTCATTGATGTCAACACTTGAGAAGTAAGGAAGTTTGATGGCAATACTTGTTTGTTGAAGTTCATGGTTGGATGCCATGTCTTATCTGATGTTTGCTAAAGTTCATGGTTGGATGTCAGCCTTATCTAATGTTTGTTGAAGTTCATGGTTGGATGTCATGCCTTATCTGATGTTTGTTGAAGTTCATGGTTGGATGTCATGCCTAATCAAAGATGTATTGAGTATAATTGTTGTCAACAAAGTTGGTTTCATAATGATATATTAAGATGAGGATTAGAAGCATTGAGATGAGGATTGGAGGTGTTGCTGATAGTGGAGAGATGTTGTTGAAGGTCTATGTAATATGTCTCATACTCTCTCTTGATGTTTTTGATGAAGCATATGTTAAAAAAAAAAATTGGCCTCTATAAGTTGGTTAAGTGTTTATGGTTCATGAAGTTGCTTTAAAGTCTACTTGGGAGAATGCTCCACATTCCTTTGCTATGGAAGGTATGGTCTTATGGTTTGGTATTCAAAGTTAGTGCTATGTGGATGTTGTGCTCCTATCTTTTCAAGTCACTAGTGTTGTCAGGGAGGTCTCTATGAATTGTCGAAGGTTGGAAGTGTTGGTTGTCTAGACTGGTCCACGAAATGCTCTGCATTTCTTTGCATTGATGTCTCTACTCTTGTGGCTTAGTGAATGTGCTCTCAGTGTTTGTGCAATGTCTTAGTTCTAATTCCATATGATGAAGTGGTTTGCAAGTTGTTTTTTTAATTTCATATCTCATGTTTATGCATTATGTGCTTCCTAAATGAAGTATTTTGTTCTTGTTTGATCAACGATGGCTATTGATGGTATGAGAGTATGAAATAAGTGTATAGAAGTATTGTTGGATGTTCATAGAATATCCCCATGTGATATGCATGTTGTTGATTGGCTACTTTGGTGTTGTAATGTATCTTGTGTTGGCTTATTCAGTTATTTGTAAATATTTAGATGACAAGGCTTGTTCTTTTGTTTGCACTGTGTGCTTGGGGGTCTATGCCAAGATTGGAAGATGTGTTAAGTTGTATTTGGGTCTTGACCTATCTTGGTAATAATTTCCTTGAGTAAATTCAAGTGGGAGAGTGTTCTTGAGCTTAACGTGCTTCATGTTTCATCTGCATGTTTCCTTGATGTCGACTTAGATTGATGTGTGCCAGCATGTGAATTATTTTGGATCACATTGGAAGATGTATTAAGCTTTTTTTGGTCCTCTCTATCTATGGGATAGGACCACATTATGCTTTGGTGGTTGACTTGTTGAATTCATTGATTATCTTCTTCTTGGTCGACCTAATTGAAGTTTTAAAATGTTGTAGTGGATATAAATGCAAGATCATTTTGGATGCAACAAAGAGAAGGTGTGTAAAAGTGTGAAAAAGTAAGTCTGTGAAATCTATTAAATCTAGTGTCTCCTTGTGCAAGTGTGTTTTCTTTGTTTATCATTGTTGTTGATCTGATTATAGTTAGTACTACTCTATCTTTGATTATCAAAGTTGTTGAAGCTTTATATTGTTATATATCCTTCTAGTTGCTACTATTTTATTTAAGGGTTTTAATTGGATTAAGAAGTTGGTATTGTAGTGAAGATTTTATAAGTTTTGAAAAGGTTTAAGTTTTTGTATAAGACTAATTCATACCCCTCTCAACGTTCGGGTGTGTCCAACAATTGGTATTAGAGCCAAGTTCCTTTGAAGAAGCCTAACAACTTGATGTAAAGATACAAGATGACACATGATGGCTTATACAAGGGTCCCAGGTTTGATGGGACTAATTATGCTTTGGACACATAAACTCGCTAGGGTTTGGTATTTGAAAATCATTCAAAGATGGTTATACTACTCTTGATACTCCTCCAACAGATCCTACTGAAATCAGATTATATGAATGCAATGTCAAAGCTAGGAATGCTCTCTTATGTTGATTGGTTGATTGAAAGCTTTTGAAGGTGATGAATTACATCTCTACTAAGGAAGTCTAGGAAAATATTAGCAATATCTATGAAGTGATACAAAAGTGAAGCAAGCTAAGATGTAGATCTTTAAAAGTAGATTTGAGACTCTAGTGATGACATAAGATGAAAACATTGCAAGTTACATTCTCTAGGTACAAGAAGTTGTCTCTAGAATCATTGGACTTGGTGGAGAAGTAAAAGAAAGTGAGATTGTGAAGAAGGTTTTGAGGTCTCTCCCAAAAATTTATAGTCATAAGGTGTCTGCCATTGAAGAATCTAAAGACTTGGATCAGTACTCTGTTGACAAAATGTTTGGTGCTCTTACTGCCTTTGAAATTAGAAAATTTGATATAGATTCCCCAAAGAAGGAAGCTTCTTTCAAAGCTAACAAAAATATTGAAGATGAAGCTGTTCATTAGAATGATGAATTTGATGAGGTTGAAGCAAAATTTGTAAGAAGATTGAAGAAAGGCATTGACAAGTACAAAGGTAAGTTACCTTTCAAATGTTTTAATTGTGGAAGAATTGGTCATTTTGAATCTAAGTGTCCTTATAAAGAATCCGATGATAACAATAAAAGAGATACAGTTAAAAAGAGTCTCTACTCGAAAGAAAGCAATGGTTCCTTTGAAGATGAGGAGAATGATTCAAATGATGAAACCCTTTTTATGGCCTTTAGTATTGGCTATAGAAAATATAATGAAAAATGTAATGAGTCCAACTCCTTAAGTGATGAGGACATGTTCTCTTCTAATCCAGATCTAGAATCAATGGAACCTGAAGGATAGGATTTCAATTCAGATGATTAGAAAATAGGTTTTGAAGGAAAACTTCAGTCTACTATGAAAGACTTGAATGAAGCAAGGGGACTAAATAAAGAATATGAGATATTTCTTGAAAAATCAAAAGAAGAAATTAACAAATTGAAAGCCAAGGTAGAAGAAGGTGAAATCAAACTAAACAAGCATAAGGTATGATCTCTAATTTAAAAGTAAAGGTTGAAGAAGACAAAAGGATTGAATATTGCTTGAATATCAAGCTCAATGATAAAAAATTTGAATGTTTGAAACTTGAAGAGGAAATTTTCACTCTGAAGAATACCTTGAAAAGAGAAAAAAAAAATGAAAGAGGAGAGAAATTTCAGGACAACTCCAAATCTTATGGAAGGATTGAAGTACAAAAGGAGAAATATTGCACTGGAGATTCTAAGAAAGATGGCTTTGGAAATGCAAAGACTGTTCAAAATGGCAAGAAATAAGGTGGATCAAATTCTAATCAGGAGAAAAAATGATTTAGAAGTCCTCCATCTGCAAGACAACATGCTTCTACTAGGTTCAATCAATCCCTTCAAGGTTATTATTTTTCTTGCAATAAATTTGGGTATAAGGTTATTGATTGTAGAGTTATACAAAGAAGGAATGATAGTATGGGTAGAAGATTTTTTGTGCCTCATTGTCTTATTTCATGGATATTGTTATGCTTGCAACAACTATGGTCACAAGGCTGATGAGTTTGGATCTTAGGTGAAGAGGAACAACTTTGTTCCAAAGCACAACATTGTGTGCTACAAATGCAATAAGATGGGACATAGGGAAAACCATTGCAAGAGTGGTTTTGTGAAGCCACTTATTCAAAATTAGAAAAGGGATAAAACACCCAATTAGAAAATAAGGGAAATAAAAGGGTCTAGAAAGAAGACCATGACAGGAAAGATGATTCTAAACTTGTGCACTTTACACAAGATCCTATACTAAACCGAGATAGAGCATTATCTTAGAGGGATATTTCACTTGAAAAAAATTATATCCCCTTGAAAAGAAAAATGTGTTAAAGACTTCAACATAAAAGAAGAATTGAATCAAATCAGTTAGTGTGTAGATTTGTTGTGCATAAAAAGTCATTTGTTGAAGATTCTAGTGGAAGTAGAAGGTTTGTGGAGATTCATGGTATTTTTGTCCACATATCTCCATAGAAAAAGGCTTTGTCTTGTAGAATAAAATATAAAGTGGTTAAGAAGAGAAGGTGTTGTATCCAAGTTCTCAAGTCCTTACACCTTATGATTTAAAAGTTGTAAGTAATAGAGTGTTTGTGCCCTAATAGAGTAAAATGATGATGCAGGCTTGTTGGAATGCTCCACATTCCTTAGGAAAGAATGTCTTGTCCATATAGCCTTGTGGACATGTTCAACTATGCTACTTTGTTCTATCAAATGTTTTTGGATCCATAAGTACAATGTGCTATAGATGGTTTCAGATACCTATCTTATTTGTAGAACATATGTTTGGTACTTGTGCCAATTGGTATATACATAAGTTCAGTTACTTGAGCTTATATGGACATTTTGCATGTTTCAATGTGCTTCAAGATTGATGTTTGGTTGCTAGATTTCAAGATAATCCTATATAATCTCATGAAAAAGACGTGAAGAGAATATTGAAATACTTGAAAGGAACTCTAGATTATGAATTGTGGTATAAAAAGGATAATAATTTTTCTCTGAGTACCTATATTGATGCTGACTAGGAAGGTTGTGTGGATGTTTGAAGAAGTACAACTAGAAGTGCATTCTTTTTGGGAGACAGATTGGTATCTTGTTTTAGTAAAAAATAGGAATCGGTGTCTTTATTCATTGTAGAGGATACATATATTGTTGCACATAGGTTCTTTGGATGAAGAAAACTTTGAAAGATATAAAGGTGGTTTATGATGAACCCATCCCTATATTGTGTGACAATATAGTATTTCCAAGAATCTAATAATGCATTCAAGGACTAAAAACACCTCTATCTAGTATCACTTTTTGAGAGAGAAGGTTGTATTGCATAAAGTTAGAATGGAGTATGTGCCTACCAAGGATCATATTGTAGATATCTTCACAAAGGAACTTTCAAAGGATACTTTTGAGTATCTCCAATATAAGTTAGGGGTTATTGCCCCTCCTTGTTCTATCTAGATGCATAAGATGGTGCATCTTTCTAGGAGGAGAAATTCATGTCATATCCCTTTCTCCTAGATTGATGTGTGCTACCACTTAGGGGGGATTGGTAGTAAGAGGGAGTTTTTATGTAGTTGTGCAAGAATTGAGAAAAAATGTTGCTAGTCAAAGGGGGAGAATGCGTTGCAACTTCAATAGAATATCTTTTTCCCTTTGTCCTTGAAGATGGAGCATGTATTGTTGATTTATGCAAATATGTATGGCCCTTTGTCCTTGATGTAAAAGTGGGAGAGTGAGAAGGTGTGTTGCCATCAATGCCAAAGGGGGAGATTGTTGGTAGTGTTTGTCATTGATGTCAACACTTGAGGATATTTGTGTGAGATTGTTGGTAGTTGTTTTCATTGATGTCAACATTGATTGTTGGTTATTGTAGAGTCTAAACTAATGTATTGTAAACTTGGTAGAACCTACACAATTTAAAGGTATACCTAGCTAAATAGTCCACTCAACATTGTAATATTGCATTAAAATTTCAACCCAAGGTTGTAAACTTGTGATGGTGTTGCATTGTATGTGCCTTCAGAGACTCAAGGTTACCTAATTTATCCTATTCAAGAAGTTATATTTGTTGAAAACTCACAAAATTGCAAAATAGTTAAAGAAACAAACTAGCACTAATGGCTATGGGTGCCTACAGCTTAACCTATAACTAAATTGTTGCTAATAAAAATATCACTGTATCAACTCAAAACTGGTCAAAACTAACAACTAAACTTATTCTAACTTTCAAAGTGCTACTAGTTAACCAAATACATGTATGATCGTGAATATTCATTACTAATAATCAAAGTATGAAATTCTAATTTAACTTGCATGTAATTCATGGAATAATGATAAACAAAAAACAACTATTAAACAAAAGTAAACAACCAAAAATGAAGTGAAGAATAACTACCTTGAGTAGCCTACTCAAGTGGTTGTTCTCACTTAACTAGAACCAAATCTAACTATCAGATTCTATGCATCCATGTGAAATTGACTTCATTCATTGCATATCATGAAAAATTACATAAAATCCTCTTCACATATTGTATTCAATGAAAATCATTATGAATAACCATCATGTCTGTAGATAACTTGAAACTGAAAAATAACTGATAACGAAATATTGAAATCAACTAACTGATCCAAGGACTCAACCATCAGCTATATATAAGCACGAGGGAGTCTTATTCTAAACAACAACTTAATTGTAATCATTAACTTCCACTCCTAGATACTAGAGCATATATTAAAGATTGAATTTTTTGAACCATAACTAAAAAGAAAGAAGGTGTCATAATAGAACTGAATCTGGATATGGTATGTAAATTGAAGAAGGTGCTATATGGGTTGAAGCAAGCTCCCATAGTTTGGTATGCAAGATTGGACAAATATTTGATACAACAAGGATTTAGTAAGGGAACCACATATAGTAATCTTTATTTCAAAACTGAGGAAGATAAGATCTTGATAGTGGTTGTATATGTGGATGATATTATCTTTGGTGGAAATGAAGCTATGTGTAAGAAATTTGTTGAAGAGATGAAGAAAGAGTTTGAAATGTCAATGCTCAGGGAGATTAATTTCTTCCTCAGGCTACAAATCAATCAAATAGATAAATGGATTTTCATTTCACAATCTAAGTATTTCAAAGAGATGTTGAAGAAACTTTAAATGGATGACTCCAAACCAATATGCATTGCTATGGTGATTGGTTGTAAATTAAGCAAACATGATGATTCACCTAAGGTTGATCAAAGAAAATATAGATCTATGATTGGTGGATTGCTATCTAACTACTACTAGACTAGATATCATGCATGTAGTTTTTCTTGTGGCTAGATTTCAAGAAGATCCTAAAGAAACACATGTTGCAACATTAAAGAGGATATTTAGATATTTAAGAGGCACTCCAGATTATGGCTTATGGTATCTTAAGGATGTTGATTTCACATTAAGTGCTTATATAGATGTAGATGGGTTGGTTTCATTGATGATTGGAAAAGTACAAGAGGTGGTGCATTCTTTCTTGGATGTAGATTGGTGTCATGGTTAAGTAAGAAGCATAATTCAGTTTCTTTGTCTACTGCAAAGGCCGAGTATATTGCAACAACATCATGTTTTACATAGGTGTTATGGATGAGACATAGATTAAAGGATATCAGAGTTGTATATGACGAGCCTATTTCTATCTTTTGTGACAATACAAGTGTAATTAACATTTCAAAGAATCCATTGATGCACTCAAGGAAAAAACATATATCTATTAGGTATCACTTTTTGAGAGAGAAGGTTATGGAGAATGGGGTGAAACTTGAGTACGTACCTATAGACACTTAAAAATATCCTAAATGGTATTACAAACTTGAATCCCATAGATTAACATCATTTCATCCTGAAACCCATCTTCTATTTGCTTGTTTGATTAAAGTATCCTAGTTATTTAATCAAATGCCTCATTTTCACTTATTAATGTAGTATATCTAATTGGGTTAATTCACCCCCTTTCGCACTAACATTTCATCCTATTTAATTGAATAAATCAAATTATTTAATTTAAAACTTATTTCCTCTCATTTCATTAAATAATCTTTATTATTTAATTAAATGTCATTTTGAACTCCTTTTTCATTAAATAAATTGATTATTTATTGGATATCATATTATTCTTTGTCTTGCACATTCAAATTTATTTTTAATTACTAAATTGCTAATTTCCCCTCCAATCCACTTGCATAAGGAATATTCTAGAGGAATATTCTCCTATTTGGCTCCAAAATTGGAATGATTTCTTTGAAATAAACTCTGTAACAAACTTTCAAAGTTGTTACAAAGGGTGTTTGTTTGAATCATTCTTATCCCTTGATCTTTCCTTGATCCATGTGATATTTGATTCTCATCCATTGATGAGAATCCTTGATCCATGTTTCACCCTCCTTTTGATCTTGACCATTGATTGACCAAATCGATCTGAGCCCTTGATTTTTCATTTTCTTTCTTATAAATACATCATTATTTGGAGAGAAATTGATCCATATTTTTATAGAAAAGTTATGCTATTGAAATTCATATTCACTTGGATCCATATTTAGCATCATTTAGCATTTTAGTTTAATATTCACTCATATTTAGCTTAATCATCTATTAATAGAATCCATGTTAACTTAGTTTGCATTCATTTTAGCATAGCTTGCATCCATTGCTTACATCTTTGAATTTTGTTTCCATATAGCTTAGATTCCACCCATGTTATTAAGCATTTCAACATTTAGAACTCATCTTTATCATGCTAAACTAGTTTCATATCATGTTTCATTCATATCTCATCGGTTTTTTTGGTTTTTTTCAATAAAATCAATTGAAACAAGCATATATTATCCAAGGGATTGGGAAAGGATTGCCATTCCACATCAATGTGACACCACTCCCCAAATAGGATAAGATTTGATGCCTTAGAATAAATTTCCCTTACATTTTCATGTTGATTTCATGTTAGTTTAATGGGTTCTTGTTCTTTGAAATTTCAAATATTTTATTGGGATCATTGCTTAGGGGATTAAATATGGTTTAAGTTCATTTGGATCTATCGTATTTAGTTCACACGATGACTTTGGTCACATTTTGGTGCTAGGAGGGCTACACTAATCGAATTTGATGAATTTCTCTTTAGATTCCCATGTTTTTGGTTTTTTAGATACAACGATGCTCTTGATGGATTTAGCGATGCACGTAATATGCATCGCTATACAACGACACACTTTGGTTTAAATTCAATGATGCATAATTAATTCAACGACACATATTTTAATTTTCTCAATGCACATTTAATAGAGTGATGCTATTGTGTTTTTTATTAACATCATGATTTTCATTATAGTGACATGTGCATTATGGCAATGCAATTGATGTCACTGTTTTACTACAGAGTGACACATGTGATTTTCACCAGAGCGACACACTTCTGATATGGTGATGTGTTTGATAAATTTAGTGACACAATTGATTTTAGCAACACTTTTTACTAGTAAAAAAACAAAGAGCTAATTTTGACATGTGCTTTAAATTTTTGATTTCATGTGCTCTCTAACATGTCACTGACATTTGGTTTTTTATTTTTGATGCTAACTAGTTTTGTAGATTTGAAAACATTTGAAATGAAGAAGCATACTATCATTTGTCCATACATTGTTAAAAGTTTTTTTACACTTATGGGACAATTATAACCCATCATATGCTTCTTTGCTTTATGTTTTAGGGCCAACTAAACTTCCATTAGGTTTAAAATTTACTTTCAAAGTTGGTTAAAATTGGACCCCTACATCCTCATTTTGTTAAATTGGCTTAAAATTGAACAAAAACAATCAAACACTTCCATTGGTGCTTAAAATGAAGTCATTTAGCTTTAGGGGTTAAAATGAATGAGTGCTTGCTTTGATTGTGCGCACTTGTAGTGTGTATCCACTCCCCTTGTGCTTCGTGCAATCTTGGGTGAAGAGAAACACTCAAGTGTACGTTCTTTGCTTTGGTGCACTTCTAGTACGTATCCACTCCCTTTGCGCTTCATGCGGTCTTGGGTGAAGATAAATACTCAAGTATACTTTGGTGACCCTTAAGAGCGGACTTACTATGAGATACATCCCTGTTACACCCCAATTGTGTATTTACTATTTACTATTATTATGTAGGGTAAATGTGAATGTAATTTGAATTCTGAAGGTGAATAAATTATTCTTGCACTTTGTTATTAATGAATTATGAATGAATGTTATCTCATTTAATGATATGTGAAGAAATGCATATATGTGAAATGGATGGTTATTGAATTGATATTATAACTATGGAGATGTATTATGTGTAATGCATATTTTGTTGAACAACTAACTACCATGGGCACATGTTAGTTGGATGTAGGTATATGTTCAAACCTCCAAGTGGAGGGGAAGTATCACTCAGGAGAAGATATTGGTCGGGTAACCAGCAACGTAAAATGTGAGCTTACACACACTCAGAGTAGTATGGTTGAGTCAAGTTATTATGTTGGGAGTTGGTAAGCCATCCATAGTTTGATGTGTCTACATTAGTATGGGTCTCGATTACTATTGAGTGCATTATTGGGTGATGTTTATCTATTTGAGCTTGTGAGTTCTTCCTTGTATTACTATGTTTGTATTGATGAGTTGAACACATGTCGAATGTATGTATATGTATACATAAGCATGTCAATGATAGACCCTACACATGAAGGAGCACGTACATGAGGGTACATAGGTAGACATACCTATTCACACTTATGAACAAGTTTCTTATGTGCATGGAACTATCAAATGGACCTTATGACATGTATATGTATATGTATAGTATATCACATGTAGATACCTATCAATATGATAGTAATTTTGTATGAGTGTGGTGTGCAATCGAATATGTATATATATATCCATATGTATACATGTATCAATACACACGTATGTTTGGAAAACAGACAATGCCCATATGAATGTACTAATATATGTACACATACGTATACATGTACGTAGGAATATCTATATATATATATATATGTAAATATATGAATATGTATTTATATATGAACATAAGTTTGGAGGTCAATTAACATATGTAATGCTTAGAGGATGATATATTTAAATGAGCATAGGTTGATTGTATATAACATATAAAAAGCATTTTAAAGGCCGAATAGAATACATATTAGCAATGAGTAAAGCTCGAATTTTATGCAATGTATAGCACTACAAATAAGTCAATATAGCATGTAAACTTATTCAATGCTATGGAATAGCATCTTTGACTTAGTAAACATCAATTTACTTTGCTTAGGATGTTTCATCATAAAGCGATGGATTAGTTATCAACAACATAGTAAATTTAAAATGCATGATAATAAGATAAATGATAGAAAGGAAATGAAATAGTCAAAGCATATTTATGAGACAAAGTGACTCTTTATTCTTTTGTTTGCTACAGTGTGTAGACTTAGTTGACTTGTGCAAAGTGATGTATTTAGAAAGAAGACTATTTCAATAAGTAAAGCCGCACCAACAAATAGGGAGAGTGGTTGCTTACTTAGCACCATTTACGAAGTTTTAAACATTGTAGAATTCCATTTTGGAAACAATTCAATTGCCACCATTTGATCATGTGCAAATTGAAATAGTCTTTAGCTGTTATCAAAACATAGAGGTTGACCTGCAACTTCTTGTGTTGAGTAAACTCTTTGATTGTTGCCACCTTTTTGCCAAGTGAAGTGAGTCAACTAGCATGGATGCTCCTATTAATTTACGTGCCTTTTCTATAGGCAGTGAAGTCTCCTTGTCGTTGTATAAATAGAGAGGCATGCTCTCTCATTTGCGACATTCTATTTCATACTATTACGCACTTCTATTCTACACTTTTATGCAATCTTAATCTATTGTTTTTTATTAGAGCCTTGAGTGTTTTGTGAGGATCTTTATTATTTGAGTTATACTTGAGAGAAGCATATTATTAACTTGCGAGAGAGATTTTATTGAGGTATTTCTTGTGAGGTCAAAGGGAAGCTAATAGGCTGCTATTGGAAAGTTGTGCAACAAATTAGTCAATTGGATAAGCGTATTGCAGGAATGAGGATACAACTTCATTTATTTTTCTTTGTTTATGAAAGATTGATTCTTGAGTGCTTTGTTTGATCTATTGAGATTACTTGCATTAGGGAAATATATCATTTGCTTTGAAAGGAAAATAGAAATTTTTTATGTTGTTTTGTGAAGTTCTTGTAATTACTCCATAATAGGAGGGATTGTTTGTCATAGATGTTATTATACTAGATATGATTAAACAAGGGTAGATTAAGGGTTACTCATAGCTAAAATTATTTGATTATACTAGATGGCTTGTGGGTTACTCCTTGGATTGTTTTTCCATTGAAGGGAGGGAACTTGTTCATATGCTTTGTGAGTAGAAATACCATAGAGTTTGTGGGAAATGGGATAGGTTAATTCTAGGGTTAAATATTTCCCATTGGAGGGATTACCTATGCATAGATTATAGTTGCCTTAAGTCAAATCAAGCTTAATTAGTGTACGTTGATAAAATGACCATCACTCGAAGTACTAAGTGAGAACACTTTAGCCAAAGTAGTGTGATTGTCTTTGGCTCCATTGTCAGTTCACTATGTCCATGTAGTGCATGCTAGTTCCACATTGTAGGGTTACAAGTTCTAGTCATGTAGGGCACAACACTAAGCTCAATGTGTTTGTCGTACGAGGTTACTCCACCAATCTCTTCATCGAAGGGTAGGGCCATCTATCATATGTTAGATGTGTGGGAGATTGTATATGAGTTCGTGGTTGGTGGAAAAGTGCTTGAGTGATGCTTGTCCTCAATAGGTGACAAAAAACCAAGATTTGAAAGGTGGATCCTAGACCATCTATATCTATTGCTTTGTAGCTCGGTTGAGCTATGTATATACTTGTACACATTCTTGGAATATTGTTGTAGACATCCAAATTTGACCATTTCCATATGGTCAAATTTGTCTCCTTCATCAATATTAATTAAATGATTTATTTAATTAATATCTCCCCTTTCCCTAAGGTTCCTAAAGTATTTAACAATTAAATACTTTACCCTTCATCTTCTCCTCTCTAAATTAAATAAACATACCAATTTATTTAATTTAGTCATTTAGCCTTTTGAATTTAAATCAATTTTAAATTCTTTTTTCTCTCTCTTTGTCACATCCTCCATAACCCTCTACTAATCTAGATTAATTTAATTAATCCTTAATTAATATGTGCACACCTTAATCAGGATTCATGCCACAACCTCCATATTCTCCCACTTGCTTCTAATCCCTCATTAAGTTTCTTAATCACTTGTTTGCACAACCTTAATCTAACCCCCTTGCTACATTTAACATATCTTTTTGGTCAACCTTCACATTTTCCACATTTAGCCTAGAATCTCTTCCCCATGTGAATTCAAAATTCACTTTTTATTCCTCCAAGGATTTTCCTCTTCCCCATGTGAATTTAAAATTCACTTTTTATTCCTCCAAGAATTCTCCTCTTCCCCATGTGATCATTGAAAGGTCACATCAGTCACATGAAGCCAAGAACCTTCTATTATAAGGACCTTGTCTTATCCACAAGGTACTTTTTAGCTTCCTTCATAAGAACCTTGTTTTATCCACAAGGTGCTCCTCATATGAATTTAAAATTCATATTTATTCTCCCAACCACCTTATCCCTTCTAATCATGTGAATTTAAAATTCACATTTATTTCCCCAACCACTTTTCTCTTCCCCATGGAGATTTTTTTAGGAATACTAAAATTCCTCATATGTCACTTTCCTCTCATATGAGAACAAGAAGTTCCTTTTTGAGGAAATCTTCTCCCCTCCCAAGGTACGTTCAAAGTACTTGTCCTTCTTCCACACCATTTGTACCCTTTCCATCTCACCATGTCCTTTGAACACTTCATCCTCCACATGGCAAGATGTGAGGGCTTGTGAGTCCTCAACTCACCATAGCCCTCCATCTTGGCCATGGTGGCTCAATCCTAACCATTGAGAATTCAATTTATTCTATAAATAACCTCCTTCTCATTCAATCTTTGACATTAGGAATTTTATCACACTTATGTTCTCAAGCTCTCAAGACATTATCAAACACATCTTTTGCATTCAAGAATTTCCATACTTAGCTCTCATCCTCTTGCATCCATCTTGCTCACTTTGTCACATACCCACCTTCATCATTTACATCTTTCATTGCATCATAACCACCTAGCATCCATTTTTCATCACATTTCCATCAAAGGAGCACACAACCAAGCTTCAATCAAGGGCTAACCAAGGAGATCGACATAGATAAAAGGTATAATCACTTTTGTTTTATCTTTCTTTTGTTTGTGTTCAACTTAGGCTAATCTTCAAGTGGTCTAGTGTTCTCTATCTTGCATTTCTTAGTTTTTTTTGCATATTTAGGAGTAGAAACACTTGTACACATTTTTGGCATGCCCGGTGGGACCTACAAATGGGTCCTTTTACTCTCAAGTTTTCTTTTTTTCTTCTTCATATTTTGCATGTTCAGGTGACACAGAGGGATGACCCCGCCCTCAGAGGGGCGACCAGGCCCTGACATAGGTGACTAGGAGCTATAGAGGAGCGACCAGGAGCTGACACAGACACCTGTCTGAGACACAACAACTAGTTTCATTCTTTATTTTGGCAATAGGGGCTACTAGGACCTGCAGATAGGAAACCAAGACTTGACATAGATGCCTGTCTGAGACAACAGTTAATTTCAATCTTTATTTTGGAAATAGGGGTGACCAAGACTTGTAGAGGGGCAATTGAGACATGCAGATAGGTGACCAGGACCTGACACAGATGCCTATTTAAGACAAAACAATTAGTTTCACTCTTTGTTTTGGAAACAGGGGTGACCAGGACCTGTAGAGGGGTGACCACACCCTAACAGTGTGACTAGGCCTAGAACAGGGGCGACATTGCCCATACAACAACTTTTGTGTGGTAAAAAATAGTGTTTTGAGTCATTTTTGCAGATCATTTTTTGTTGTTCTGATTATTATTAACCCCCTAACTCATCTTGTTGGTGATTGTGAAGGTTTTTATTAATGTTTATGTAGGTATTTTATGCTCGATGAAGAATGGAGGTTAAAACTACTAACATGTTTGTTGCAGGATGAAAGGACCAAGGCTTTTAGTTAGTGTGTTTACTTTCATTTTTCATACTAATTAGGCACATAGTATAAGTAGGGGAGTCAAAACATTGTGTGCTTTGTTTGTAAGTAAGGTATTGATGTATCCAATCCCCTTGCACCATTTGATGATCTTGGGTGAAGAGAAATCGTAGCTTACTTAAGTCCTTTGTGTTACCCAAGGGGGCGTTACATTGTTCAAGCTTTCCCCTTGCACTTCGTATGAGCCTGGAGTGTAGCCAAAAATGGTTAACATTCTCTTCTTAGTGGGACCTGATTAGGGATTTCATCACCCCAAGGGGCAATTCCAACCATGCATACCAACGGGGTATATAAAGGGGGGAGGCCAAAGTTGTACCCCAATCCAGTCACGTCATGTTTGGCAGAGCGTCGAAGCTAGGGTGATACCTAGATAGACATGAAGAGTTGGTTTGAGCCTTCAGTATCTCGTTGGGGTTTCCAACTCACGCTTGTGACAGGCTGGTGTTCACAGTTGTGCCTCACATACCGAGTGTATGTCGAGGACTCCCTAGATCGCCTTGTTTAGCCTAGTTAGAGGGCTGTGTTGGCCATACCCCTCATACTAAATCATAGGATTGTGCTACTTGAACTATCTTTTCTATGAAAACTAGTGCATATCTTACTAGTCAAGTCTGTCTTTCCTTTTGCTTGCTATTTGAAGTGTTTTTTGTCCTTTTCCATAGTTGGTTTTCCTAATTCAAGTTCAAGTTTGTTGATGAAGGCAACCACGCCTTGACCAGGTGTGATCCGGACCTCAAGAGGGGCGACCTTGTACTCTATCTCAGTCATTTTTTAGTCAAAATTGTTCACTTTTCACCTAGATAGGCAACCCCACCCTGAACAGAGGTGACCAAAACCTATCCAGGGGTGACTAGGCCTAGAACAGGGGCGACCTTGCCCAAACAACTATTTTGCATTCTAAATAGTCAATCCCGTTTCCCATTCTATCATTTTGTGTCATCATTCCTTTAGTCCATTTTCTTGTTTCGTCAATCCGTTTCCCCACTTTGAGAGTTTGTTCTCCCATTCTATGAACCCATTCATCTATTTAGAGAGTTCGTTCTCCCATTTCATGAACCTGTCCGTCCGTTTAGAGAGTTTGTTCACCATCTGGGGAACCCGTTTAATCGTTCGGGGAACCTATTTTTCCTTTCAGGGAATCTATTTCATTGATTTGGGATCTCGTTTCGCTGTTCGGGGAACTTGTTCCATCATCTAGCGGGTCTATTTCACAGCTTGTAATGCTCGTTTTCCCATTCTAATAGCTTGATTGACCTCATTTCTAATTTAAACAAGTCCAAAAACTAGTCATATGACCAAGCCCTAGGAACAAGCAACCAGGCCCTGGGAACATGCGACTAGGCCCTAAGAATAGGCGACCATGCCCATTAGATAGGCGACCACACCCCTTAGACAAGTGACCTCGCCCCTAGAATAGGTAACCCTACCCAATCTAGAGAGTCAAATAGTTGGAGACCTAAAACCTTGTCATTTGTTGTGATCTAAACACTTTCACCTCCTTCTGTTCACTCGTAATTCATCCTTTAGTCCATTTGCACTTTCCAAAGGTTATTTAGTCATCACCCACATCATATAGGCACTCTTAGAGCATCTCTAGGTTGCATAATTCATCATCATTCTTTCGATCCAAATCCCCTAAACCTTGTCTTAGAGGTTATTATCCGAATTGACCTAGGTGTCTAAATCCGATCGTTATCCTACACATTAGTCATGAACTTTGGCCCAATCAATCCACTTCCATCCCGAGGTGGATTTAGTGTTGTAAGTCATCATCCTTGGCCCAATCAATTTATTTCCATCTTGAGGTGGATTCGATGCCATAATCATCTATTTGTCCTTCAATCCGATCAACCAATGCCTTAAGTCACCTAGGGTGATTTCTGAACTAGGTTTAGAATCCCTTGCATCATCCATCATCTAATCTTGTTGGTCATTTCATCAATTGATCCTGATCCATCATCTAATCCTATCAATTATTTTATTGATCAATCCTTATCCAATCATCCAATCTCAATCCTATCCAATCATCCAATAAATCCTATCTAATCATCCAAATCAACCCTTATCCAATCATCTGATCTCATCATTCCATCAATCAATCCTTTATCCAATCCAATCAATCTTCCAACCATCATTTAGGTCATCCTTGCATTGAGTCTAGTCTCATCTTAGTCCACCCAGTAGTTTTGCATTTTCATGCCCATTTAGACTAGATCACAAACCAAGAAGCAAATGGCACAAGAACAAGGTCAAGGTTCCCAAACAAACATCTCTCAAGATCCTAACAATGGGGAAAACATCTGTTAAGATCCTAACAATAGTGTGAACATCCCTCAAGATCCCCATAACAATACTTCATCATAATCTAACACCGATAGTCAAAATATCTCACTACCCAGTGATGAGAACATGATCAATCAACCTGAAGTCATCGTTGATGAATACTTAAGCAATCCCACTAATGTTCAAATGACATATCAACTCCTCGACAAGCGTGGGGATAAGATCCTTACTACTCTACTCATGAAGGGAGTCAATCCACCATATGGTTTTGACATGTCACAGTACACCAATACTGAGACTCCTCCAGTGCATCAAGACTCGTAAAATGTTCTCAAAAATTCCTATGTTCTCAAGGGTACACCCATAGATAACTGGTATCATCCTAAGTTTGGAAATGTTGTGATACATCAAGTTGCAAATTATCCTCCCCTTCCATCTGCAACCTCTACAACACCATCTGATCCTTATGATCCCTATGCCTATGGCATGCCACAAAACATCCCATCTACTCCACCACTCCCACCTCAATATCCTGGTCAACCACTCGTCAACATTGGGGGCAATCCCTTTCTCGTATTGACACCACCACCAAGACTTGTACCCATAGGCAATATCCTACTGCCCCCTCATGGTAATACTCTGACATTCCAACAATCTTCTGTTAATCCTCATCAATCCATTGCTTTGCAAGCACTGCCGCAACATGCAACTATCCCCTCGCAAGCACCACCACAACATACCACTACCATTTATGTCCCCATGCAACAAAATCATGAAAAACCTCTGAAATAGAATGTTTCAATTTTGCAACAAAACATGCCATTGCAAAATGTTCTGAACCCACAATAGCATAATGTCGCTCATATACAACCTCCTCATCAGGTAATGCAAACTACATCACACCCTCAACAACCACCTCATGGTGCCTCTGCAGTAGTATCACAACAACAACACATCCCATCTTGCCCTCCTTATCAACAATCACATATGCACGTTCCCACACAAATGCAGCATAATACTCTTGCACAATATCTTTACCATCCGTCCAACACATACACTGCTTATGCTAATCTAAATATCCATGTGGCCTCTCAAAATCCACCACGGACTCAACCGCCACTTTACGCTAATAATCCACAATCACACACTAATCCCTACCATCAAACTATCAATCCACAACTATCACCATATGCTACATAGCAGCCAAACGTTACCTATAATTACCAATCCAATCCATATTACACTCAACAACAATTGCTCTATCAATAGGGTGCTCCGTCCACCTCTTACTACCAACAACCGTCACCACAACAATAGGGAACTTCCACATCCTCATACTACCAAGCTCCACACAATGCCCCATCCACTTTATATTATTAGCAGCAACCACCTCAACAACAGGCACCCTCCGCCTCTTATTACCAAAATCTGCCATCATCCTATTTGCCTTACATTAATCCACAACCTGCTTATGCTAATCAATATCAACCTACACCCTTATACGATCCCAATTCTTCCATCCCATCTTAATCACATCAACAATATGCACCTAATCCATCTAATCCAACTCTATCCACCAATAAAGAGTTGGAGGAGCTCAAAGCTTCATTGAAATACCTACAAGTAGGTACGTCCAAAAATCCCTCAAGTTTGAGGAGATTTTCCCATATCCATTTGATTCTTCGATTTCACTTGTCCCCTTTCCGAAGCATTTCAAGATAACCAAGTTTGAAAAGTATACGGGAACTAAAGATCCAAAATCCCATTTGCAAGAGTTCTATGCACAATGTCAGGATGTCCAACATAATGACAATTATCTCCTGTGCCTGTTCCCTAGAAGCTTAGGAGGGTCAGCCTTAGATTGGTTCATGGGTCTCAAGAAGGGGACACTTTATTCCTTCGCTAATCTTTCTGAATAATTTTTTAGATAGTTCTCCTTTAATTTGGAGAAGGACATTGACATTCTAGACCTCTTGAAATAGAAGCAACGTGATGGAGAAACTTTCACAAAATACCTGCAAAGGTGGCAAGCTATAGCTAGCCATATGAAATTCCCTCCCAACAAGAAAGAAATGGTCACCGTTTTTGTGGCCAATGCCCATCCAAAAATGACAAATGCTCTTAATCTTCATTGTGTCACTACCTTCACAGAGGTTATCGAAAAGGGCCCCATCATTGAGAGAGCGCTTGTCGCTAAAGGGAAAATTAAACTGTACAACTCGGATAAGGACAAGTCATCTGATGACAAATCCTGTTACTGGGATAAGAACAAGAATGTATTCAATGATGGCATCATTGATACTAAACATGTTCAGGTAGGCAACAACCATCCATTCTCAATGCCATATCTGTGGTAGGGGGCGCTTTGACCCCCTCAACAATCCAATCAAAACAATCAAGGGAATGGTAAATTCCAATACACTCAATTAGGAGAACCCTTAAGCACTGTATTCAATAGGTTGTTGCAAGTCAATTACCCCATCACATATCTGGTGACTAAACCTTTTGATGAGTCTAAACCTAAACCTGCCTAGTACAAGGAAAATGAGTATTGTGATTTCCACAAGATCAAAGGTCATTCCACAAACAAGTGTGAAGGTTTGAAAATGTATGTCCAAGATCTTATAGATTAAGGAGATATCCATGTGGATTCCAACTAGGCCTCACCGTCCGATGCTCAGTTACAAATATATCAAAATTATTTCCCCAAGCATAACCAAGGTCCTAGCACATCCAATGCAAATCTTGGACCTAGTAACAATAACAACCAGGATAACAACACTAATAATATCACTTACAAGAATATCCCCCTTAATTATGAGACTCTCATCATGCATATTGGGCAAGTGGAACCATGTGTGTCTATGATACATTTCAAAGGAAAGGAGCCTCAATATGTTGTTACCACTCACTGCACTTGCATTACTATTCCTGGAGCCTTCGCGTCAGCCCCATCACCTCTTGTGAGCTCTCAGTATAACATCCTTGACCATCTAGGAAAGACCGCAACACAAATATCTATTCTAGATTTGCTAAATTCTTCTTCTATATATCAAGAAATCTTGATGAAAGCTTTAGAGGATGCTCATGTCCCCAACAACATTGACCCCACATAGTTCCAAGCTCTAGTAGGACACCTTTCATCAACCTACCAACTAGCTTTCAGCCAAAATGACATGCCTACCATCAATTCCAATCACAATCGACCCCTCCATATTGAGGTTCTCGTCGCTCAACATAAATTAAAGAGGGTCTTGATAGATAATGGATTTTCTCTCAATCTCTATACATTAGAGTTCATAGAGTAGGTAGGATATACCCATGCTGATTTAAGCAATTAGATCATCACTATAAAGGCTTATGATAATGTAGAAAGGGATTTCAAAGGGGTTATTGATCTTCCAATTCAAGTTGGCCCAATTATACAATACACCACTTGTCATGTCCTTGATATGGACCTCCCCTACAACCTTCTTCTCAGCCAACCATGGATCCACACCATGCAAGCCACCCCATCTACCTATCATCAATGCTTGAAGTTCCCATTTAATGGAATGGAAGTTATGATACAAGCTAATCCCCAACCATTTGAATACTGTTGTTCACTTGAAGCTTCTTTCCCTCATTCCCATTATTTTCTAGGAGTGGAAATGGGACCACCACTATCATCCTCATCCAATCCATCATCTAATCGATCACCCACCATGTCATCCACTCCATTTTCTACATCTGATTCCACTATCACCAAGGTCTAGATCATTGAGAAGGGATGTGGTGAGTATGAGATGCATACTGCTTTGAATGTGGCAACCATGCCTCCCTCACCACACACATATGGTCAACCCTTTGAGTTTGCACCAAAGGAAGAAAAAAGGCAGTCACCTTGAGCTCCAAAAATGTAGGAACCAAGACTTATATATCTCCCATGTTACCACAATATATGCCTAAAGATGATATAAGTCAGTGGATGTATCATGAAGAACCTGAACCTACTCCCCCTTTAAAGGAATATTTTCAAGAGATGTATCCTTGGCCCTCTAAGTATGTTGCGGAATACAATTATCAGGGGGGAGGTCTTGGTCCAGAAGAGCTAGGAAGAAAGTATCCGATTGACACTTCCATACGTCCAAATAATTTAGGCTTAGGCTATGATAAAAAGAAAAAGGGTCTCGCAGCGTCGACTAGTACTTCTACAATGTCAGTGTGGGCGATGGTCTTTTGGAAGATATACCAGAGGAAGAGTGTATCATACACATGTACGATGATGTAGATCATGTAGATCTTTCCTCCATGTTTGAATGCCCATCTGTTTGCACCATCAGTCTTTCCCTTTTCCATCTTGAACTCATAGATTGGGATCTACATGAAAGCACACCTATCAACTCACTTCCCTTAGTGGATACCTATGTACACCTCATGGGATTGGGGGAAGAGGAATGCCTTAGTTGCAAAAATAGAAAAAGAAAAATCCAAAAGGGTCACCTAGTGAAAACCTCCTTGAGGCACTTCTTGACTCATAGAAAGTCAAAACAAAGGACGTATTTGACGGTGAAAACCTCAGTGAGGTGCTGGAACATGGGGACATTCATCTTCCCCTAGTGGGAACATAGTTGTTTGAATGATCATCCATTCTAATTGAGGAAACGCAAGAGGTAAATTTGGGAATTGAAGAGGATCCCAAAATCACATATATAGCCAAAGCTCTCTCAGAAGAACACTCTACCATTGTTCAACTCCTTAAGGAAGGAAAAATCAATTTTGTATGGGAATATTCAGACATGCCTAGGTTATACCCTACCTTGGTAGTACACCATCTAGGTGTGCGTCTTGATGCCAAGCCTATCAAACAAAAGCTTCAGAAAATGCACCCTCAAGTAGCCTTGCTGGTTAAGAAAGAGTTGGAGAAATTATTGGAAGCTAGATTCATAAGGCCCATCTACTACTCAAAATGGATCTCAAACATAGTACTTGTAGCCAAACCAACCGACGCTATCAAAGTTTGTAACAAATTTCTGTGACCTCAAAAAGGATTGTACTAAAGATGAATTTCCTTTGCCGAACATAGATATGCTGGTAGACTTAACTACAGGGCACGAGATGCTTTCCCTCATGGATGGCTTCTCTAGATACAATCATATTAGAATTGCACCTAAGGACCAACATAAGACAACCTTCACTACACCTTGGGGTACATTCTATTAAAATGTTATGCCCTTCAGTCTTAAGAATACAGGGGAACCTACCAACACACAATGACTGTCATCTTTCATGATATTATCCACACCATCATGAAAGACTATGTTGTTGATCTATTAGGAAAATCAAGAACCAGAGTAGAACACCCTGCAGTCCTAAGGAAGATATTTGAGCGCCTAGAGCACTACAAGTTGCACCTCAATCCAAAAAAGTGTGTTCGGGGTTACGTCAGGAAAGTTGTTGGGATTCATTGTCTCTAGGAGAGGTATAGAAGTGGATCCAGCCAAAGTGAAAGAAATTATGGATATGCCTCCACCTCATGACCTGAAACAGTTAAGGAGTCTCTAGGGTAAGCTATAGTCCATTAGAAGGTTCATAGTATAGTTAGCTGACAAGTGTCAACCATTCACCCACCTCCTGAAAAAGAATACATCCTTCAAGTGGGATCCTATGTGTCAGCATGGTTTTGACAAGATTAAGGAATACTTGGCTCATCCTCTCATCCTTATGCCTCCAATCCCAAGGAATCCACTTTTATTGTACATCTCAGCTACTTCAGTGGCACTGGAGACATTGCTAGCACAATATGATGAGTCATCCAGAGAATGAGCGATCCACTATATCAGTTTAACCTTAGTTGGCTATGAGCTCAACTATTCTTCAATGGATAAGGCCTGCCTAGCCATAGTTTTCTATTCACAAAAGCTTAGACATTACATGTTCAATCATCCAGTCAAGTTAATATCAAAAGTTGACTTGCTTAAGTATTTTCTATCTAGAACAAATTTGATTGGCCGAATGGCTAAATGGGTCATGTTGTTGAGCGAGTTTGACATAGAATATGTGGGCCACAAAGCTATTAAGGGACAGGTGATAGTAGATCAGTTAGCTAATACTCCTTTGGTTGATGCACATCCTTTGGTAACAACATTCCTTGATGAAGAGGTCTTTACAGTAGCAAAAGCCACAACATGGACACTATACTTTGATGGGTCATACACACATAACGGATTAGGGGAAGGCATCTTGTTTGTCACCCCCCAAGGTGATTATATCCCAAAGTCATTCAAAGTGGCCTTTCCATGCCCAAACAATATAGCTGAATACAAGGCCCTTCTCACTAGCCTTAGAATCACAATCAAATGGAATATCAGTCACTTAAGGGTCTTCAAGGATTCACAATTAGTCATCAAACATGTCAATAATGAGTTTTTAACAAAGGATGAGAAGCCGATACCTTATAAACGCATGGTCAATGACTTTATGAAGTCTTTCACCTCTATTTAGTTTGACTAGATCCCCATAATACATAACAAAGCTGTTGATTGGATGGCTACAATTGGTTCCTTAATTGACATGCCCAAGGATCGAACAAAGTGTGAATTCCTGGTTGAACAACTTTTAATACTTGCATACGATGTCCCTAAGAATGAGATGGTGTGCAAAATCATAGGTCCTACGTCCCCATGGTATCATGAGATCTATGCTTATCTTCATGACAACACCCTACCTACTGACCTTACTTGCAATCAATGCAATTCATTCATCCAACGTACATCCTGTTACACCATCATAGGTGATACTCTTTATCATCGTAGATATGAGGGAACTCTTCTTCGATGCTTGAACGAGGCTGAAGATCACACTACGTTAACGAAAGTACATAGCAGTGTTTGTGGGGCCCACTCAAATGATATGGCCTTAGCTAAGAAGATTCTCAGGGCTGGTTGCTATTGGCCCACATTGGAGCATGACTCTTGTGACTTTGTGAAGAAATTCTTTCCTTTCTAGCAACATGCGGACCTAATACATGCTCCTACTCAAGATCTGCAACTCATCGTAGCACCATGGCCTTTTTCTCAGTGGGGTTTTGATTTAGTCGACAAGATAAATCCTCCATCCTCTGATGGCCACACCTTCATTATCACTGCCATTGAATACTTCACTAAGTGGGTGGAATCCATACCACTCTCCCAGATAACGGGTACTTAGATATCCAAATTCATCCCTTACGATATTATCTGTAGATATGGCATCCCTTCCACCATCATTTTCGACAATGGAAAAACATTCAAAAAATAGGTTGTAAAAGAGGTATGTGACACCTTCCATATCCAACACTGGTGGTCCACACCCTATTACCCTCAAGGTAATGGATAGGCGGAAGCTGCTAATAAAAATTTGATTAAAATCTTGAAAAAGGTTGTTAATAGTACTGGTTGAGATTGGCACCTCCACATCCACCCCACCCTTTGGGATAATCGTACATCCATCCACACTCCCATTGGCGCCACTCCATATTCCCTTGTTTATGGTGCTGAAGCCATCTTTCTGATTGAAGTTGATATCCCATCCTTGAGAATATCCTTGAAGAATCTTATCACTGAAGAAGACACATGGGTTGCTCGCCTTGCTCAATTGGAGCTCTTAGATGAAAAGAGGATCAAAGCATACAATCATCTTCAAGAGTATCAGAATTTTCTTAAGGGAAGTTACAATAAGCAAGTCCATCCTTGCCAATTTAACATTGGAGATCTAGTCCTTAAGGAGAATCAACATACCCAATAGGACCGAGGCAAGAATGGAAAGTTTAAACCTAATTGGTTGGGTCCTTATTTTATTACAACAAAGTATGGATTAGGGGTGTACCACCTTGCCACACCTCAAAGGGAGCCCCTTGAAGAGCCTATCAACATCATGCAGCTGAAGAGGTTTTATACCTAAACCGGCTGGGTCCTCCTATCTTGCCAAAAATCAGAAAAAAATCAAAAAAAAGAAGAAGTCAAAAATCCAAAAAATAGTAAAGAAAAATAAATTTGTCCTATGGTGAAAACCACCCTACGTGGCACATTGGATAAGTATGGTTGGTGAAAACCTAGTAACAAGTGTCATCTGTAGAAAGCTTAATCATTATCTATCTTGTGTCCTAGTTACTGCATGTCTCCATCCATCATATCCTCACATCCAATTCCTAACATCCTATCCTATCCTATCACTTCATCCGCATCCTGCCCTTGGCTTCTTGGTATGTTTTGATTGAGCATTGGATGATCATCAAATATCCATAATCCTGATTTTTTTCATCCTAATTTGAGCTTATGTTAGTTTCATGTCATCATATTGAGTCCTTCATAGCATCGATTGTTAGAATTTGTCCTTCGTTTGTCCTTCATCACTTTGTCATGTCATCGCTTTGTCATGTCAGTCTTTCATATGTCATCGTTTATCTTTTCTGAACTATGTTGCCCCTACACTTTCATGTAGGCAAGGTTGATCATTTGATCCTCCCCTGAGGCATTTTTTCTTTATGACTTTCATCATCCATCATCAGTCTACATTGTCCTCTTTCCACTTTTATCCATGGTCTTTTCTTGAACTACGAGGGCTCTGCACTTTCATATAGGCAAGGCTAATCTTTGATTGGCCCTTGAGCCCCTAGGTCTGTAGGATGTGTTAGTCTTGTGTCTTGTGTCGTATTGTCAAGTGTGTCCCTATCTAGCTAGTTCTTCACAAATAGGATCCGCTAGTATCAAATATCTTGTGGCATGTGGTTCATCTTAGTTTAGTTTCCTTCTTTGGTCTCAACAGAATGCATCCTTCCTAAAAAACCTCATCAATCCCATCCATCCCCTTTGGTCCTATGGAAAAGGACGTTTGAAGTTGACTATGATCTTTTGATGCTTTTGACTTTTGTTTATTATTTGAGCTCCCTATTACAGCTAGTCAAGGTTGCCATGATCTATCATATTATGGTGTGTTTTGATTGGTTAACATAAGGGCACATCTTGATCTTTTCTTGTTGTTGTCTGCTGGGTTCATAGTTCCCACCAGAATGTCCAAGATCTTTATTTACACTGGGACATCTCTTTGTGCTTGTAATTATCCCAATGCTTGGCCCGACCAAATTCTTCGTCACCTTGGGGTGTTGGGATATCCTTCTTATTTGTTGTGTTTTTTTAATGTGTTAAACGCTAACTTTCTTTGGTTTCATATACCCTAGCACTTGGTGTCTTATCCTATAATAAACATTAGTGCTCCGAAGATGGAAAATTAAATTAGGATTGCATTTCATAATCAATTCTGTTGCATTGCATTCATCCCTATCTATTAACCTATGATTTTGATTGTGCAAATATTAACCTTCTCTCTCCCGTTCTTCTCTGGATATCAATAGTTTTTGACATGTGCAGTTTCACACCATCTACCCACATTCCCATGCAATTCCTTATTGACACTTATGTTCATGTTGCATTTGATTTTATTTTATAAGCTAAAACAAACATGATAACAAATGAAGTCCATTCACATTGCATATGGCATTATAGGTTCATTTTATTTTATCCCATGTGCATTATCATCTCATATTAATTTTTTTAGATTAATCATGGTTGGTTATTCTAAGCATCTTAGATTCATTTTTATATCCATACATTTCCATATTAGTTTATATCATTAACATATTACATGCATCACCACCTGCATCCTGAATTGTTAGGTCCATATTCATCATAGATAAAATCATAAAACATGCATCACATCTTGCATTACACACGTTAGTTGCATCCATATAAGCATCAACATATAACATCATAAACATGTACATGTATTACATCATCATGATTGCCCATCATAAAATCATAAACATACACATATGCATCAATAGAATCATCCATCATATACATAACATTGTGTCAATAAGGGTTGTCGCATATCATATAAATATCAAAATCAAATGTCTATCACATAGTCCATAATAATGTCCATCAATATCATCAAAATACATACCCATCATATACATCATAATCACAAAATAAAGTACAAGTACAAGGATCTGAATCAAATGTAACCTTTGCTACTTTGTGTTGTCTGTCCACCCTGCACCTATCAAAATATGGTATCTTGTCATCTACCAAAAGAGTCTGAACTCTATGGAGAGTCAGGCATTGACCCTCTACGTGGGGGGTCACCTGAGAATCACTATATCCTCAGGTTCGTGTCCCTAGTGATTGGGATGGTGCGAGCATCTAAGGGGCCTGTCAGACATAATGAAATGTACATTGTGTCAAATTTGGAACCACATGATGATAAGAACACATCAAGAAAGATGCCTCCCTTATATCACTACTGAATTTGACACCATTTTCGGATGGACATTCATCGGTCGTTTGAAAAATATTTGTCAGAAAAGCGATGAAATGATGAAAACATTTTCGTCGCTGTTTTTTATTGCAATTCCAACGAAAAATTAAATGTCAAAATAACGACGCAAATTCGTCGGTCGTTGACATCATAAAATGACTCGGATGTTCGTCGGAATATCGATGAAAAAATTTGTGTATCCATCGACGAATTACAACCAAAATGCAATTTCAATGGCTCTTCTGAAGCACCGAAAGAACACCAGAAGTTTGTTGCCATTTCAATGAAATGGGCAAGTATTTACGATGAAGCTTTGTCATAGCTAAGCAACTTCGTCAGACCTTTTATGTGATTCGTCAGTGGAGTTCGTCAAAATTGCGATGAAATGGGTAAGGAGTTACGATGAAGCCTTCGTCACATCTAAGCAACTTCTTCAGACCTTTTTTGTGATTCGTCAGTAGGCTTCGTCAAAATTGTGATGAAATGGACAAGGAGTTACGATGAAGCCTTCATCGCAGCTATAGGAGCTTCGTCAGCCTGTTTCGGTGATTCGTCGGTTGTGTTTGTCAAAATTTTGAAACAATGCATTTTTTTTTTTAAATATTCATTGAAATGTACCATCGGTGAGAGATCAATCATTGAAACAGGATAAAAAACTCACTTCGATAGTCCATGTCTTGCCGATGACTTCTGTTGGCAAGACAGATCCAATGTCACACCACTCTGACCTCTTCAGGAGTTTTGAACACTATTGGTTATCAACAAGACATTCTGAGGGTCTCGCCGATTAAACAAGTGTCTAAGAGCAAGTAAACAAATGGAACCTATTAATTTTCTTATTTTGGGGTTCTTTAAATCATATAATAGATACCATCTTCTTGTGTATAATGTACTTATATTCAGATTTGAATTCGAGACCAATTGTCATTGCACATTCCATTTTACTTGCACAAAGTATTCTATAAGCTATATATTGATAATGCCAAATTATTTATGGTGTTGTACAACTCTACCTATCATCACAGTTCTGTTGTTCCCCCTGAGAGAATCCTGCAAAGACAAGTTTACAATACCAAGTCAAATAATATGAAAAAGACTTACTTCCATACAAATTAAATGATTATTCTCACAATGGAAATTGTCTAATTACAACAACAATTCCATGAAAGGTTATCCATGCTTCATAAGAGATGATTGATCATACATACAGACTATAAGATGCATAGAAAAATCATTACACTTGAGAACAACCAAGGGCTAACAAGGGAAGGAGTTAAGAAACATCTGGATTGAAGAGAAAATGTGTAGGGAAAATGTTGAGTAGTGTTAAGAGAACAAAGCTTGTAGAACATATTCTTGACCTAATCAAGCTCTTGAACAACTTAAACAAAATTAAAATACTAACACATACATGAGACATGTAATGAACTTCCAATATCTGCTATCTTTTTTTTTGTGTTGAAAATAGTTTAAGGTCCATTACATATCATGAAAATGACTATCTAACATTAGGATCAGTACAACATCAAATCATTTCCATAACAAGAAATATACCATATCAGTACTTTACACAACAAGAAAGAAACCAAAAAGCACCAATTGTTTTCAAAACTAGCATAGATAATACAAATTGTTGTTAATAGCACCATAGGTTGCTGCTATTCAAATCAGCATAAACAATACATAGTGTTGATTACATTCTCCTCATTGCTGACTTCTTCAATATCAAGGTTCACCATTGTTTCTCCTTGGGGGTCCAACTGCTAGGGGCCCACTGTCTTTCTGGGCTTGCAACTTCATCAATTGCTCTTTGGAGCTCATCAAATGTCTATTGAAGCAACACGGTCTCTTCCAAGCTCAACCTACAGGCAGGTCCACTTCTTCGATCCCCTCTAGTATTGTTAGCAACACCTTCAGTTATTGACTTCAAGAAATTCTCCATTGAGATCTCCACAAGAGTTGAAACCTACAGAGCAACAGAGTAGAAAGTGAGTCTCTTGCAAGACTCAATAAGTACCCTCTTGATACCCTTAAATTTATCATCATTTATCGCCTTCCACAAATGCCACATGATCTCATTGGATAAGAAATACCAAAATAGCTTACAATCAAACTTGAGCT
Organism: Sequoia sempervirens; assembly: GCA_007258455.2. Lineage (NCBI taxonomy): Eukaryota > Viridiplantae > Streptophyta > Pinopsida > Cupressales > Cupressaceae > Sequoia > Sequoia sempervirens. The sequence goes on from VDFB02353493.1 coordinate 261,310,358, forward strand.
TGAAATTACAAAACAGAATATCATGCCAATTAATTTTACCATTGATATTCCAGCCCTTCAGCTTATGGTAGAATAAGTACCAAATTTCCTGAGCATAAAAACATTCAAAAAGAATTTGTTTGATAGTTTTTGGAGTCCTGCAGATACTGCAAATTTCAACACTTCAATGGTTAGATTTATAGGGATCTATCTTTTTCATTAATGCAGAGGTAGGTAAAGGATAAATAATTATAATTGTAACACTATTCATATTCCAGTAAATTATGTTCATAATTTGTGTTCAATGGACCTCAGTTTTATCATTATACTACCCATCTAATACCATATTTTAATCTAGGGTTCAACTATCTCAGATCTAAAGAAGCACCTTCAATTAATCATTTAAAGTACTATAAAACAAGGTAAGACTTTTACTTGAGAAATATTGGGTACACTTGTAGGATTAAAGTTCTCACAATCATCAAAATTTATTAGCACATAGACACAACCTGCAACATATGAAGTAATGGATGACTACAAGTTAGTGAAATGGTCCTTAATATGTGAGTGGTTTGCAAATTGATTGGTAGAAAAAAAGGTTACAAATAGATCTACATGAAAAATTATGAGGACAATCTACTGTAATCATCAAAATAGATGAAAAGTGCAAAGGAAAGAGCCAAGCTACATCTCTAGAGCCTAAAAAAAACACATGCAAGAAACATAAAAAAAAAGAACAAACCAGTTTTTGGATGAATACAAAATGGTGCCTTCAGCAAGTGATTCATATGCTTTCACACCTAACAGGACATTCAAAAGATTTTAGTCTTCCTCTGTGAAATTAACTACTTACAGAATAAACCCAGAAACCAATATTATATACCTCCATGTCTAGCCGAGGGTAGGTATAAGAGAAAAAAAATTCTTCAATGCAATGCCAAAAAATATCAATGTTTGTGTAGGTTTGTATTACTCAAAATATCATTTCACTGCCTAAGGAAAAATACCAAAGTGATGTTTTAAATTTCAATCTTCACATAGGCTCCCTTATTGCTACACATGCATATACAAGCATTATTCGAGCTCTAAACTATTCAAATATTAAGGATTTAATTAGCTATAAGATGGAAAGTTGTTGTTTAGACATAATCCATCATCTTTTACATATCTTTATTCACTCCTAGCACTTAGGATAAATTTGTGTAAATGAGGCAATGTGAATCTTTTATGACAAAGAAAATTTAAAAGGAGGGATAGAAAAGGGTAGGGGGCAAGATAATGCTTGAATGTATAGCAAAGTATAACATTTTGATCATTATGACAATGAAACGAATCTTAAGTTTGAAGCATTAATATCATTTACAACATTTATGATCAAGAATGAATGTAAGTAGAGAAAATTTTGCATACCTGTAGATGGTACAAAATTTCATGGTTAAGTCGAAGCCTCCCATCAACAACAAGATCCAAATATTCGTGTATCTATCTCAATCGAGCCTCTAAACCCTTCAGAGCTGTCAATTTTTCCACTAACCTGTTATGCACAAAAGTCAAATTCTAGAGTTATGTCACCACTAAAAATAGAAGAAACAGAGCTTTGAAACCAAATCCATACACAACAAAATGTGGTATTCATACAAAGCCATACAAACAAACTAAACTCAGAACATTGGAATGGAAACAACTTCAAATTATGATGTAGAGCATGGATTTAGGGTATAAAGAATCATTTTTCTGCCACCATAGTGAAAAGTTAGCATTTTCTTTCATCTTTTCATATTGGTTTGATGCTTCAAACGATGCATTTCTTATATTGAAAAGTGCATTACCTTATTGAGCTTCTCTTTGTTTTGAGAATAGTTTAATATTCTCTACTTAACAGGGCCAACCACGTGACGATGGAAGCTCATTTGGCCCCTCCCCCCCCTCACATCACTCTCAATTCCCCATACCCAATCATATAACATTAATCATTCATTCATCTATTGATAACATATAACATTCATTCATTCATCCATTACTAACATATAGCATTGATTCATTAACATATAACATTCATTAACATATTCACATTCATTCATTAACATATAATATTCATTCTTTCAATTTTTACATATTATCAAAAATATGGTTGTCATGATATAATTACAATCACTTTTTTTTTGTTTCTTTTTTAAAGCTAAAAAAATCTAAAGTGGAGTATCATTTTCTAAATCATCTGTCCCCCCCTTTAGTTGTTCTTCCCTCTGCTTGTGATCTTAATGTATGCCTAGTCGTCTGCTTATGACGTGGACGCCGCTGCAAGAGGGGGTCTACTACAATAACAAATAAATGTTAAACTGATATGTTTTATTATTATTGTTACAAGTATTTCATTAATTAAAAGAACATTAGAGTGGTTCTCTTTACTTGATGGGTCCACATCATGTTCTTGAACTTTTTTTATAGACTCATGCTCAACATGCTGAACACCCTCTAAATCCTGATCTATAGTTGAAACAAGAAAGGTTACATTAATTAATACACCAATTGAAATTAAATATGTTTAAAAGAACATGAGAGTGGTCCTCTTTACTTGATGGGGCCACATCATATTCCTAATCATGCTCAACATGTTGATCATGCTCTACATGCTCTAAAGTTGAAACACGAAAGGTTACATTAATTAATACAAAAATTGTAATTAAATATGTTTAAAAGAACTTTAGAGTGGTCCTCCTTACCTGATGGGGCCACATCATGTTCCTGATCTTCTCTAGCTTGATCATGCTCAACATGTTGATCATGCTCTACATGCTCTAAAGTACCGGGATGCACACCATGACTTTCATCTGCAGGTTGTGCTCCACCCTCACCAGGTTGCATTCCAATGTCATGTGCAGTATTATCATTGCTTGAATGTTTAAAACAAATATGCATGTAATTACTTTATGGTGGAAATTAATATTGAATAGATTGCACAAGTATTCAATTTTAAATAAACTTTATTGAGTTTATTTACCTGCGTGTCGGATGTAGTGGAAGGTTGTGTTTACCCAGTCAAGACTCTTAGGCATTCAACCATGTCTCCATAGCCTTGCTGGAAGGAAATCTTCAGGTTATCTTTTGTGGGAACTCTGTTGAATTCAAAGCCCTACATTTTGCATAAGATCATGAATCTTGCTTCTATGGTGTGATAAAACCAAAAAAAAATTCAATTTATTATTTGGATACTATATTTCATTTATTGATACTTACAATTCATGTGGCTAATTTCATATAACCAGCAGAGCCAAGTTTGTGCTGCCCGTGTTTTTCTAGTCTTGCCTTTGTTGCCTTCGATGTGTCGGGAAACCTATGAAAAGTTTGAAATACGTTAGATTATGTAAAAAGAAAGAGTAATCAGTATATAATTGCATTGTTGATAGTATCACATACCTTCCTTGGCCCGGTGGTGTCTTTCCTTTTTTCTTTTCAGCCTTCTCTTTTCCATCCAACACTAGGTCCTTCCACTCCCTCTCCAGAATCATGGGGGGATGCTCGTACTTTTTGTTCTTCTCTAAATGTGACCTATATTGGTCCCTCGCATACTTTAGATAGGTACCAACTTTCTTAAGGACCTTGGTTGAGTTGAATGTTTATCACGAACAACACAACTAAATGGTTAATGAGCTCATCTTTTAAATCTTGATTTTGGGCATTCCACCATGTGCATTATGGTGGGTCCGAAGAAGCTCCAATGTAATATCACTTAGATGTTTATAAAAAACATCATTTCCTGCAAAATGATCATGGGATCAATAGTCTAAAAAAAGTGATCAATAAGCAAATTTCAATTGGATTATATAGAATAATAATTAAAACATTTTAAAGTACCTGGGACCTTCTCTATCTTTATGGGAACAAAATCCTTGGTCACTACAAGTGTGACTGGCAATGTTCCCATACTAGTAATACGGGAAGATCCAGGAAATGCTGCTAAAATATCACCAATACTACTGGCCTCTGCATCCCTAGGTACACATGTCTTGGCGCGTATTACGGCGTAATTCGTGCCGGAGGTGCGTGCACCGAATGCACGCATGGTATGTGTTTTGAAATTCCGGATGACAATATAGGCATGGATGATGGGGTCGGATGATGTGATGTATCGTGGGAAGATCGGGATGGACACTTGTACCAACCCTACTCAGCAGGCAACACTTACTTGATACCACGGTCATGGTAGAGCATCATGAGGAGGCAAATAACCCTGTAAAAACAACACATATTTTAGTTCATGACATAAAAGAGTACAAAATATAAAACCATGAATGAACTTATGTTATAATTAAAGACCTCATGACAACTTACTTTCAAGTTTTGTAATCTCTTAGTCAATATTTTAACCCTCTCTCTTATCTCATCTATTTGAGGCACTATGAATATCAACTTAACGATTAATTCATTGCATTTTTTTTGGATCTTCTTTATCATATTGAGAGGGTTTGTTGAATAAGCGATGTCATCATCACAAAATATCGATTGCACTTCACTATGGATGCTCTCCTCTACTACTGGTGCCTTTCCTTGATCAGTCGACTGCAAAAAGAATATTAAAAATATTATCGAAATTAACCCAATAAACTTATGAAAAAAACTTAATAATAAAAAATTTTGCTCGTATCTAATTTGCACAATTACAATGAGGTAAACCTGTCGGGTAGAAGTTCCTGAAGATACATCGTGATTTGTGCTTTGGGCCAGAGCCTTCTCCGTATGATCAATGTCCCGCTGTGACAAAAATTAAATATAAAAAAACATTACCGAAATGAAACCAATAGACTTATGAAAAGAAAAGAAAAGAATAAAATGGTATATTGGAGTCATTAATTGGAGGTTGGGTAAAATGGTACATAGTACGTACCACCCCCATAGTAACTGTTTTTGTAACTAAGCGATTCAAATTGTAATCGATTAGCAACTCTTCCCCTGCAGTTATTGATTTTATCACACATACGAATACATGGTTTCCCTTGCGCACATCAAATATGTAATTGGGTTGCTTATTTGTTGACTCAGGTTGTGTACTATTTATAAACCTTGCAATATTCCTTGATGCTTTTGGCCTTCCATCAATGTACATAGCCACTCCTTTATTTTGATCCTTATCTTTTAGTTGTATCTAATTTGCTGACAGTGCATATCTACACATACTTCGTGTATATCGAACTAGTTGCATCAAATATTTGTAACTATAACAGGGTCTGACATACTCCATCAATTCAGTAACTTTGTCATAACAGACCTTTATGCCGTCCATGAAAAATAGGCCCAAAACATGTAATGGCGATGGTGCTATGCGATATATCCTCTCGTTGACACAAAAATCATTGTTTATTGGAGGAAGTTCCTTGGGTACCCACTTTTTCCGTAGATGTTTGTACCTCAAGGGCACCTCGACATCGCCTATGCTCTTAATATCATAAGAACATGACCCCCCTTTAGCAAGAAAAAATTCCATGCGTTTACAAAATTTTCTTCTAATCTTTTGACCTCTAGTTGATCTACCTCTTTTAGACATACTACATGTCTTGCTTTCCTCTTCTCTTCTTGAATTTCCCTCGCTCAAGGAAGACAGATCTGAAAAATACCTATTTGGTGGTACCTGCACTCATAAGGATGTTGGATAAAGTTCTTTCATGGTGATGTGATCCCAAGGTGACATTATGATTAATCTATCATTTCATTGCTATAATTTCACAGGTTATAAGGTAATCAAGTCTTGATAGATTGCAAGTTATTGTTACTACCATCCAAATGTGTCCATCACAAATCAAATCTACTTAACATTTTAACTCCCAAACTTTGTAACAAGTGCTAAATGACTATGGTCCACCGCTTACACAACCAAGGCCTCAAATGTATTCTCTAATTGTAATCAAAGGACACTTCTCTTCATTCAAGTAAATAAACTTGAAGGAAAAACACCACCAAGTGGTTTATTGACACCTACATGACTAAAAATAGCAGCAAATTTACATTTAATTCCATATGTCTAAGTGGTTAATGGGGAGGGAGTGTGTACTAGGTCCGTTTAAGTCATCATAAGTTTATGCTTCTATAATATTTTTTTTAAGTCATCTTAAATATTCTTATCTAATTGCTAGAGATCTCCTTTGGTATGTTTTAAGGTAGATGATTGATGAAAGAGCCCAAAGAGCCTTTCTGCATGGTATCCAGGTACACATAGCAATGGTCTTCTCTTATACGGTTGGACATGATTTAAAGAACTTAGCTAGAAATTATTCATTTAACGTAAGGTTTTCTCATAATGCCATCATTGGAAAAGTATGATCAAATTCTTCTATTATGAAGAACTGGTCTATGTGCCTATAGTAATCACTATAAATGTTTGTAAGGATAAAATGACTAATTGCATCAGGTAGGAGAGAATCAACTTTGAGTTCTTCAAAGATTATATTCCTCTATTCATAATTTTTAAGGGTTGTGTGTGGAGGAGGCTATCACTACCAAGAAGGGAGGAGACCTTTCCTTGTATTCTTTTATAATTTTCATTATTCTTATTTATTTTACACTTACATTTACAAATACACATACATATGCATTTATTGTTTTCATTTATTTCTCATGTAGTTTAATAGTTTGATCAATTTCATATTATATGTGTTGAATACTTTAGAATTTCAATTAAATTAATTTATGGATATGTTGTATCTATAACATTGCAAAACCATATGCTCTTTTGCATTTACACTTGCATTTAGAAATGCACATTTATATACATAGATATAGATTTCTTTAATGATATGTTGCATTTATTATTCTAGGAGAGCATCCAGTAATTGCATTTACATTTACATTTTAAAATACATATACATTCATACATACATACATATATATATATATATATATATATATATATACGCGTGTGTGTGTATGCATATCATTTATATTGAGTGTTCAGAAACAACCCATTAGGTCTGCACATGGATAAAAATTCATAAAATTAGATCTCCCATACATGTTTTGTTGAAACCTAGGCTTGAACCTCTCATTTCACATTCTTTTCTTCACAAAACTATTGAGGAAAATAGCTATACCTTCTTTATTTCTCATCCTACGCCCTATTCATGCATCCTACAATTGCAACAGTATCTATGGGGCCTCTTACACAAGCTACAATATTCTCAAAAAGTGTAAGAGCCCCTTTATATCATGTTTCGACTAAAAAACCCTCAAAAATAGGGTAACTCAAATTATGATTTGTTGGTGAGTTGTATGGACAAAATCATTAGCACCAACTCATTCTGAGTCATGAAAGAGAAGTGAATCAGGTGGCAATTAAGTACAAACCTTATAGTGTCAAGGTGAATGAGGTGATCAATTTTGATTGGCCAACTGATGAAGAGTACCAGAAATGGGTAAATGTATATTTAACTGAGGAAGAGTGAAAAGGAGTAGGTTGCTAACGGTTGAAAAATCAGCTGTTGCAGTTACAACAAATTTCAATTTTGTTCTTTGCTGACAGTCTAGGCAATAAAAATTCTGTAAAGTTTTTGGATGTCAAAGATCAACCATTCTCAATGGGTACGGTATGAACAAAGAAGATTCTCCGGGAGACGCTGCTACAACAAATTCTTGGAATATCACAAGGTAGTCCAATCAATGGTGATTAATGGTGTTTTCCTCAGTCTCGAGTTTTTGTTTGTCTTTCTATATAAGAATTATTTCCACGTAAGCATAAGAAGTGCTGATATTTCTTGGCCTAGTCTTATTTAGCTGCGAGAAAATTGTGTGTCCTGATAGCTCTTTTAGGAAAATGCACTTAGGGTTTTGAGTCATTTCCTTTGTAGTAGGTTTTGAATTCATATGGATTTGATGTTTTATGATAATACTGGCATTTGAATTGATATGATTAATTCAAACTAATGTCTCTCCATTGTACAAGCATATCTGAATTTTGAATAAAATGATCAAGGGTTGTTTCGTTCATCTCACTGTTGTGGTATGTATGATTCTTGTTTTAGGTTTAATTCAAGGAATTAATTAAAATGCTTGAATGAGATTGTAGGTGGATATGTTCTATATAAGGATTTGAAAAGTAGTATTGGGTTAGAATACATATTGATGAGATTTTAAAGCAATGTTATCAAGGATCTTATATGTTATGTGTTAAATCTGTCATAAACCCTTAGATGCTTATAAATTTGACTCCTCCAATGGATATATGGCACTGATCTAAGTTGTTCTTATTCATATGGTTCAGTATTTGTTTGCCTTTACCTAGAGCTTGCTAAAAATTGTAAATCAATGACTATCTTATACTATAAATTATTGTTGTAGTTATCTCATGCTCCAAATAGTTGATATTAAAGAAGAATTGTATGCCTCTATTTCCATTCATTAGATCTACCTTAGCCTAGCATATACTTGGGCTAAGTCTACAATTGCTTCAGACTCATGCGATGAAGGCTATATGTGATGAAATCCTAGACTTCAACCAAGATGTGGGTAGATTATGGGAGTTTTTCCAAGACCTGAGGTTGGTCGATAAAAATGTGAAAGACTAAGCTATTTTATTTTTTTCTGTCTTATCTTATACCATTTTATGAGAATGGGGGTGCCAATGTACGAGAAGATCTTTGGAAACTAGGCATGAAAATTGAAGGTTAAAGAGAATGGGGGTGCCAAACTTACAATACTCATTTCCCCTTGGTCATCTATTTTTCTTGAGTTCCCTCAACCTCGTCCTCGGTGTTGGTATTGACCTTGTTTTCACTCCTCCAAACTCTTCCTCGGTGCTAATATTGAACTTGTTTTCACTCCTCCAAACTCTTCGTCGGTGCTGGTATTGACCTTGTTTTAACTCCAAAATCTTCCTCAGCACTGGCATTAACCTTGTTTTCACTACTCCAAACTCTTCCTCGGTGCTGGCATTGACCTTATTTTCACTACTCCAAACTCTTCCTCGGCGCTGGCATTGACCTTGTTGTCACTACTCCAAACTCTTCCTCGGTGTTGGTATTGACCTTTCACTTCTCCAATTTGACGAGCTACAACCTGGTTTCATTAGGTTTTATAGTATGTTAATTAAGTTCAAAATTTTGGCTCCATTTAGATAGGTTTTAATATTCTACAATATAGTTAAGTATATATTAGCTATACTTTACATAATAAATAATATAATTATTCAACTTATTATAATTATATATTATATTCTTTAACAAAATTATTAAATACGCATAAAATTATTATAATTAATAATTAATAATAAGTATATTTTTATATAATACAAAATATAATTAATATAATA
>VDFB02353493.1:261319731-261400574 GCA_007258455.2 Sequoia sempervirens
TGTTATAAAAACAACACATAATGATTTAAGATACAACTTATATTGAACAAAATGGACCAATAGTTGAACACTAAAACTTTTGAAAATCCTTCACATTTAATGGGAAAATACATGTTATTTATTGTGCTCACCTTTTATATTTGTGATAGGACAAACTATTAATATAAAATTATCCAATGCTTGTACATTGCTACCCCAATTGTTGTACACATAAGAACAATATTTTTTCACTATGATAGCAATACTTGTTTAAATGAGTGTCTTATTTTATTAAATGAGCATTTTATTTTTTAAATAATATACTTATAGTGGAGAGTTGTGATATTTTATTTGAAACAAAAAAATACTTATTTCACTTCTTCATGAGTGAGTGTGTGATCCATTTACATATTATTCTTTTAGTCTTCCTCAGTTAAATATTTAGTTACCCATTTACCGTTAGCATAAATGACCCATGAATTTAATAGAATGGACTATCAAATCATCCAGTAAATGTCTCATCTGCTAGCAAAGCTCACTCGTTCACTGCATGAACGACTCCAACCATATTTGATGTAGATTTAAATTTTAGCCGTCGATCCTTCAATTATATCAAATCATCGAACGACCATCTTCAAAACAAGATGACACAATCACCAACATGTCAATAAGGGGCCCACCATACCATACGTTGCCAAGGAAGTCCACATGGCTGTCACCCACAATATCACAATCAGTAAAGATCCTACAAATTTGGAGCACGCAATGGTGGGAGACCGTAGATCTTGAGCATTCATGATCTTGTTCCTTCAACACAGTTGCCAACCTTATTATTAACCATCGAGCAACTTTTTCATCAAGATTATAACATAATTGCTGATTTAAAACATATACACCTCAAGAACACTTTAGTAACCTGCCTTTTAATGTATTAAGGCTGGATTAATTTACCACAGTATTTCCTTCGCTCCTCCAGCTTCATCAGATGAGACATGTGGCACTCGCCTGTGATATGGTGATTAGTAAAAACCTTGCAACTTTCGATCACGCGATGGTGGGAAACCGTTAAGATTTGATGACAATTGATCGACAGTCAACCAAAATTATCACCTTCATCCTCACTAGATAGGACACGTGGCACCTACCCGTGATATCGTGATCAACCAAAGCGGTGTGGTGGGGTCATTGCGAGATGGTGGGGAGTGGCTTAGATCAAACGATAGTCGATCAACAGTCATGCGAACTTCCACTTTTTTGGGAAACTTGTTGAGAATATTATAGATTCCTTTTTGATGCTTCAGAATTGTACCACGATCAGTAAGACACAAATAAGCTCATTATGACTTACACCATTGACCACTGTTTTTCCGATAGGACCCCTGTGTCATTGAGACTACAAACTACATCATGTCGATGTGTATTACCAAATGAAATAACATCGGTGAGACTTTTCCTATGTCTTTCTAATAGACTATAAAAAAAATATATTAGTATAGAATGCTTTATGGATCGGGGAGGCCATCACCATCTCTTTCTGATATGAATTATACATTAAAATACTCAGGATTAGATGGATTCTATGGGACCAAATGATAAAATATGGGAAAATTTGTTATGCAAAACATATTCATGTGCTCATGGTATGGTAATTTTTTGGGAACTAACGGGTATGTGTAGCCATGAAATTTTCAAAATTTTACAGTTCTAACACAACCCAAGGAAAATTCTAACACCATGAAAGACCAGTAACACCAGGTAGGGTAGGAATGGAACATAAGGAGAAAAAATATAAAGTTCCATCAGAGGGGAGAGAGATAGAGGGAGTGAGAGAGAGGGAGGGAGTAGGAGAGAGATAGAGGGTAGAGGATTTAAGGATTTAAGGGTTAAGGGTAGAGGGCTAAGGGTAGAGTGGAGAGAGAGAGAGAGAGAGGGAGGGAGGAGGAGGGAGGGAGTAATCGTGGAGGAGGGTAGAGGCCAAGGCCTAGAGTCTAAGGGTTAAGGGTTTGCTGCAAGGAGAGAGGATAGGAGTGAGTGAGAGGGAGAGAGAGACTGGAGAGAGAGAAGGTAGGAGGAGAGACTTGAGAGAGAGAGAGAGGGTAGAGGGTTTATGCTTGGGGTTTGCTGGGTTATGTCGAGGCTATGGGCAGAGGGAGAGAGATAGAGGATTTAGTGAGAGAGGGAGGAGAGATGCAGATGGTGAAGGGTAGAGGGCAGGCCATGGGTTAAGGGTTTAGGGTTAAGGAGGGAGATAGAGGAGCAGGAGCAAGCGAGACCTAAGAGAGGGAGAGGGGGTAGGATATTGAAGATACTTGAGAGAGAGAGAGGGATGGAGTGGGAGAGAGATAGAGGGAGGGAGGGTTAAGGGTAGAGGGTAGATGGTTTAAGGGTTTAGGGTTAAGGGTGGAGGGGAGAGAGATAGAGGGAGTAAGTGAGTGAGAGAAAGGCCTGAGAGAGGGAGAAGGGGTATTTTTTATATATTAATAAATAATATATATATGCTAGTAGCATTTGCAACACAACATGAAAGACAAGATTATAATTACTTTTAGTTGTAGAATTAAGGTTAGGGTTAGATATATATTTAGTTAGGGTTGGGCTTAAAAATAGTGTCAGTGTTATTTTTACAATTAAGTTTAGGGTTCGAGTTAGAGTGAGAATTATTGTTGAGATTGAATCATAACCCTAATCTAACCTTAACCTTAAACCTAATTGAACCCTAACCCTATTTGTAATTGAACTTTAACTCTAACCCCAACCCTAACACTATCATTGAACCCAAGATTTATCCTAGAACCCCAATTCTAATTAAATGGTAAACCTAACCTAACCTTAACCCTAATGCTAATCCCAGCCCTAAGTCTATCTATAATTATAATCCCAACCCTAATTATAATCTTAATTATAATTCTAACCCTAACCATAATTATAATGCTATTCATAATCCTTAGTTTAACACTAACCATAGTTCTCATGACAACCTTAACTCTAATTATAACCCTAATCAAACCTTGACCTTAACCTTAACCCTAACCTTGAACTTAATTAAACCCTAACCTTAACCTTAAGCCTTAGCTTAATTAAATCAAGATCCTAGCTCTAACCCCAAACTCATATATGTGAGATAATTATAATTTACCAAAACCCTAACCATAATTGAATCATAACCCTAATTGGAATATAATCCTACCTTTAATTGAACCCTAACCCTAATTGAATCGTAATTTTAACCCTAAGCCTAATTGAACCCTATTTTTAACTCTAAGACTAATTAAACACTATTTATAACCCTAACGCTAAGCCCATCTAAATTGTATCCCTAATTGAACCCTAACCCCAATTGAATCATATTTAAACCCTAACCCTTAATGAGAAATAACCCTAATTAAACCCTAACACAATTGAACCATAATTATAACTCTAATTTAATACTAACACTAACCCTAATCCTAATAACATATTATTAGGGTTATATTTATTAATGTCTTAATATTAGTTTATAAATTCAACATTAATTATAAATATTTTAAAATAAATTAAGTATTTCAATCTAAAATTTTAATATTTGACATTACAAATAAAATTAAACTAAATTATAATTTTTAAAATCCATAAAATATTTATTATCTATTTAGTTTTACTAATTATCTAATACAATTAAATTAAATATTCATTTTAAATTAATTAAACAATTATTAATTAGAATTTTAGAATAAATTAAGAAATAAGATCTATATAAAATCAAATTTTCTATTTTTTTCTTTGTGTCCAAATCATTTCATTTTCTAAAATTATACTAAATTCTAGATATCATAATTAAACACAAAACTTTATTCTATTCTAAGGGTTTAAGGTTTACGGTTAAGGGTTTAGGGTTTAGGGTTTAAGGGTAGAGGGGAGACATATAAAGGGATTGAGTGAGAGATAGATAAAGACCTAAGAGAGGGAGAGGGGGTAGGAGGGAGAGAGAGAGAGAGAGAGAGATGGTTTAAGGGTTTTGAGTTTTAAGGGTTAAGGGTTATGGGTAGAGGGGAGAGAGATAGAGTGATTCAGTGAAAGACAAAACCCAAACCTTATGATTTTCCAAATACCATAAAAGACTAGTAACATAGGACAGGACAGGAAAGGATAGATTCAAAAGATGCAACATACTGTGTTGATGTCCTTGAATCTTCTTAAGAAGATCCATGATCTGTTTATAAAGGAAGTAACTTCACAGATGCATCAAGTTCAATTATGCATCTTTTAAACAATGAGGAAGCATTTCAAGTTGTTGTCAAGCCCCTCTCACCATAACCCTATTGGACAGTCACACATCACATAGGAAGGTGAGTTGTTATGTCACCCACATATGTGATAGGTGGTTGTCCAATAAAGATAAAATGAGGAGACTATGTGTATTTATTACACATAACAAAAGAAGAGCAATGGTTGAATCAAGGTCATGATACAAGTACAAGGACAACACCTTTTCAAGAGCTACAAGAGGCAAAGGGGATTGATATTATTCATTCATGGGTGTACTGGTGAAAGTGAATGCAATAGTAAAGGTCATTTTCATTGATAAGGACAACCAACCATGCATGCTACAATGGTCTCATGAAGGACAACAACAAAAACAAAATCTAAAGTTGCACAAGGCTCTATTCAAGGCCTTCACAATCAAACATTAGGCGAACAAGTTTCCAGATAACATTCAATGCATGATGTTTTAAGGAAAGGCATAAAAGGAAAAGACATTCAAGAAACATCAACTCTAGTTGACACAGATAATATGCCTATTGAAAAAATGTCATTACAAGAGGTTTATGATAGTAATGGAACCCTCATATCATGTGATCGAGATACAATTTCTATGCTCATAACCTTTCATGTAGGGGTTTTTGTCATCATGATTGATCCAACATGGATCATTATTGCATAAAAGAAATAAAAAGTTACAAATGACAATTAGGCAGTTATGATTCAGGAGAAGTCTCATTTTGGAAGCCAGGGCCATAGTACAAGTGTATATGAACAACAACTATGAGGTTCTGGTACAAGAAAACCATGCAGGTTCATGTAGGACATCAAGCATTAAAATGGTACAAGTGCATATGAACAACAATCAACAATTAGCAACAAGTAGTGAAGGAAGCAAAGCATAGTTGTATCTTTACCTTTTCATACCATTGATCATCCATTCCAGCAATAGGCTATAATAGTGAAGGAATATACTTGCACAAGGGTGTTTTAATGAATATTTTCAGCATAAAAACTATCATAAATCATGGTGCTTCAAGGGAACAAAGCATAGTCATGAATAAGAGCAGTACCATTAAAGGCTATAGGTTTGTCTTCATGTTATCTATGAATTTGAAAAAATAAATCTACATTGGGTGACAACATGACTATAGCCATGAAATGGATTGCTATGAGATAAATAATATAAATGGTTGTTGCCACTATCTCATTTTCTCTTTGGATAGTCATTACTAAGTCCCAACAAGTGAATAGAAAAGGGATAGGTGTCAATAATATACCTTCATTTGACAAGTCCTAGACTTTTGGTGATCTCATTGACCCAATAAGGCATTGCATAGAAATCATTTCATATCTTTTTGACAAAATCAAAAGGACTGATGTATCCAATTGTAAGAAGAGAGTAATGTCTAGGGGAGGGGTAGTACCATCATCTTAGGTACCACTGTTGCAAGATGATAAATGAAAATCCTTGTGTTTGTAAGCATGGAGGTCCTAAAGAATACTTTGGGTAAGGTGCATTCATGGAATTTTTTGGTGAAAGGTTTCCCAAGCATGATCAAAGATCCAGTGTTCTATTAGGCTATGTTGGAACAATTATACACTAATCCCTCCCCTAGGGTGTTTCCTCACATCAAAATCAATCCCTTCTTCCTATCATTTGTTGACAAGGGCAATTAATTAAAATGCTTGAAAGGGATTATAGGCGAATACAGTCTATATAAGGATTTGATAAGTAGTATTGGGTTAGAATACATATTGGTGAGATTGCAATGCAATGTTATCAAGGATCGTATATGTTATGTGTTAATTTTTTCATAAACCCTTGAATACTTATGAATTTGACTCCCATAATGGATATATGGCACTGATCTAAGTTGTATGATTCAATATTTGTTCGTCTTTACCTAGAGCTTGCTAAAAATTGCAAATCAATGACCTATTTTATCTTGGGATTGTGTTGTAGTTATCTCATGCTCCAAATAGCTGATAATGTCGATAAATAGCCAATTCTATTTGATATTATCCTATTATATTGATCTATTAAATGAGATTATCTGTTATTGTTAATGTTGTTTATGATATTGGTGCAAAGGTTGTAAACACATTAAGGGATCTAATGAGCAACATATTGACTAGATTTGGATGTCTAGAAAGGATTGTGTTAGATAATGCAATGTGTTTTAGATCTGAGGAATACATAGAGTTTTGTGAGAAGCATGGCATCCAAATTTCTTATTCATCACCATACCACCCACAGGGAAATGGATAAGAAGAGTCAAGCAATAAAAGCTTGATGAAGATTATTAAAAGAATCCTGGATTAGAATAAAAGGGCTTGGGATTCTAAGTTGAGATTAGTAGTCTGGGAAGATAGGGTAATTGTGAAAAAGGAAATAGGTTGTCCCCCATTTGACTTGGTTTATGGGATAAATGCCAGGTTGCCCCAAAATAACTTAATGGAAATGTATAAGTTTTTCCAGATGTATGATAATGAAATTGATGATGAGATGCAATTGAGAGTGGAAGATCTTATAAAATTAGATGAAACTTGGAGGGAAGCCCAAAAGAGAAATGCAAAGTTGCATTTGCAAGTAAAGAATCTATATGACAAGAGGGCAACTACAAGGAGTTTCAAAGATGGAGATTTGGTTTTAATGTGGAATTCCAGAATGGAAGATAAAGGGAAACATGGGAAATTTGATGCAATCTGGTTGGGTCCATTTTTTATTAATGGTAAGTGGGGTGAAGATTCGTACTTCCTCCAAGATATGATAGGAGATCTTCTGGAACTTCTAGTTCATGGACAGTTCTTGAAGTTATACTTCACTTGAAGTATTCTTTTCCATGAACAGTAGTTTAAGTTTGTATATTTTGTATATATTTTGTCAATAGTTGGGGTTGTTTTGTCTGAATATTCCCTTTTTGGTCGTCTCTGCATCTTGGTCTGCTCTAACTGAGATTCTGGATTCTCACTTCATTCCAGTAGAATGAACGTCCCCAATTGGAGCCACTAATGGAACTTCAATATTTTTCTCCTTGTTTTTCACTCATGCCTTGCCTTATGTCTCTGGTCTTTCATGGTGTTTGAGTTTTCTAAGGGTTGGGGTTTTAGCTTTGTCTTCATGTAAAACCCTAATGTTTATTTCATGCTTTGGCTAGGTCCTATTTTGCTGTTACTTTTGATGCGGTTTTAAAACAATTTATGTCATATCGGTTCGTCTAGGCCGAGTCCCTTTGATTTTAATACTTTATTTCCTCTGCAGGGTTTTATTTCCTAAGCCTCGGTTAGCTCTGTGTTTCATCTTTTAAAAAACAACTTATGTCATTGTTTACCATTGGCCTAGTGATGTCCCCTCGTCCATTTTAATGAATGTTTTATTTTGCAAATGGGATCAAATTTGCGCTATCGTTGATCAAATTGCCTTTGGATATCAATGGTTTCCCACCATCATGTGATCAGAAGCTGTAGGATTTTTACTGATTGCGATATGGCAAGCGAGAGCCACGTGTCCTTCTGGGGGATGAAATTGTGTGACCACTGATCAACTATCATTTGATCTTAGTCGTTCCCTGCCATCCCGTGATGACCCCACCGTAGTGCTTTGGTTGATCGTGATATCACAAGTGGTCGCTACGTGTCTCATCTGATGATGTCGAAAGAATAAAGGAAATACCGTGGAACATTAATCCTGCCTTAAATACATTAAAAGGCGGGTTACTAAAGTGTTCTTAAGATGCACGTGATTCAAATTGATGGATGTGTTATAATCTTGATGGAAAAGCTGCTTGAGGGTTAATGATAGGGCCAATGACTATGTTGAAGGAATGAGATAATTGATGCTCAAGATCTACGGTTGCTCGCCATTGCGTGATCCGAAGTTGCAGGATTTTTACCGATTGCGATATCGCGGGCAACCGCCACGTGGAATTCCTTCATAGCGTATGGTATGGTGGGCCCCTTATGGCCATGTTGGAAATTGTGTTAACCTATTTTGAAGGTAGTCATCGATGATTTGATCAAAATGAAGGATCGATGGCTTGAATTTAAATTTGCATCAAATATGGTTGGAGTCGTTCGTGCAGCGCGCAAGTGATATTTAATGGCAGATGAGACATTTATTGGCACAATTTGATCGAAATAAAATCAATTCTCCTACTTTATGTGTGTCACAAAGCATTCAGGTATTTTTTGAAGCAGTTTCAGAGCTGAGAGCAAGGTTGTCAACCCTGACAACTGGAATTTGGGATTTATGTGAAAAGAGCCATGAATTAATTTCTATGTTTCTTTGTCACTCTGTGCTTGAATTAAGGAAAATATTTGTTGTACTTATCATAGGGCTTGTTGATAAAATTTTTAGGGCTATAGTTTATTTAAATTGTGAGAAATTGCAATATTTTGTTCTATAATTTCATATCTCTGGTTAGTCCTAGCTATTTGAAGTGTGAAGTTATAAGAAGCCCTAGTTTTTCCAAGATGGCACCACCCAAGCAACATTCTGGCTAGATTGACTATTTAAAATGAAACATGTATGATGTTTTCCTAGATTAGTTGCCCTTGTCAATGAATGATAGAAAGAAGGGATTGATTCTGATGCGAGGGAAAATCCTGGGGGAGGGGTTAGTATACAATTGTTCCAACATAGCTGATGCTAGGGTTCCTCTCACGGGTTTGGAAATGTTTAGATTGTGGTATGGACAAAGGAATTTTCCTCACCCTTTTTCAAATGGATGGATGTATGATATGGGGAAGCTGGTGGTACCGAATGTTTTCCTTGATGTAGACCTGCTCAGGGTAGTAGCTGCAAGATATGACCCTATCACACGGGTAATTAGGGATAATGATGGAAAGGTTTTGTTAAGCATTAACAAAGATGATATTCAATAGATTTTTGACTTGACTAAACCGAGTGAGGACTTGGTGCCTATCAACCTTGAGGAAATGAAGCAGGAATATACAAAGTTGAAGTCAATTTTCAGAGCTAAATTGCTTCCACCTCATTTGGCTAGGGCAGGAGGTTTAAGATTTCATATCAGCCCCAGTGACCAAGAACCTTTCAGATTAATTTTTTTTGCAAATCATTTTCCTAGCCATCTTTTATTCATTGTGTCAAATTTTGGGTTTTAGTCTTGGTGCGGTGATGCCCATTGCATACATGTTCATGGGGGTGCAGATACAACACCCTAACTTCTCTGTCACATATGACTTTGCTTCTTTCCTGGCTGAGAGGATACATGAGGGGTTGTCAAAGCTGTAGAAAAATGATATCGACACTCAATTTTTTTGGTATTCTATGCTAATGCATATGTTTTTATTCAAGAATGTTGAATTCTTCTTTGAGAAGATGAAATTAAGGCAATCGGTTGATGGAGAAAGATTGCCAATACAGACATGGGCTACAAATTTATCTTGTAATAAGGAAAGCAATAGTTATGTGCAATTTGATAATTGTTTTGCTTCCAAATTGAGGGCTAGATTGATGGTGAATGTACCTAGGATTCCTGAGGAATTACATGATTTCCTTAGGCCAAAGGGGAGGAAGCCAAAATTAAAATTCAGTCATAACTGGGGTGACATTATCCCATACCTAGTTAGTACTTTTTTGAGGGTATATGGTTTTCAAGGAGCCCCTCATATACTACCATACAATGTGCCACCAAGAGTGGGATTTGCAAAAGTTATGTGGCAGATAGGTTGCATCCATGAGGACAACCTCATAAGGAGGGGTAAGGGAACATTTTTCCCTGATTATATAGTGGTATCTGATTTTTTCCTTTTCAAAAGGAGGTTGGGTGCACTTTGAGAAATTCTTTGAGAATTATCATTTGAGATATGGTCCAAAGCGGTAACATGATCCTGAGGGTTTCTTTACCCTTTTTAGACAAAGAATAAAGGCTAGAAATTTTGTGCAGGAGTTCAACTTTCCTGAGGACTTGATAAAAAATGAGTTCAACCTAAATAAGCAGGAGTTGAACAAGGAGAAATAGATATCTTATGATAAGTTATTAGATATTGTGCACAAAATGGATTTGAAATATGATCCACTGTTGGAGTTCAATCCCCACCATATGAAAATTGATTTTCTGATGGAGAACTTCAAAGAGATTATGGGAACTTTGAGAACCAAAAAAGTAAACTTAGAGTTGAGTCTGGGTGTACAAGAACAAGGTGCCAGACCATTTGAAATAAGGCCAACATACCAGCCTACAGAAAAGTGCCCCATTTATAGGAGCAAAAAGGATAGCAGCAGTGATGATGAAGAAGTGGATAGAAAGGGGAAGAAAATTATGAAGTTTCCTTCACAACCAAGTCCAAAATTCAAAGCTCCTGGGGAAATTAAGATCATTGATTTAGAGTCATCACCAGAAGATAGTCCCCCATCACCACTATCTGAGCCAAGCCCTAAAAGGAAAAGAATCGATCAACCACAGAAGAGTTTGATGGATGAAATTATTGTTACTGATCAGGACATGCAAGTTGGTATGCCTTCCCCTCATAGGCCAGCTGAATTGGTTTAGTCTGATTTAGATATGAAAGGAAAAAGTGTACAAGATGCAAGAATGGAAGCATGTAAGGAGTTTTTAGACGACAATGCATTTGCAAAGACTCCTGTATTCTTGCAATTGGTATGGAGGATGTAGTTTGAAGAATATCAAAATAAATGTAAGGAGAGAAGAGAACTAAGACCTGATAGGTCAAACCAGGAGAATGATGAGGAAGTGAAAACTGAATTAATGGAAGAATTTAAGAACATCACTCCTGAGGAAGGAAAAAAATTGGTGAGTTAGGCTGGTGTATTGATTATGCCTGAATGGGACATTGTAGATGTAGTGGCCTTGAATGCTATTATGAAGTCCAAGCATCCCTTGAAAGAATCTGAAGAAGAAGTCAAGGAAACACTTCAAGATTCTGCTTTCAGTGAAGAGCATGAAACCTTGGAAATTTGGGCATTGGCCCCACAAGGGAGAAAGCCAAATATTACAAACATTAATCCAAATTTTAGAGGGGGATTAATAATAAAGAGAGCTTTAGATACCTCAACCACCAAGGCCACTAGTTTAACTGTGAATGTGGCCAAATTGGCCCAAAAGACTGCTGAAAGGGAGGAGGCTGAAAAGAAAAGCCTAATGGAGAAGTATAACCTTTTGATTAAATAATACAACAAGATGCAACAGAGGAATGTTGAGTTGCAAACTGAGATGGAAAGGTTCATGTATAGACAGATTGGGGAGACATCAAGCTCTCTAGGGACCAGTACATTACCTTCCATAGCACAGTCAGTGCCTCTTGCTTCTCCAATTGTTTCTACACTAGGGTCTCCTAATCAGAATCTTGTCTTCACCCCTTCTTTAGAGTAAATTGATGAAGAAACATAGTGCTCTGTTGATCCTACAAAGAAGCAGCTCTTGCAAAGAATTGATGAGTTATAGGCATCTTTGAGGGTAAGTGAGGAGGGATCTCTTTCAAAGAAAAAAGAGATTGTTACTACTATTTTAAGGCATTTGAATGAAAAGGTTGATAATAAATTGCTATCTATACATTCTTTATATTCTTTTCTATTAGATGCAATAAAGAATATTGATAGAGATCAAGAGGTAGTGATACCATTGATTGAAAATTGGATCCCTAGGGCCAGTGATCTAGATGTCATGTATAAGGCCTCAAGGTTTGATACAAACAATAGGCTCCAATCATTAAAGCCTACTCATATGTTAGTAAAATCATTGCAAGGTTTTCACACCTTACCAGATGACTTGAGTAGGAAGATAAGAGAGTTGGTGAAGAATTTAAATGATTGGGGTAACACATTGTTACCTAATATAATTGATGATTAGGGGAAAATTAGGTCATTCTAGCAGTGGCAGGGTCAGGCAGGTGAGGTCATCAATGATCAAATTAAATTAATTTGTGATGACTTAGATTATGACTTGTTGGTGAGCTGGTGAGCTGTATAGATAAAATCATTAGTACCAACTCATTTTTGGAATCTTTTGAAAGATATGAAAATTAGGTAGCAGTAAAATACACACCTTATAATGCCAAGGTGAATGAGGTAATTAATTTTGAAAAGTCGACTGATGAAGAATATTAAGGGTGGGTAAATAAATATTTGACTGAGGAGGAATAAAAGAATGAATTACTAACGGGTGGTAAATCAAATGTTACAGTTATAATGGCCTTCGGTTTTGCTTTGATGGCAGTCTCAACATGGGTTTCTTGTGGTTTTTTGTTGTTGCCTCAATTTTCCTCAGCTGACATGATGAACGAGAATATTCTCAAGGGTGATGGTTGTTGTAACAATTTGTGGAATATCACTAGATGCCTCATTTGGCTGGTGACGTGTACTTTTTGGCCCAATGCTTGTTTTCTCCTTCATTTTCTATAAGAAGGATTTCAAGGCTATAAGTACGGGTTAGCAAGTTAGATAATTTTTGGTCGAGTCTAGGTGAAGTTGCAGAACAAATTATAAAGTCTGATGGTTTTAGAGAGAGATACAATTTAGGTTTTGAGTTATTTTGTAATCGATTTTGAATTCATGGGGATTTAATGTTGTATAACAGTACTAGCATTTGAGTTGAAATGATAAATTCAAATTCATGTCTCTCCACTATACATGCATATCTGAATTTTGAATAAGATGACTAAGGGTTGTTTCATTCATCTCACTGTTGTGGTGTGTATAATCCTTATTTTAGCTTTAATTCAAGGAATTAATTAAAATGCTTGAATGGGATTATAGGTGGATATGTTCTATATAAGGATTTGATAAGTAGTATTGGGTGAGAATGCATACTGATGAAATTGTAATGCAATATTGTTAGGGATCTTATAAGTCATATGTTATGTATTAAATTTGTCATAAACCTTTAGATGCTTATGAATTTGACTCCTACAATGGATATATGGCACTATCTAAGTTGTACTTATTTGTGTAGTTCAATAATTGTTTGTCTTTGCCTAGAGCTTGCTACAAATTGTAAATTAATGACTATATTTTACTATGGATTGTGTTGTAGTTATCTCATGCTCCACATAGTTGATATTATCGTGAACAACCAATTTTATTCATATTATCCTATTGTGTTGAGCTATTTAATGAGATTATCTATTATGTGTTAATGTTGTTTATGATATTGGTGCAGAGGTTGTAAACACATTAAGGGATCACCCTCCCGGGTCTTGCAGAGCCCAAAGTGTAGGAGGCTTTTTAGAGTCCTCATTAGTTGGTCTAGGTCCTTCGAGCTTTCCTTGATTGGAATTGACAATCCCATAGGTAGATTAGAAGACCAACCTGGTTATAGTATAAAAAAAAACCAACACCCTCTACCTTTAACCCTAAAACCCTAAACCATTAACCCTTAAACTCTAAACCCTTAAACCCTCTACCCTCTATCTCTCTCCCACTCTAAACTCTAAACCTTTCCTTGTATTCTTTTATAATTTTCATTATTCTTATTTATTTTACACTTACATTTACAAATACACATACATATGCATTTACTGTTTTCATTTATTTCTCATGTAGTTTAATAGTTTTATCGATTTCATATTATATGTGTTGAAGACTTTAGAATTTCAATTACATTAATTTATGGATATGTTGTATCTATAACACTACAAAACCATATGCTCTTTGCATTTACACTTGCATTTAGAAATACACATTTATATACATAGATATAGATTTCTTTAGTGATATGTTGCATTTATTGTTCTAGGAGAGCATCCAGTAATTGTATTTACATGTACATTTAAAAATACATATACATACATACATACATACATATATATATATATATGTGTGTGTGTGTATGTATATCATTTATATTCAGTGTTTAGAAACAACCCATTAGGTCTACACATGGATAAAAATTCATAAAATTGGATCTCCCATACATGTTTTGTTGAAACTTAGGCTTGAACCTCTCATTTCACATGTCTTTCTTCACAAAACTCTTGAGGACAACAACTATACCTTCTTTATTTATCATCCTACGCCTATTCATGCATCCTACAATTACAATAGTATCTATGGGGCCTCTTACACAAGCTAAAGTAATCACAAAAAGTGGAAGAGCCCCTTTATATCATGTTTGGACTACAAAACCCTCAAAAATAGGGTAACCGGGCTGTATGAAAAGAAATGAAGCTTTCTAACTCAAATCAATGCCTGAAACCCTCAAATTAGATTCAAATCAAAGCTAACACATATCTTCATGACCTGGAATTGATTTCACATCAAAATATGGCTGCATGTGACCATACACTGCTGCATAATAGGAAAAATACATAAATTTTGAAGAAAAACACATATTTTCGAATGTCAAGAGCTTGTATTTTAAATCCTCAACCATCAACAACCATTACAATGATCACTTTGTGCCTTTTAAAAGAATTTACACATCAACCACTGAACAACCACCTCTACAACTGACTTTTTAATCTTTTATGATCACATGATACATAAAACACACTAATTTCAAGGTTGTTAACATCACTATTGAAATGTTTTAATTTTTTGACCTTTCAAACATTAAAAATTACATCATTAAATTAATTATGTAATGGCATAACAATTAAAAACATCATGAATTAATTATGTAACCACATAAGTCAAATATAATTCTATCAAGAAATTAATATCAAATAGATAATATAATCACATAACTCATACATTTCAATGTCATTGATCTTCTTCTTCATCCAGCTCTTTGTTCATCATTTGATCCAAATTAGACATTGTAAGGATTGGTCATATCATCATCACGTCATCAATATTAGTTTTGATAATGTCATCATCCACAGGATATCATCTTCATGAACATTAACTCCTACATCATCATGATCTAGTTCCTCCTCTTCGACATCTTCGTCAGGCACATCATCAACTAATTGTTGATCCTGATCATCATCTACATCATCTTCTAGTTCTTCGATATCTTCTTCTTCCACCACATTATACTTTACCGGCCTTCCTCTTGGATCATGTCTAACAACAAATGACCAACCCGGTTTACCTGGAACCTCTAAGTAAAATACCTGCTCACATTGGCTTGGAAGAACATAGGGCTCATTTCTAGCTCACTAATCAACCTTGTATTAACCATGGTAAATCCATTATCATGTTCAATAACAGTTCTCTCAGGATCATTTTCATTCAATCATAGCCTATACCATAGGACGATGAACAAAATTAATCTCAAGGACTTAAAGTCACACTCAAGTATATCATCCAAAATCCCATAGTATTGATTTTTGGGACTTAGATGTATGTCGCTTCTAGATGAAACATTAGTCACCTGAAAGACTGAGTTATACCAAAATCACAAGTTTTCTTCATGTCATCCAACATTTTGATTCAAAATTTACGACCATTGCACCACATAGCCTTGTGGTGTTTCACTTGCAATATGTCATCATGTAAAAATTATTATATCGCTCGGGTTGATAAACATATTTATTCTTGGTCAAATGTATGCAAAGAAAACAATCTCAACATATATATACATCAATATAATTGAAAATAATTAAATAATATGGGTGATTAATATATTTATACGTTCATGTTTATTTCTTAAACCATATGCTAAATCAATTTCCCTTTGTGTAACATTGGAATCTCCATTACGATGAGCTTCTTTAACTTAATGAAACCACACCTTCTCATGTTAATGCTCGACCAGATTGTTGACATCATTCAATCCATACCATCATCCAATCAAGATTTTGGTGACGCATACAAATGTAGTGCATCCCACTCTCAACCAACTGATAAAAAAAATTGAAATTCACAAACGACGTATAATTAGTTAAATACAACAGATACGAACTTATTTTAATAATGTATATTGAAGATTAAAAATTAAATAAGTACAATATACATAAAAACTATATGTAAAATGTATCCCAATTAATCTTCATGACCATCTTATAATTACTCTCACTTTCCTCAATCTACCTTTCCCCATCAGGTACTCCCCTTCAAATTTGTTAATGGAGTTGGGATCCCAAATGCGATCTACATGGATCTTTGTTGCAAACTTAGGAAGATATTCACTAATGTATACCATGGTCTAGTATACTATATATCCCTCCACCATAGAACCCTTAGGATGTGCTCTTTGTCTAACCAAAGCCTTCAAAAATTTCAAGTCCTCTCAACCATCCACATTGACCTTGTGTGTACAGGTCCACACAATTCAATCTCCTCAACTTGGTGTATGAGGTAGTGTTCTTGTGCATTGAAAAATGTCGAAGGTAGACACTTTTTCATTTCACACATTAGACAAGGAATTTTTCTCTTCCAATAATTTATATCTTCTTTATGGATTTCTTTAGATGACAAGCATCTACAAGTGATTCAAGGCACACATATATTAACAGTTTAACAAAAATATATGTATATTACATAACAAGTAAAAAAATGGAAATTATAAGATGTATACAACAAATTGAACAAATATCACTACTTACCCCATGTATTTTCCAAGATCATATATACTTGCTTGAAATTGTTGTCAAAGTTGTATGTGAGAGATTGAGTAGAACGATACTGCAACAATTATAAAATGATCTTTTCATTATTTTTCCAAAATAGTAAACATAATACACTAAAATTACATGCATTATACAAGTGTATATAATATACCAGAATAATTACCTTAATGAAGGTATGCCAATCATGCATTTTCATCCCTACCCAAATTCACCTTTCTTTGTTATTATATTGTTTATGTTTGTAGCAAATCCTATAGGAAATCGACTTTTTCGTATGACTTCTTTTATAGCATTGCTTTGCTGCTCTATTAATAACCAAGGAAGGAAACTTATATTAATTTGGTTTCCACCGCTATTTAATTGAATGACATTTTCATTGCATGATTGGCTTCCTGAATGTCACTACAAATTTTGACAATTTTTTCTGTCATGCCTTCCATCCAATATTTTCCATAACGTTTCTGTTATATTCTTTCCGATATGCATTGTATCAAAAAAATGTACAATTTGTAGCTACTCATAGTAGGGAAACCTACTAAATTGTCTTGGGATAACTTTTCAGTCCCTGTGGAAGCCGAATTAATGCCTTGACGACCTTCATGAAGCATATAAGTTAAACAAATTAACAACGACAATCATTGTCAATTACAACATGAGTAAACACAACATAATATAAAAATATAAATTCAAAACATATCATTTATGATAGATAAACAATTTGATCTGATTTATAACCTTCACGATTAATTCTATTATATTCCAACTTCCATAGGTGAGGTGTCATTCTTCATGGTTTTGATGTAGTCTCCTTTTTCCCATTGAAAAGATGTTTTTTCAGTAGTTCGATACTTATGATTTCTATGGAGGAAGTGCCTATACTCATCAAACACCTGCTTTCCTAAACTTGTTGAACGACAAGATTTCATCTTGGGACCACAAATTGGACATGCAAATTTTTCCTTTGTTTGAAGACCTATAAGATCATATATAATTGGATTAAATATGTCAATTTTTATAATTATATATAATGAATAGATTATTTTAAAAACATGCATGATATCTACTTCATCAAATTAAATATTGTTAAAGTGCAGTCAAATGCTATAACATACCACAAAAATGTGTTGGCCCTGGGGCATCATGAATTGTCCATACAAGCATTACATGGAATTCAAATTGTTTTTTTCCTATTGGTCTAGAGACGTCATACATAGTGACGCAATTCCATAACTTTAGTAACTCTTCATTAAGAGATTCAATATATACATTCATATCTTTAACTTGGTACTTACCTAGTTGAATGAACATAAACATTACATAATTATTATAACCATTTTACTGCAATATATATAAATTAATGTACATGAATATTGAATAAAAAAAATATAAGTCATTATACAACAAATAAGACAAATGAGATGCTACTACGTTAAAGAAAATTGATGTAAAAAAATATCTGGAACAATCATTGACAACATTATGTGCTCCCTCTTTATTGACATCCATGGAGGAATTTTATTATTGATAACAAAAACAGGCCACACCAAATAAATAGATCTCAGCTCTCCAAATGAATTGACATCGTCTGCTCCCAATGAAAGCCTGAAATTATGAGGTTCTTCTTTAAAATGTGGCCATTTTTCCTCCATGTCCCTAAATGAAGAACCATCCATAGGAATTCAAAGAATGTCATCTCCACTTCTATTCCATGTATGGTAATCCATAAATTGTGCTAAGCTTTCGCACCTAAATAATCGTTGGATACGTGGAATAATGAGAATATAACGAAGAACCTTGCGAGACACTTTTTTTGTTAGTTGATCTAGTTGATATCTACTGATATGAAATTCCAAGCATTCTGTTGCAAATTCCTATTGTTTATGATATATAATATGATCATTGGGACATGCATCTATTACTTGATACTCCATTTCGATATCTTTCATAATGGCAGATAAATCTTGGTATGAGCGAGGTAAAATATTTGATGGTGGTAACAAAAATTCACTAATCAATCTACAACAAAAAATAATTTGTTAATATAAAGAATATTAATGGTACATATTTCATCCTTTATTTACTAATAATGAACTAATAACAATTAAAATAGATGAAAAAAGATGATATAAATGACATACCTTAATATCCGTGAGATTGCTATGTTTGATAAACCATTCATAACCTTCAAGTTCAACAACAATACAACATAGAGAAGAGTTGTTTGGGAGCCTTCATAAAGGGGCTCGTATGCCTTATCAAGTACAGGTAAATCATGAACATCATCAAAGTCATCTTGATCATCATGATCAGCTCTGTCACTAAATGTGTCATGGATCAATGTATTTGTACCATCATCTTCAATTGTGTTTTCTAGCACATGATCATCTTCTTCTATAGGATCCTTAACTTCATCTTCGATATTCACAGCTCCATGTTCGTCCGCTTGCAAAACCACATTCTCCGACCCGTGATAATCCATGTCATCTACCCTAGGGTGCCCCACCTTTATAATAATGATAGACACAAATAAACCATGATCATGATCAAGTGATTATATATATATATATATAATGTTAAAATGATATAAACATTTACAAATTCAATCAATATAAACACATATAATGAACAACTTACTAGTGAATGATAATCATGGCCCCCTTCAACGCGACCATGCTGCCTACAATGTTTCTCAACTATTGTGATTAAAAGTCGTCTCATCTTTAAGCCCTTGCAATTATTGCAAGGACAATAACATTTCCCATCACCCTTTCTTTTCAATCTAGCCCACAATCTATCAAGTGTCTCTTCACTTTGTTCTGGACTAATATTATCTGACATGATTTTTCTTTACCAAGCTTGACTATTTAGATCTTCAAGAAATATCAAACTCACACTCCAATAATTTTTATTCGTAGACAGGTAACAAAATCTAATAATTCTGATATTTTACACTCCAAAAATTTTTATTCGTAGACAGGTAACAAAATCTAATAATTCTGATATTTTACTCCAAAAAAATTTGGCATGCAACCACCCCTGTAAAAGAGAAGATAGTCTGAAGTTAATGACCCAAAAAAATACTTTAAAATGCTAATTCCAAAACTTATTAAATTATGATTTTACTATAATTTCCAACTATTAAGACTCCTAAAATCAAAATATTGAACTTGATCACAAACTTCCTACGATGATGGAGGTAACGAGCTAGTAAGAGCAAGTGACCCATTCTTAAGGAGCACCAAGTTAGAATCATCATTACTAATGTCAATACAGATTTATCGTTTTAGTTAAAGATGCAATGTGTCACTTCTTATGACAAGTTTATCCCTAGGGCCTTCAACATTGAGAGAGTCCTAATCGCACAAGGAAGCACACACTAGTAGAATTTGACAAATAAATGATTAGGTGACTAAAAATTTTAGTCACAACAATTAAAAATGACTAAATTCTGCTCATTTTTTGCAACTCGGCTATAAATGAGTAAATAAATTACTAGTTTGGTTGTTGATTAAAAATTATTTAGTCACACAAATAAAAATGACTAAATAGTTAGTCATTTATTTAGTCACAATCCATTTGAATAAATCATTTAAGGAATCAAGAATATAGCCCGCCAAAATACTCTAAAACTTTAATAAACATACCTTAAAACTTTTGTCAAAATCTTATTTTCAGGCGTAGCCCACCAGAATGGAGTTTTCATTTTAATAAACATACTCTAAAAATTTCGTCAAAATATTTTTTTCAAGCATAGACTGCCAAAATGGAGAAGTGTTTCCGTAAAGAATGACAAAGAACAGTGAGATGTGCATGAAAGGAGGCATAGGATTCATTGCTACTTATCTCATTCTTTCTCTGCTCAACAAATCTTACATTGTTCCCACTACTATTTGTAATCTAGGTGTTTACTTGACATATATTTGCATAATCTCAAATTCCTTCAAAGGCTTTTGAAGTATCAATGTATCCTATATAGGGTTTAGAATGATTTCTTTTAATTAAACAAATAAATAAATGATGTATTTCCCTGTAATTAGATAATGTGGAGATCTCTTAACTCCTCTTTGGCACTGTATTCATTACTCCAGCTACTAGGGTTTTGCAAGTGACATTTTTAATATCTTCATGACTGTGGCTTTTAAATAGATTTCAGTCTTTGCTATAATCCTTTTCATAGTAACCCTTGAGTTCCATAATCCACCTTCAATCTCTTCTAAGAACAGTGTCTTAAGCTAGACTGCATAGTATGCATATAAAGCAAGTCCTTCATACCTGCCATTGTTTCAAACCACCACTCACTGCCTTGCTTAAAATGTTGCCTCCATAAGCACAATAACATGTTTTAAAATCATGGTTTTCAATGATTGACCATTAAGGTCACCACTTTCATCATGAAGATACAATGAGATTTTTGTCTTCAAACTCAAGGCATTATGCAAGATAACATTGTGAATTATTTGTTGTGTACGATTTGATTTTCTTGCATATTTACTACTTTGCTAACTTCCTTTAAGACTTGGTATTACGCCCTCAGCTATAATCTCAAACAACTCACTCACTATCACTTGAAGATTCTTTTCATGAGCATCCTTCTATAAAATCAAACTATGCCCTATAGACTGCCTACTTACTATAGGGGACTCATTGTTTCATGGTATTGTAATTCTTAAGATCCTTCAACTTTATTGACACTACTTCAAAGTCCACAAGGTATTATTCACTATTCTCCCATCTTTGATGAGTCTCAAAACATAGCTCAAACATGCAATCCACTACCTCCATTATACATTAATGGCTAAGAAGAAACACTGAACCTATGATTATCACTGTTATTTCATTTGGAAATTCATTCCTTAATTGCATTTTCCTTGTCTAACACTACCAAAAGCATTTGAAAAACCCTTAAGGTCAACAAGGGGGTAAGGAAACTCATTGTTAAAATCTCCACTTTACTATGCAAGGTTTGAGCTTTATTATGTTGTCACTGCTCAGACTCTTTTTGACTGTCACATCTCAAGTGACTGTCATTCTTCTTACCATAGATTGCATTTACAAATGTCACTAAGCTACATAGTGTGCTTGTTATTGGCTACAATCTTTAGATTGCAAGATTTTGTTAATACCTACAATTTCTCAATCTTTCTAGTATTGCAACCTCACTAATCCACTATAGTTATTCTTTATGTTTCTACGGAAGCTTAGGGTTTCTACCGTAATCATGCTCTTACCAATGCTTCTATTGGTATTAAAAAATAACCTTAAATCTTGGGTCAAAAATTAGTTGTCTTGACAAAGTTGTGGTATGATCTTGGATTGTATCCTAGAGTGTGTGGGAAGCTTGTGTTTGATCATTAAGGTATGTAAACCTGATCAGGGAAATGTATCCTATATATCATGGGTCTTGCTTTAATACTTTCTATATTGGTTATTAGCAGATCACATTATTATAGTTTGTGGTAACCCAAGATTGCATTCAAGTATGTAACAAACTTGGTTTGTAGTTTAAGATATACACTTTTAAGTAACATTCATAAGGTTTAGAAAATCTTGATCACTCTCTAGAATAGCCCATTAAACATGGGTTGTATTTGAATGCACTACATAATTGATATAACACAACCACTCTGCATATCAACCAGAGTTATAGGCTCTTTATTGCAGCAAGAGGTAATCACTCTTCGATCATGCTATAATTACATCCTAACCTGTTAAACTTGAGACAACCTGAATGCACCCAATGATGATTGACACCTACATTATACAACCTGAATTAACTACATTATATGAGTGCCTCCATTTCTATCACAACATAGCCACATTAAACTTGGGTCACACATGAATGCATCATGTATTTGTTATAGCACAACTGTGCCACATGACCAATAGAGTTATGGATCACATAATTACAGTCACAAGAATTTGTTCCTTGGTTGTGATCTTATGGTGATTCCACACAAAAAAATCTGGACATGAAACTCTCAAAACCCTAAACCTCTAAAAATGAAATCTGATGAGATGTTACTTTAAAATATGATTTTCAAACTTGGAACTACAAATCTGACTTCACAACTGAATTATGCAAAAATATAATGACTACCCTAAACCTGGCGATATCTTCTTGAATTTTTTCTAATTTTTCCCAAGAAAATCGTCCTTAGTTCTCCACAAATTGTCTCAAGTAGAGAAAAACACTGTCGCAATAAATTAGCGAACTCACTTTTCCTTATGTCAGCCACAATTTTATTTTTTTCTATTTTCCATGTTTGTCAAAATTTTGACGAAACTGATAGTCGGCATTTTGACAAAACCTAGGTTCGTCGAAATTTCGAAGAATATCGGGGATAAAATTTTCAAAAAAATTAAAATTACACATCAAATTTTACAAGCACCCGATGATACATTAAATTATACATATTTAGTTAGACATTTTCGTCATATTTTATAGTGAAATGAGTTAGTGTATACTCATCTCTCTCCGCAACTTGATACGTGACTACATTCTGTGCATGTCTATATTTGTCTCGATCTCTATAGATGAATCTCCTCTCTTGTGCCCACGTCTCCTAGGCCATCCTTAGTTGATTGATCCCCACCTGTAGTCAATCTCTCACTGTATTTCTATCCTCCTCTGCAACCACTGCTTGTGCCTCTATGACATCCCTTTCTCTCTGCAGTCTTTGTACCTCTACCCCTGTCCCACCACTACCACTCTACAGTGTCACTATCTGTCCCCATACAACATCCCTCTCCCCCTGCATCACCTATACCTATGTTTTTTCTCTCTCTCTCTCACCCTAGAGGGCCTGCACATCTGCATGTGTAGTGTCCCTCTCTCTTTGTACAATCTCTAACCGAGCCCTTGTTGCCTCTGCCATCAACATTGCATCCACAAGTGTTGTCTCTGCCATATACACCCTATCCTAGAGCTCAGCCCTCTCCCTTTGCAGCCCTATCACCTGTACCCTCAACTCCTCCATCTCCCTCTTTATCTGTTTCTGACCCTCTACTGGTACCTGATCCGCTACCTCTTTAGACTCCTACTGTCCCCTAGCCTATGATATAGCCATCACTGCCACTAACCTGTCCTGCTCCCATCTCACAACCACTAGCTCATCATACCCTCTCTGCATCACTACTCACAAACTATCAATCTTTCCCCGTAATCCATTCCTATCCCTCTCCACCTCCCTTAGTTGCATGGATAAGTGGTCAAATAGAACTCCATAATCCCTCTATGCCTCTTCCTGTAGCCTGATCACCTCAGCCCCAAGTCTGCTCACCTTAGCCTCTGCAACCCTCAACCTTTGCTCTATCATCTATAGCCTTTCCTAGGCCCCCCTCAACTATGAAACAAGGTTCTTAGGTGGTACATTTGGTATCATCACTAATGGCTCCACCACGAGAATGTCCACATCCATAGCATCCTCCTGTGGCTCACGCTCCTGCTCAACCCCAATCACCACCCAAGCTCTCCTTGGCTGTCCTCTCATCCCCACCCTCATCTATCATCCTATGACCCTCACCTCCCCCTTAGACTCATCTCTTTCCTTCCTCATCTCCATCTCTGGCTCATCCGGCTCCTACTCAACTCCGATCTCCACCTAAGCTCTCCTCCGCTGTCTACTCCTCCTTGCCACCTTCGCTGGCTATCCTACAACCCCTACCCCCTCTTGTCCTCTCTCCTACTAATATCTCTCCTTGCTCACCTCCATCTCTGCCTCATCATGATCTTGCTCGACTGTGATCTCCACCTGAGCTCTACTCATTTGTCTCCTCCTCCTTGCCCTATATGTTGTCATGCAACTCCCGCCTCCACCTCAGGCTCATTCGTTATCTACACATCACACCTCTCTCTTTCCTGCTTGAGCACCACCAACTCCCTCCTCTACTGTCTCCTCCTCCTCACTGCCCTCACCGAATTTCTTGTAGCCCCTGCCTCCTCCTATCCTCTTTCTCACCATCTTGTGCCCCCTGCCTCCTCTTGTCCTCTCTCTTGTTGTCTTGTCACCCTAACTGCCTCTTGACCTCCCCTCTATTGGGCTCTCCCCTCCCTCTCCTCTATACTTCCAGCCTTAACTTGTCCTTTGATCTAAAGCCTAGTGCCTCCTTAATGGGCTCCTCTTGTGTAATCCTCTCCCACTGATGGTTGAGGAACCATTCGACATATTGATGTGTCACTCTTGCTCCTTGATCCCCTCTGGTCCTCCCTAGGTAGGGTACTAGCTATAGTGTTACCCAATGTGCCCTTGCAACCTCTGGAAAAATTGGCTCTCTCCATGGCCGCTCTTGTGTGATCCACCTAAAACTCTCTGGTGTTGGGGGAATATCTTGTGGTAGCCCAAATTGTCTCATCACCATGTCTGGTCTATGTAACTCCAATATGCGAGGCTCATTCCCGACTATGTTGCACTTGTTATTGAAGTAGCCCCTATGTCTCGCCTCCTCTACCCTCCACCCGGTAAACCACCGCAACATGTACGACCGCCACACTATGTGCTCCTCCTGTAGGTCATCTATGGTCCTCCTCCATTTGTCTAGATCCCCCTAGCCCTCATAGTGCCACACCCAACCATACTTTGTCCCATACCACCATGCTATAGGTGTTGCCTCATCCTCTATCCCTACTCTCACCACTCCTGGCCTAATCACACTAATGTGCTCCTAGGCCCATATCTACAATAGGGTCACTTGTGTCAAGTTGAGGCCTTCACAATAGCACACCATGTGCATGTCTCTATACAACTGTGCTAATACACATGTCCCCCATGCAAAATACCCCTCTCCCCTCAACAATATGTTGAATAACCTCCATATAACCCAGGCTACAGAACCGCCCACTCCTATCCAGTATCAGTAAGCCACTGATCAACCCACACAAATAGAGTGGTAGTGCTGACACCACCACTGCCAAACATCTATCCACATATAACCCCTTCTTTTGAACAAGAAGGTCCTCTTGTCCAAACAATACATGTAGTGTATGATCCAATGCCTCCCTAGTCAATGTCACCTCACTCAGTAGGCGCCCTGCTATAGGGAGCCTCAATATCTGCCATACATCCTCGAGAGTCGCCGTCATTTCCTCTATCGGTAGCTGGAATGTGGAGGTCGATGAATCCCGTTGTTCTATGAGTGTTTTCAACATAGCTTGATGCGCTCTAATCGTCAGATATCCTCTCAAGTGTAGCATTCTTGCTCATCCCAGAGCCTCATGATTTGCTCTGATCATCTCCCTCAACGTCACCTGCAGCACCTCAGACCGTCTCTCTCATGTCCATAGCTGCTCAAATCGTTGCATCCATACCACAACGCTATGTTAGTCATTTCATCCTCTTCTCTCATTTCTTAGCCCTAGGTTATCTTTTAAACTAAGCAAAGTTTCCCAATTTTTGCATTTTTCCTTTGTTTTTCTTCTCTTTTTTCTCCTTTTTCACTTCCTTGTCTGACCCTTTCACCCTTTCTAGGTGGGGCCGCCCCTTCTTGGGTGTCGTTGCCCCTTTTGGGGCAAGGCTACCCCTTTGTGGGCACGACCACCCCTTGTGGGGAAGGGCATCCCTTTTTGGGGTGTGGCCGCCCCTTTTGGGGGCAGGGATGCCCCTCAAGGGGCGCGAACACCCTTTTAGGGGTGTGATTGCCCCTGGCTTGGGGTGTGGCCGCCCCTCCATGGGCCTAATTGGGAAAGTTCCCCCCCTTTTTCATGGCATCTAACAGACTATTCTACCTACCTCGGTGGAATTCCCATTTCACCCCCCAACCTATTTTCCTAAAATATCCCAATCCCCAAACCCATGTGTTTAAAAAGCATAAAAACTTACAACATAATAAAAAATGCTTAAAATCAGAAAGAGGGTTTTTTAATCTAACTTGGTGTGGAACTGCGCACGTGTGGAAGAATGCCCATACCTCATCCACTGGGTGGATGATAAATGGGTCGTAATCGTTCGACATCCTCATCTCCTTGTCTCTTCATCTCCTTAGTTCCTCCTTGTCCTCTCCTCTCTCTCTCTCTCTTCTTCAATTGCCAGGTGTGCAAATGAGGAATAGTAACTCTAAACTTACTATAAGTAATTTTCCCCCTCATTTTTAAATTACTTTTAAGTGGGGTATTTTTACTTTTTATTTAATCTTTTAGGCCCTAATTAATTTCAAAACTTTCGTGGGCCACCATTTGCACATCGTGTGTCCGATCGACTCCATTCAAAAGCCAAATCTGCCTAGTTTTTCGAGCTCTATCCAATGATACCTTTCATTTCTACATATTGAGAGGTCATCCAGGGCCCCTTTTTCTTCCCCAATCGCTCTCTCAAGGGGGCATACCCTACCATTTTCCTCCATTTCTCTGTCATGGTCATTTCCTGGAAAGATCGGTGCATTCCCCTTCATTTCTCTCTATTTGGGCAGCTCATGCAACTTATTCCATGCTAGGGCATCATTTTCTAATCACTTCCTCTATTGAATCATCTGCATTTTCTTTTCTTTGAAACATTGTTATTCTAACAATATTTCAAACAAAGGGAAAAATGTAGACATCCAAATTTTAACACTTCCATATGATCAAATTTGTCTCCTTCATCAATATGAATTAAATGATTTATTTAATTAATATATCCCCTTTCCCTAAGGTTCCTAAAGTATTTAACAATTAAATACTTTACCCTTCATCTTCTCCTCTCTAAATTAAATAAACATACCAATTTATTTAATTTAGTCATTTAGCCTTTTGAATTTAAATCAATTTTAAATTCTCCTTTTTCTTTCCTTGTCACATCCTCCATAATGCTCTTCTAATCTGGATTAATTTAATCAATCCTTGATTAGGATGTGCACATCTTAATTAGGATTAATGTCACATCCTCCATATTCTCCCACTTGCTTCTAATCCCTCATTAAGTTTCTTAATCACTGGTTTGCACAACCTTAATCTAATCCCCTTGCTACATTTAGCATATCTTTTTCTTCAACCTTCACATTTTCCACATTTAGCCTAAACCCTCTTCCCCATGTGAATTTAAAATTCACTTTTTATTCCTCCAAGGATTCTCCTCTTCCCCATGTGAATTTAAAATTTATTTTTTATTTCTCCAAAGATTCTCCTCTTCCCCATGTGATAATTGAAAGGTCACATCAGTCACATGAAGCCAGGAACCTTCTATTATAAGGACCTTATCTTATCCACAAGGTAATTTTCAGCCTCCTTCATAAGAAAATTGTCTTATCCACAAGGTTCTCTTTATATGAATTTAAAATTCATATTTATTCTCCCAACCACCTTATCCCTTCCAATCATGTGAATTTAAAATTCACATTTATTTCCCCAACCAATTTTCTCTTCCCCATGGAGATTTTTTGAGGAATACTAAAATTCCTCATATGGCACTTTCCTCTCATATGGGAATAAGAACCTTTTTGAGGAAATATTCTCCCCTCCCAAGGTGCTTTCAAAGTACTTGTCCTTCTTCCACATCACTTGTCCTTCTTCCAAACCATTTGCACCCTTTCCATCTCACCATGTATTTTGGACACTTCATTCTCCACATGGCAAGATGTGAGGGCTTGTGAGTCCTCAACTCACCATAGCCCTCCATCTTGGCCATGGTGGCTCAATTCTGACCATTTCTTCTATAAATAACCCCCCTTCTCATTCATTCTTTGACATTAGGAATTTTATCACACTTATGTTCTCAAGCTCTCAAGGCATCATCAAGCACATTTTTTGCATTCAAGAACTTGCATACTTAGCTCTCATCCTCTTGCATCCATCTTGCTAACTTTGTCACATACCCACCTTCATCATTTTCATCTTCCATTGCATCTTAAGGTTCCACCTTGCATCCATTTTTCATCACATTGCCATCAAAGGAGCACACAACCAAGCTTCAATCAAGGGCCAACCAAGGAGATCAACATAGATAAAAGGTATAATCATTTTTTTTTTATATTTATTTTGTTTGTGTTCAACTTAGGCTAATATTGAAGTGGTCTAGTGTTCTTTATCTTGAATTTCTTAGTTTTTTTTTCATATTTAGGAGTAGAGAAACTTGCAAACAATTGTAATTTGTGAAATTATTATATTGAAATGGAATCCTTGTTGAATATTGTTATGGCATCTATGTTCATTTGTTCTCAATAAAGAAAATAATTTTTTTATTGCAATGGCTTGTTATATAGTTTATTTACTTACAAAGAGAAAACTTCAAAATAATTTACTTCAGTGAATGGTTGGCATGTTACATGTGGTATCAAAGCTACCAGGTTTAGCTCTAGAACCTATGAGCTCATCATACTTTCCGTCCAATGTTATTTAATGTTTGGAAATTCTTGTGCCAAGATGGTGCATCTCAAGTTAATGGCTAGAAAGCCTGTAATTAAGAATGAGTGCTAGCTCAAGGACAAGAAGGAAAGAGAGGCGATTGCTAGAACAATTGAGGGTACCAACCACAAAAATACCATTTGGTTAAGTGACATTGAAACCTTCAGTCATGCAGTTTCTTAGATCAGTGATGTGAAGAGAAAGATGAAGATGGAATCCAAGTACAACTACCTACCTTCCATCTCACCAGAGAAGTATGAATCTTTATCACTTTCCAGTGATATTCCCTCTAAAGGAAGTGTCAGTCTGGGATTTATCTTTAGGGATCCTAGTGTTCTTCCAATGGTGGAAGTAATTATAATTTTCTTGAGTAACGAGTTTGAGGGTTATGTACCTTGAAACTATGTATCGGATGACAAATTCAAAGGCTATTATCCATTATGGGATAGGTATGAACAAATGAACGATGAGCAACAATCTCAATCTATAGGATATACTCCATTAAGTTATGTGTTAGAGAGTGAATCTAATGGATACTCTCCACTCGACTATCTAAATAGTCACTCCATGTAATCAAAGGATATTGAGATCCTTGAGAAATGAATAAAATCATGTGTTTATCGAAAGCATATGCTTAAGTCTTATGTGGAATTCCTTATGTGCAATTGAATTCCATTCTAATATTTTCCATAAGATAGTTGATAACATTATTAAATCTAGCATGAATGAATCTTTAGGTAAAATCCATTCTTGTGAAGATGGTGAGGACATGAACCAATCCTGGTAGAAGCCAAGAAGTTGGGAAAGGACTAGTAGGAGTTGAAGCTAGACTAGACCAAATCTTAGCAAGGTTGGAAAACCTAGAACAAGAAAGGGTAAATGCTAGAGTTGAGAAGGAAGTTCCCAATAATGAGCATGAGAGAGAAAAATATTCTCACAAACTTGATCAAACTCATGATAATGAGAGAGAGATATCACCTACACCACTTGAGGAAACAAATAAAAAGTGTATGGATTTTGAACTTTCTAGAGATATGAAGAAAATTACCCCACCCAAGTTTGAGGGAAGCACCAACGAAGATGAAGCTAAGGCTTAGTTAGTCCAAATGGAAAAAGTATTTCAAGGTTCAAAATTATAGTAAGGTCACCAAAGCCGCATGGGGCACATACCAGTTAACAGGAGAAGCCTCTAACTAGTGGATAAATAAAAAGATGGAACTCAATATTAACTCATGGAAACTAACATGGGGTGAGTTTGTTGAAAATTTCCATAAGAAATGGTTACACCAACCCTATTTTGACCAAAAACTCACAAATTTTCAAAGTTTGAGACAAGGTGATATGACAGTAAATGAGTATTGGAGAAGTTTACCCATCTACTATGTTATGTTCCTATGTACCAAAAAGATGAACGCTTCCACATAAGAAATTTTATCTTGAGACTTAACAGTTAGATCAGAGGAGAGGTGAATGTGTATGGTTCAACTACTATGGATCTTGTGCGAAAGTGGTTAAACAAGAGTAGAAGCTCAAGGATATCTTCATTCGCTAGGAAAAAAAAACTGTAAGAATATTGTGGGAGTTCAAGACAAACCAACTCCAAAGAAGGTGGAAGTTGTGCAAAAGGTACCCAAGCACGGGGAAAAAGGTTCCCATAATGGTGGAAAAGAATAAAAAGGGAACATAAGAGGAATGGTTCTAGTGGTGGGAATACTAAAAATACTAATGGAAATGCTAGTAAATTTGGAGAACCTGCAAGGAAGAGAGGACCGAATACTGGATGTTTTATATGTGGAGGAGACCACTATGCTAGAGAATGTCCCAATGGGTCTTCTGGTTCATGATATTATGGTAATCCACTGCCTACCCAACAAGCGATGTTCTAAGAAAAGATACATGCAATTATGGATGGTTGCTAGGCAAAGTATCAAGTGACTCCAATTGAAACTCTAGATATTTTTTTGGGCTTACCCATTTTTTTACTTATAGATACTAGTGCAATTGAGAATTTCATTTCACCTAGAGTAGCTAAGAAATTATCTAGAAAGGCTAGATACATGGAAAAGTATTGGGATGTAGAGTATGTAAACTAGACAAGAGTCAAGGTGGAACAATGTTTGTTTGAAGCTAGGATAGAGCTACCTTGTTTTTCTACAAAAGTGAACATATATGATGTGCCTCTAGGATCCTATGACATTATCATAGGTATGAATTGGTTATGGAGACATAGGGCTAAGGTAGATTGCCATGCTAAAACTATAGAATGCCTAGATGATCTTGGTAACCAATTGAAGTTTCAAGGGATACCTAGAAAGGTCAAGATTCATTAAATATCTACAACTATTAAGGGATAAGAAGAAAGGGTGCAAACTCTTTGCAATCAAGATAGAATAAATTGAAGAGAACCTTGATAAATTTGGATCATAGAACTTCCAAGAGATGGAAGAGGGTGAAATGGATGAAACAAGAATTCTACATATGGAGAGGTATCCTATACTGAGAAATTTTTTAGATGTGTTTCTAGATGAGTTACCTAGGTTGCCACCGAAAAGGGTATTTGACTTCTCTATAGATATAGTTCCAGGGTCTAAACCTATTTCCAAGGTACCATCTAGGATGGAAACAACCAAGCTAATGGAGCTTAAGGAGCAACTAGATGCATTGTTGTCTAAGGCGTTGATAAGACCAAGTGTATCACCTTGGGGAGCACCAACCATCTTTGTGAGAAAGAAGGATGGTACTTTGTGTTTGTGCATTGGTTGTCACATGATTAACAAAGCTACGATAAAGAACAAGTATCTATTGCCATGCATTGATGATCTTTTCGATCAAATGAGGGGAGATACCATATTCTCTAAGATATATCTAAGATCTAGATACCACCAATTGAGAATTAAGGATGAAGACGTCTTTAATACTACATTCAGAGCTAGATATGTGCACTATGAGTTTACAGTTCTACCCTTTGGTTTAACGAATACACTTGCAACATTTATGAACCTAATGAATAGTGTATTTATGGATTTCCTAGATAAATTTGTCTTGGTTTTTCTAGATGACATCCTGATTTATTCTAAGGATGAGGAAGATCACGACAAAAATTTAGAGATAGTCCTACAATGTTTAAGAGAACATAAGTTGTATGGTAAACTCTCTAAGTGTACCTTCTTTTAGAGGAGAGTACATCATCTCAAGAATGTGATCTTAGCAGATGAAATCTTAGTTGATCCAACTAAGATCAAGGCAATGCTAGAATGGCCAGTACCCAAGAATGTGTTTGAGGTAAAGAGTTTCATGGGGCTAGTAGGGTATTATAGAAAGTTTTTTGCAAACTTCTCCAAGATCTCCTTTCTGATTACTTCTTTATAAAGAAAAGGGAAGAAATTTGAATGGATAGAGAAGTATCAAGAAGCCTTTGACCTACTCAAAGAGAAATTGACTACTACATCGATCTTGAAAGTACCATATCTTGAAGGTAACTTTACTGTTATCATGGATGCATCCAAGGAGGGCTTAGGGGGTGTGTTAATGCAAGATGGGAAAGTAATTGCTTACAAATCAAGAAAGATGAAACCTTATGAGTAGAATTATGCATCACATGATTTGGAGTTAGCAACCATGGTTCATGCATTACAAATGCTGAGGCATTACTTGTTGGGGAAACCCCTTGAGATGAAAACTGATCATCATGAGTTGAAGTATCTATTCACTCAACCTAATTTGAATGCTAGGAAAAGAAGATGGTTAGATTTAATAGTTGATTATGACTTCAACATCAGTTACATCAAAGTAAATGATAATTAGGTTGTCAACACCTTGATTCAAAGACGTCATATTGCTTCAATAGTGACAATTCAAACTAACTTTAAAGGTCAAGTGTTGCAAAAATGCAAAGAGGATGAGTACTATATGCAAGTCAAGCAAGCACTCACTAGGAATCCACAAGATACTAGGCATGAAGGTTTTCATTTTGAACCTAATGGATTACTTAGATATAAGGGGAAAATGTATGTACCTAACATAGATGAGTTAAGAAATTTGGTATTGAAAGAAGTACATGAAGCACCATACACTAGACACCCTGGAGCGAGAAAAATGATGGCAGATGTGAAGCCATTATACTTTTGGAAGGGGATGAAAGGAGATGCTACTAGATTTGTAGCTAGGTGTCTTGAATTTCAAAGGGTGAAAGCAAAGCATCATCATTCTGCAAGCTTATTATACCCACATGATATACTAGATATGAAGTGGCAAGTCATAAGTAAGGACTTTGTGTAAGGGTTTCCATGCCAAGGAATAAGCACAATGCCATTCTTGTGGTTGTAGATAAGCTTACCATAGTAGCACATTTCATACCCGAGAATCTAACTAATGGAGCACCTATCATAGCAAGGAAATTTATGCAAGAATTGTTTAGGTTACATGGGATTCCTGAGAAGATTATCTTGGATAGGGATGCACGAGTCAATTCTAGGTTTTGGAAAACCTTGTTCTCAACACTAGAGACTCAATTAAATATTATCTCAACATATCATTCAGAAATGGATGGAAAAACTGAAAGAGTGAATCAATTATTGGAAGACCTACTTAGAATGTATTTCATGGATCAACAGTACAAGTGGGAGGACTACTTGCCTTTAGTGGAATTTTCTTACAACAATTCTTACCATTCCATAATAAAGATAGCTCCTTTCGAAGTGTTATATGGTTCAAGGTTTCTAACTCCTATAAGTTGGGATAAACTTGAGGATAGAGTGAGTCTTAGGTCAACGATGTTGACTGAAATGGAAGAGAAAGTGAAAGTTATTAAGCAAAGGTTGGCTAAAGCTAATGACAGATAGAAAAGCTATGCTAATGCTAAAAGAGTACCCCATAATTTTTTCGTAGGTGACAAGGTGTTGTTGAGAGTGAAACCTCACAAGAGTTCCATTAAATTTGGGAAGTCTTCTAAGTTATCCCCGCATTATGTAGGAACTTTTGAGATTCTCAAGGAAGTGAATCGAGTAGCTTACTAAAGTTCCTTGCCACCAAATCTTGTTAGGATGCATAATGTCTTCCATGTGTCCTACCTAAAGAAGTATGTACCAGGTGATAATCATGTGATTGATTGGAATTCTTTAAAGGTATAAGACCCTGGAGTGGTAAAACTTGAGCCCATCAAGGAGCTCAAAACACATAAGTTGCGCTTGCATAATAGGGAGGTTCTGTAGTGCAAAGTATAGTGGGACCAATATGCGGAAGACTCAACCACTTGAGAAGACTATGCTAAGATTCAACAAAATTTTCCTCATGTTTTAGATGCATTTGAGTGTACTTGAAAAACAATATGTTGTTTGTGTGTTTGTTTTATGTTGCTAAATAAAATTATCAGG
This sequence comes from Sequoia sempervirens, assembly GCA_007258455.2. Classification (NCBI taxonomy): domain Eukaryota; kingdom Viridiplantae; phylum Streptophyta; class Pinopsida; order Cupressales; family Cupressaceae; genus Sequoia; species Sequoia sempervirens. The sequence continues at coordinate 261,354,130 of VDFB02353493.1, forward strand.
GACAATGATTCACAAGGGGGGGAGTATGTTACACCCTAATTGTGTATTGACTATTTACTATTACTATGTAGGGTAAATGTGAATGCAATTTGAATTTTGAAGGTGAATAAATTATGCTTGCACTTTCTTATCAATGAATTATGAATGAATGGTATCTCATTTAATGATATGTGAAGAAATGAATATACATGAAATGGATGGTTCTTGAATTGATATTCCAACTATGGAGATGTATTATGTGTAATGTATATTTTGTTGAACAATTGACTACCATGGGCATGTGTTAGTTGGATGCAAGTATATGTTCAATCCTCCAGGTAGAGGGGAAGTATCACTCAGGAGAAGATCTTGGTTGAGTAACCAGTAACGTAACCTACTTGAGCTTACACACACTCATAGTAGTATGGTTGAGTCAAGTTATTATGTTGGGAGTTCGTAATTCATCCTTAGTTTGATGTGTCTACATTAGTATGGATGTTGATTACTATTGAGTGCATTATTGGGTGATGTTTATCTTTTTGAGCTTGTGAGTTCTTCCTCGTATTACTATGTTTGTATTAATGAGTTGAACACATGTGGAAAGTATGTATATGTATACATAAGTATGTCAATGATAGACCATACAAATGAAGGAACACGTACATGAGGGTACATACGTAGACGTACCTATGCACACTTATGAACGAGTTGCTTATGCACATGGAACTATCAAAAGGACCTTACGACATGTATATGTATATGTATAGATATATCACATATAGATACCTATCAATACGATAGTAATTGTGTATGAGTGTGGTGTGCAATCAAATGTGTATATATATATGTTATATACATATATCCATATGTATACATGTATTAATACACACGTATGTTTGGAAAACGAACATGCCCATACAAATGTATTAATATATGTACACAATCAATGTAATTGTTATTACTATGAGAATGTTAACTTGTTTGTATTTATTTGTATATTTTATACATACATACTTGATTGACATACTATATATATATTTATATATGAACATAAGCTTGGAGGTCGATTAACATATGTAATGTTTAGATGTTGATATATTTAAAAGAGCATAGGCTGATTGTATATAACATATACAAATCATTTTAAAGGCCAAATATGATACATATTGGCAATGAGTAAAAATCAAATTATATGCAATGTATAGCGCTATAAATAAGTCGATATAGCATGTAAACTTAGTTGATAATATGGAATATCATCTTTGACTTAGTGAACATCGATTTACTTAGCTTTGGACATTTCATTATAGAGCGATGGATTAGTTATCAACAACATAGTAAATGTAAAATGCATGATAATAAGATAATGATAGCAAGGCAATGAAATAGTCAAAGTAGATTTATGAGACAAAGAGACTCTTTATTCCTCTATTTGCTACAGTGTGTAGACTTAGTTGACTTGTGCAAAGTTTTTAATTTAGAAAGAAGATTGTTTCAATAAGTAAAGCCACACCAACAAATAGGGAGAGTGCCTACTTACTTGGCACCATATTATGAAGTTCTAAATGCTGTAGAAGTCCATTTTGGAAACAATTCAATAGTCACTGTTGATGCCAAAAAATTGGCAAGGTAACAACCCTTTGTGGGAAACTTAGTTTATGGGGGACTTATTGCGCTAAATTGAGTGACCTTCGGATTTTTAAAGAAGTTGAATTCTTCTGTAATTGGTTTTTCGGAATGGGAAAATGAAGAAAATATAAAAATAAAGGATCTAATTAAGGCAATGCACCAGAATTTAGATAAAAGGCACGATAAACCTATCTTTTGGATATGATCTAAGGGCCCATTCAACAATTTACTATATCCTAGAATAAAAAAAATTAAAGGTTGAAGCATGAACAACTCATTCAATGACATAAAATAATTTTCACACTTGTTTATTGAAAAGAGGAGTCAAAAGACATGATCTAAACCGGAAAACTTGCATTCAAATTATAGAAGTTCTACAAATAAACCATTCAAACAATAATGGAACAGTATAAAGTTAATCAAATAGCCTGAGAAAAATAGAAAGGACGAACAATGGAATAGTCTTTGAGTCTTTCTACAATAATCTAATAACAATAAAAAGGCCTAGTGTCTCTAAAATTCTATAATTCTTGAACTCTCAAAACTTGTAGAAATTTTTAACCTCTAACCCTGAACCCCTCCTTAGAAGCAAAGAGCAGTATATATAACCAACATTCCCACCACCTGGCGAGCAGTAACTGGAAAGATTTGGAATCCTGAGCAACGATGCAGTAGTAATGATTCCCTTGGTCATTGCAAAAAAAATATATTCAGGCCATAGCATTTGGTCACTCCCCATCCAGGTGCATCCCTTGCGAATGATAGCAGTGGTCCTGGTAAAGTCTTGAGTAGACAAGTGTCGCCACCCAGTATAGGTAGTTAGAAAGGTGGCAGCATATCGCAGCCCATAGCTTGCTCCATCCTTTTTGTTGAAGAAGCATCTGTAAGGAGACAGATGGAAGCATGGTGCAACCCATGGTTCATTCTCCCCTCCCTTAATTGGAAACCTTGCACTAGGATGACACGTAGCAGCAATGTTTACTATAGATGCTGCTTGTGGGGCCCACCAAATCTTTACGTAAATGGGAGCTACATGGCATGCGGGTGGGGCTCGATGAGGAAGTGGTTAAAAATATCCCATGGTGAAGACACATGGGATCATAGCAGGGGCTGGTAGAAGAGAAAAGGAGAGAATTCCTTCAGAGAGTGCTGAACGGACATGTGGCGAAGGCCGATGGTTGTTTATCAAAAGGGGTCGATGATGTTCATTCGAGGCATGGGCCGGTACTTAGAAAAAACAAAACCCGAGGGTAGCTTGATGAATTTTACATTCACAACCACCATTTGATCATGTGTAGATTGAAATAGTCTTTAACTGCTGTCAAAACATAGAGGTCGAACTATGGCTTCTTGTGCTAAGTAAAATCTTTGATTGTTGCCACCTTTCTACCAAGTGAAGTGAGTCAACTAGCATAAATGTTGCTATCAATTTATATACCTTTTTCTGTAGGTTGTGAAGTCTCCTTTCTTCTGTATAAATAGAGAGGTATGCTCTCTCATTTGAGACATTATATTTCATACTATTATGTACTTCTATTCTACACTTTTATGCAATCTTATTTTGCTTCTTTTTGTGAGAGCCTTGAGTGTTTTGTGAGGAGATTTATTGTTTGAGTTATATTTGAGAGAAGCATATTATCAACTTGTGAGAGAGGTTTATTGAGGTATTGCTTGTGAGGTCAAAGTGAAGCTAGTAGGTTCCTATAGGAAAGCTACGCAACAAATCAATCAATTGGATAAGTGTATTGCAGGCATGGGAATTCATCTTCCTTTATTTGTCTTTGTTTATGAAAGATTGTTTCTTGAGTGCTTTGTTTGATCATTTGAGATTGCTTGCATTAGGGAAATATATCATTTTCTTTGAAAGGAAAATAAAAGTTGTTTATGTTGTTTTGTGAAGTGCTTGTAATTACTCCATAATAGGAGGGATTGTTTATCATAGATGTTATTATACTAGAATTGATTAAACAAGGGCAGCTTAAGGGTTACTCATAGCTAAAGTTATTTGATTATACTAGATAGCTAGTGGGTTACTCTTGGGATTTTTTATCCATTGAAGCAAGGGGACTTGTTCATATGCCTTGTGAGTAGAAATACCATATATTTTTTGGGAAATGGGATAGGTTAATTTTGGGATTAAAGATTTCCCATTGGAGGGATTACCTATGCATAGATTATAGTGGCCTTAAGTCAAATCAAGCTTAAGTAGTGTAAGTGGATAAAATGACTATCAATTGAAGTACTAAGTGAGAACACTTTGGCCAAAGTAGTGTGATTTCCTTTGGCTCCATTGTTAGTTCACTGTGTCCATGTAGTGAATGCTAGTTCCAAATTGTAGGGTTACAAGTTCTATTCATTTAGGGAACAACACTAAGCTCAGTGTGGTTTTTGTACGAGGTTACTCCACCAATTTCTTCCTCAAAGGGTAGGGCCATCTATCATATGATAGATGTATGGGGGACCATATATGAGTCTGTAGTTAATGGAAAAGAACTTGAGAGATGCTTCTCCTCCTCAATAGGTGACAAAAGACCAATATTTGAAAGGAAGATCCTAGATCATCTATATCTATTGCTTTGTAGCTCGGTTGATGTACTTGTACACATTCTTGGAATATTGTAATTTATGAAATTATTATATTGAAATGGAATCCTTATTGAATATTGTTATAACATCTATGTTCATTTGTTCTCAATAAAGAAAATATTTTTTTTGTTGCAATGGCTTGTTACATAGTTTATTTACTCGCAAAGTGAAAAATTAGGAAAAATTTACTTTAGTGAATGGTTGGCATGTTATAATCTCCCAATAGAAAACTTGTAGGAAAGTTCACACAAGCACATTTACCGGCAGGCTTTCAATAAAGGATGTGAAATTGTGAGAAATTAGCATCAATCTGGGGCATCCATAATATACTAAACCTAATCCCATGCCTTAAGTGGGACGAGAACGGTTGAAGAGCCTTAAGTGGCCAAGAGGATGAATATTCATCATGGTGTTCTCGGTTTGTTGTCATTAAGAACCTTGTTTAAGTAGTGGCCAACTTTGTCCATCCAACGAGTTTTTCAAAGTGGTGCATTCGAACTTAGATTCCAAGAAGTTACTTGCCATGTTTGATTTTGTTTAAAGTGTAGAGGTTAAGACTTCATTCTTAACATACATCTACACTATTTCCTTAATTGCATGTAAAATCATCTCTTATACTACGAAGGGCATGAGGCAATCCCACCAAGAAAAACATATCCACTTGAGTTAGGAATGTTATTGCTTGTGAATCATGTTTGACACATTATTTGTTTCCAAAATATCTTAAACACACATCAACAATATTTTTTGAACTTCAAACCCTTTCGATTAAGTATGGATACCTTTTGAAAAGTCCTAATATTGATGCTTGTCCTAAGGATACTATCCTTAGAGACTTCTAAATATTTAGGCTTATATATAAATCCACACTTTCCAAGGTTAACATAGGGAACTATGGCCTTAGCTACATGATTTCACATAATGGACTTTATGAAATGAAGGTTTCTTTGACATAGACATTTATTTTGAACATTAATTAAGACTTTCTTAATGTGGTAATGAAAAAATCTCACTTAAGAAAAAATTAAATCAAATGAACACCCCACATTGATGTATGTTCAAACTTTGACACCCCAAAACACAAGCAACATTGAGACAAGGAAAATATTCCAAATATTGAGTCCAATTTCCATTTTTACCAAAACATTGAGTTCCATGGTCCAAATCATTTGAGTTCTATTTTAATAAAATCATTTAGTTCCTAGGGTTTTATCACTTTAGAGGTATAGCATGTTTCTCACCACCTTGGTCTTGCAAAACAAAGGTTCATTTTAGGTTAACATTTTGGGTCAAAAATTTCATCCACCCTTTATCATATTTCACATTTCACTTCACCAAAATTTATAAACTTTTGGACACATCAACACTTTGGACTTAGAAATTTATCAAACCCATCCCCTAACTTAGCTATGTTGTGTGTGAAATGGATATTTTTCCATGCACTTAGTTGAGTTAGTTATCACATTTTGTGGGAAAGTTTATCTTAAAGGTCACAAGTCTACCTTAAAGATTTACAAGTTCATAAAACAACTTTCATCAAAACATCAAACCTCTTTCTCTAAAAGTGTTGTCCAAGATTTTAGAAAGTTCATCCCCCATATCATTCACCCTTTTCATCATCCATTCACACCATTGGTCCCAAAAAACTTAGAGGGTCCCTTTTACCAAGATTTGAGTCAACTAGAGAGTTTCAACATTATAAATCTCAATATAAATCTCCCATAGGTGACCCACAATTTATGGTTATAACAAGATCACAACACAAGAGAATCATGAAACAAGCAAAAACTACATCCACCACAAGTGATTAAAATCCACAAGAATTTGATCCAAGGAGCCATTATACCCCCTTACAACAACCCCAAAATTCATTGGGACCATATGAGGTAGAAGATGTCACAAACAACCCACTTGGCCTCACTAAGGAATAAATCATTGAGTACAAAAAGAACTCTTCAAACCTTAGAAAATGTGGATTCAACTTCGCTCACACAAAACTTGACACAAGGATTAACCAAATATATGAATCAACCAAATCCATCCTTGGTGCCAAGTCAAACATTAACTCCTAGTCTTGCAACTAGGATTGCCACCGATTTTGGTCACACTCTTCCTTTGAAAGGTAACACTCTTTTGGGCACTCAAAACACCAACCTCCCCCAAAACACCACTTGGACAGCAACATTTGGTGCCCCACCTCAATCTTCCACCACCATTCTATAACACCCTCTACATCCATACAAACCACTTACATTTGATAATACCATGACAACCTCGACATTTCAAGCGCAACCATCTTCATCCATCACCACAAGTACCCAAAATGTGCCAAATGTTACATAGTGTAATGTAAACCAAGTGCATCAAGAGGGAAAAGGAAAATTTAATACCCTCACACAAGGTATGCAAGATCAACCCTTAACAAGTGGCCCTGCCAATCCCATAATTGACACATCGAAACAAGTGGTCACCCAATCTACTCAATTCAATCCACACAACACATCAAACTCGTCCATCATCAATCCAAACACTAGTACAAAAACAACAATATATGATTGAAAAACTACTAAAAACTACTTATAAATGACTGAACATGGTCACATGACCATTAGTAGTTTATTGCTAGTCATTTATAACATGACTAGATTGATGACTAAACAATTTTTAGTCATTAATTGGTTGTTTTGATTGATCGATTTGGTAGTATATTTAGTCATTGATTGTTGTAATCCGGTCGATTATTTAGTCACTTTTTATTCACTGATATATTTAGTCATTGATTCAGTCATTGATTGTTGTAATCTGGTAACTTATTTAGTCATTTTTATTCACTAATTTCTATCCATTCGTAATGTATTTAGTCATTAATTTTAGTCATCATTTTGATCAATTTGGTAGTATACTTAATAATTTTTATTTCACAAGTTATATATTTAGTCATATTTATTCACTGTTCACTAATTTTTGTCAATTGGTAGTATATTTAGTCAATTTAATTATTAATTGACATCAATTAGTAGTATATTTAGTCATTTTAATTGATTGATATTTGAGGATTTAAACATAAAACACAAAAATACACATCAATCATCAATTTCACACAATAAGACAACCATTGAGAAGGAAAAACTAGTGAACTTTATTAATAAAAGAAAGGTGTTCTAGCTACAACTAAGAAATAGAGTATTACAATTTTTATTTTTAGTCACAAGACTAAAAATCTAAGTTACAATATTGCATAGAAATGATTGCAAGAAATTAAGAAAATTCTCCAAAAAACTACAATGATGGAAATGTATGCTTGGAGCCCTTCAATGCAAGCACATGCCCCTTTCATCTCTTAAAAATTCTACAACATGGGAAATATTCCTGGAGCAAGTTGTAATATGTAGAATCCAAGAAGGAGAGTGTTGATTGTGTCCCATACATGAAGCTCTCTCCTTCAATGTAGTCAACAATAACCCAGCTAGAATCTTTCCTCCTTTATATGCAATGTACCATCTGATATGAGCAATAGGGTCTACCTTTTTCACCATGAATGAAGTTGTGCCTCAATACAACCAACAAAATTACTATTAGTTTCAATTTAGAAAGAATAAAAGTGCATTGTATATTGCAAGTTTTCAAAAGTAAGTCCAAACACACCAAAAAGATAAATCAATTAAAAAATTGTAGGAGACAGATCACATCCAAAAACATGGGAGAGCTATATAAAATTGGAGAAATTGGCTTGGAAAATGAAGGCAACAAGGTATTTCCAGATTCAAGACTTTTACTTAATGTTGTGGAATAGAAGAAAAAAGAATCATTTATCTGCCACAATAGTGAAAAGTTAGCAATTGCATTTGGTTTGTTAAACATGGCCCCTGGTACAACTATTAGAGTTGTTAAGAACCTTTGAGTATGTTCTGATTTTCACACTGCATCTAAATTCATCTCCAATATTGTTGTAAGAGAAATTGTTCTGAGAGATGTGAACCATTTCCATCATTTTAAATAGGGACAATGTTCTTGTGGAGAATATTGGTGATGCTAAATGAAACAATCTAAAAATTAGGCTTGCACTATAATAATGTGCACTACATCAAATATCTAGTAATAACAAAGGGACATCCATCAAAGCATAACAACAAGGATTTTTTTGTCATATGTTGTAGTTACAAGTGCCCTGCTAGACATACATGAAAATGTGGAACAATAGACAAGAAAAGCAAACTATTTCAAAAAATGCCTCAAAGAAATGTGATATCATGGAATGTCATGATTGAAGGATATGTTCAAAATGGGTTTTTTTGAAAAGTCCTTATAAAATTTTAAGAAAATGCAACTAGTGGGTGTAAAGCCCAATTCCTCAACCTTTGCAAGTGTCCTTCCTACCTATGTGTGAATTGGATTTTTGGATGAGGATATGAATATCCATCAAAAGCATATTTGGAAGTGGTTTTTTTAACAGATATTGTAGTTTCAAGTTGCACTTCAGATCACTAGATCCTTCACCAAATCTTCTGCATAACCACCGCAACACCACACGACTATTGTTGGGCCTTTGCAGTGTTGTAGGGAAAGCTCCCCAAAATATCATGAAGGCCCAACAATAGCCATGCAATATTGTAGTGATTGTGCAAAAGGTTTTTTGAAGGATTTGGTGATCTAAAGTGGAACTTGCAACTACAATATCTGATAAAAATCCACTTCCAAATATGCTTATTCCTTAATGAGAAATAATCACTCATATAACCAGTTAGTTGGAAGAAAACTGGGAGATATCATGAGTGCTCAATTAGCAATAAAAATATTGAAAGAACCTTCCTTAAATGCGAGTGCAATTTAGGAAGATGGTTCAGACACAAATTTGTCTCAACAAACGGTACTTAAGCTTCCTTAGAAATGTGGTGAGTGTGCAAGATTTTCCTCCAAGAGAGTATCAAGGATGATGGGCTATCATAGAGCCATGCATAATCCATTTGTTTTCTCCATGTTGGCTACCATAGTAGTTTGTGTTTGTGTATGTTTTCTATTCAAGGGACCCCAAAAAGTTAGTTCAACTCCACCATTCATGTGGGAAAGCATTCGTTATGGTGCATATTAAAGCTAAGTTGCTTTGGTTTGGATGTTGTTCTGCATTTTGTGTTGCAAGAAGTTGGATTATATGGATATCAAGTCTCAAATTTTGGCTCTCAAACTATGCCTTGTGACATTGAATGTGCTACATCACATTACACATTCAAGAAAAGTAGATGAAAATTTATTCCATTAGAAAATGAGGGGAGCCTTCTCATTAGTGGATAAGTGATTGTAAAGAGCCCACAAATATTGATACGAGCTCTTGAGGAGTGACCTAGGAAGAATGAGAGCAAGGTTTCTAGATTTTCAAGGTTCTTTCTATGTGAATATTATCATAAATGTATATTTTGAAACTGTGGCAAAAAAGATGCTATGTATATAATCATAAAGTTGCCAATGTGTATTTTGAAGTAGCTTATGGTATTTTGCGTAGGTACAAAAATTATTTGTAAGGCTTAGTTTTGGGTGGGAACAAACATTTCATGACATACCTTCTTCCTAATTGTGGAAAACCATTAGAAAGACACATTTGGGCTACAAAATATAGGGCACATATACTCTCAATCATTGCTTCTCTAGGTGGTATGGAATTAGGTGGATATCGTGGAATAGAGTACATTATACACTATCTTATGTACTAGAGAAGCTTGTGTCAAGATTTGAGCAGATAAATGATTCTTTTACTGTCAAAAAATTATACCTTCCATTCTCAGTCCATCTACTGTCATACCTCTCACTAACATTGTTATTTTATTGACACTATTATCCTACTACCTGCTACACCCTTAATATTAGTGTACATCAGATTATGAATAGTCATCTTGTCACTATATTAACTCTCTATTAAGTCATATTATCATTAGTATATTGTTATTTAGTTGTTTAGGTTGGCCTAAGACTTATATAGGTGTGTCTAAGTCATCCTAGGTGATATACTAGGCATAAATAAGTATATATAGGAGGTTGTGAGTCTTATTTCATCAAGTTATGAAGCGTGTTCTCATTAGAGATATTTGGAGGTTTTCCCCCTCGAATTGGCTTGTTATTCTCAATTATTATCAAGTATTTGTAGCATATTTCATATCATATTCTCCTATTGTGCAAGTTATTTCATGACAAGTGGTATCTTGTTGAATTGGAGTATGATTTTTATTGGGTCTTCTTGAGATTGCAGCCTTATAAGAAAAACTCACTAAAGCAACAAAAAAAGAATAATAAGTTGTCTCCAAGATATTATGGTCCATACCAAATCATGCAAAAGATCGATAGTGTTTCCTACAACCTAGAGTTGCCACCAACAAAGATAGATCCAGTTTTTCATGTTTCCTGTTTGAAGAAGGTAATTGGGCATAATATTCCCACTCAAACAACACTACCAGAGCTTGATGAAGAAGGAAGAATCATTTTGGAACTAGAGTGCATTCTCCAAACACACACAAAGAAGCTGAGGAATAGAACTCTCACTGAGTATCTCATCCAATGGAAGAATTTACCAGTTGAAGATGCCACATGGGAGGACAAGGAGTTCATTCAAAATAATCCAAACTTGATTAGCATTGAGGACAATGCTTCTTTGAAGAAGGGGGGCATGCTATGCCCTTAATATTAGTGTACATTGAGTTATGAATAGTCAGCTTGTGGCTATCTTAACTCTCTATTAAGTCATATTATCATTAGTATATTGTTATTTAGTTATTTAGGTCGGCCTAGGTGATATCCAAGGCATAAATAGGTATATATAGGAGGTTGTGAGTCTTATTTCATCATCAAGTTGTGAAGTGTGTTCTAATTAGAGATATTTGGAGGTTTTCCCCCTTGAAGTGGCTTATTATTCTCAATTATTATCAAGTATTTGCAACATATTTCATATCATATTCTCCTATCGTGCAAGTTATTTCATAACACTGCCTCTGCAAAAGAGCTCCATTTGAAGGCATATTGACTACATATTATGCACAAAAAAACTCTACAAGTGCAGCAAGGCATTTGCAAGAAAAAATATGAATTTTGAAACATTACTATCTAAGCAACATAATATCTTCATATGAAGGAGCATTGTAATTGTGGTTGAGAAAATACTGTGTAGGAATTGTTAGCACTAAGAAATGAAGAAGATAACACATTGAATTAGGTGACTAAGATAATTGAAAGGAATATCATTGTTAGAGAGCTGCAAACTATGAATTGTCCTCTGTCCTATAGGAATAAGAAACGAAGAACACTGTCAAATAGTGATTAAATCATAACAAACAGTCGAAAAACAATGAAACTTGTTGTCAAATGGTGACAAAGATTTGTCCTCTAAGTCATTTGCACATAGTGATTGAGAACACAGTGAGTAAGAAGTAAAAGAGCACTGGATCACAACACTACAAAATGGTCATGAGTTATGCACTAAACTTCACTTTTCTTTTGATCATAAAGAGATTAAGATAATAACCAACATATTGATGTGCACAGAGAATGTTCATGGAGTGCAAACTTCCTTACAAAGCAATTACCACAACAGAGTCTGAGGTCAATTGCACCTGCTATTTTATGCTGATATGGATACGTTCTAACCTGTAGTTAATTGTTGTAGCATAATAGATAGGCTAAATATTTTTTCATATACCATTGTTTCAAATTCAAAATTGTTGGCTCTTTCACAATTGTTTGCTTCATTTACTTGATCTAAGACAACCTGCTATATAGAAGATGCTCTCAAAATCATAGTAAAATCCTTTATATTGGGAAGACTATTTAGAATATTCCCATCATAACAATGAACAAAAGCATCAATCATTAACCTTAAATTTGCAAGAGTTTCATCAAATTCTACTTTTCCACTCTCTTTTCCATTCTAAATTTCATTCCCAATTTCATCCATGAAGAACTTCCTCAACCTATAGATCCTTTTGTTAGCCATAACTTTACTAGGCATCGAGGATAACTTTGAGTTTTTACCCAAGCAACAATTGACAAAATTCGGCCTTACCAGATATAATGTGTTGAAAAGCTCTTTGAAGTTATTTTGGAAAAGAGTTCCTGAGAGTATGATGCACAATTTTGAATTAACCTTTTTGCATGAATTCCATATCTTTGATCGGCTATTTCTAGCTTGGTGACCTTCATCAAGAACGAGTAGACTTGGGCTCTCTAAAATTATTTTTCCAATATGCTTAGCCTCTTCATGAAGGCTCACATTTGTCTCACAAGTGGGTGGCATAGAAGAAAAAATGTGCTTGTTATTGCTACAATATTTTTGTATACCTAACTTGTGAGAAAAATGTGAGCCTTCTTGAAGAGGCTAAGCATATTGAAAATTGTTTTTAGAGAGCCCAGGTTTGCTCATTCTTGATGAAGGTCATCAAGCTCAAAATAGATGATCAAAGATATGAAATTCATGCAAAAAGCTAATTCAAAACTGCACATTATACTCTCAAGAACTCTTTTCCAAAATAACTTCAAAGAGATTTTCAACACATTCTATCTAGTAATGCCAATTTTTTTCAATTGCTGCTTGGGTAAAAAATCAAAGCTATCCTCAACACTTGGTAAAGTTATGGCTAATAGTAGGATCTATAGGATAGGGAATTTCTACATGGATGAAATTGGGAATAAAATTCAGAATGGAAAAGAGAGTGGAAAAGTAAAATTTGATGAAACTCTTGCAAAGTTCAAGTTAATGACTCATGCTTTTATTCATTGTTATGATGGGAAGATTTTGAACAGTCTTCCCAGAATAAAGGATTTTACTATGATTTTGAGAGCATCTTCTATACAATAGGTTGTCTTAGATCAAATAAATGAAGCAAACAATTGTGAAAGAACCAGTAATTTTGAATTTGAAACAATGGTCTTATGCATAAACTCCCCTATGATTTTCTCCTAGAATAAGGTATAACAATTTTTAATTATAAAAAATGGTATATGAACTATTTAGCCTATTTGTTATGCTACAACAACTAACTATAGGTTATAACATATATATATCAACATAAAATAGCAGGTGTAATTCAACTCAAACTTTGTTGTGGTAATTTCTTTGTAAGGAAGTTTGCACTCCATGAAAATTCTCTATGCACATAGCCAAACATTTAAAGTTCTTAACCAAAGCCCCAAAAATGAGTATCTCGTCATTGCATGACTCCTACTTTTGCTTTGAGTATGATAGTACCTGAGATTTTGGTGTTTCTAGATGGAACCTATAGTGGAAAAGTGTAGTCTCCATCTGAAGGAACCATCTTTGGAGCTCTTCTCTGAAATGATGGTTGAAAAAATTAGAAGAAAAGAAATACCATAATTCTAAAGTAACAATTTGTTCCAAGCCAAATGTTAGAAAATATTATTAAAAAGACAAATCCTTACAATTGGACTAGGTAGATTTATGATTTTATCTTTAGAATGTAGGAACTTTCTTTTTCAAAGCTTCACGACCTCAAATTGGATCTCTAATTGGACCAGTAGATTTATGATTTTATCTTTAGAATGTAGGAACTTTCTCTTTTCGATATTCGCAACCTCAAATTGGATCCGAACTTGGACTAGTAGATTTATGATTTTCTCTGTTCACCGATGTTTGCATTCCCATACACAGGTTATGCTTCCGAACAAAAACACCTGGAAGTGTTTCAAATTGGCTCAAGGTACTCTCCAACCTGGTTATGTCATTGATAGCAATCCAAGTTTTTTTGAACTGTCCATACCCAAATTTTGCATTACAATCTATTCTTCCTACACATAAAAATGCCACATATTAACCCTTTCTAAATAAAACATTTAATCATCATAAAACCATAATTAATAAATCATTTCAGTTACAAAAATAATTTGATGTCATTTACTATCAAAACAAAAGTTGTATAAATCACAAAAAATCCATGAAGCCTCTTAAATGTAGTTTAAAGCAAGTTTAAAGGATGGGTTTCATCATAAGAAGCTTTCTACTATAGCTCTCAATGAATTTATTATAAGTAGAAAAAAAAATTCTTCACACTTGAAGTAATGCAATCAAACATTTATTCCAAAAGTATGTTAGCAGGAGTTAACTAAAAACATAATGATTTTTTGCTTGGTTTCTTTTATAAATATTCCACGTGGAAATGGAATAATCACTAAGAAACCCTAACAATAAAAAATGAAGTAAAGGTTCAAGAAAGGAAATTCCAATGTACTATTGTGCAATGGTGACGAAGGCACTTATATGAGGATGACCTACATACAAATCCCTTCCATTGAATTGCCATCCATCCAAAGAGAAAATAAGCAATGTAAGGAGGGTTATGCTGTAATGGTAATGGAATCACCATAAGAGCACAATTGAGGAACAAATTCTTGTGACTATAATTATGTGATCCATAACTCTATTGGTCATGTGGCACCATTATGTTATAACAAATACATGATGCATTCATGTGTGACCCAAGTTTAATGTGGCTATGTTGTCATAGAAATGGAGGCACTCATATGAGCATAATTCATGTACAAATTAATCACCATCATCACAATTACGTGTCAATCATCATTAGGTGCATTCAGGTTGACTCAAGTTTAATAGGTTACAATGCAATGATAGGATGATCCAAGAGCAATTACCTCTTACTGCAATAAAGATCCTATAACTCTAGTTGATATGCAGAGTGATTGTGTTATATCAATTATGTAGTGCATTAAAACACAACCCATGTTTAATGGGCTATTCTAGAGAGTGATCAAGATTTTGTAAACCTTATGAATGTTACTTAAAAGTGTACAACTTAAAATACAGACCAAGTTTGTTACATACTTGAATGCAATCTTCGGTTACCACAAAATATAATAATTTGATTTGCTAATAACTATTATGGGAAGTATTGAGGCAAGACCCATGCTATATAAGATACATTTCCCTGATCAGGTTTACATACCTTAATGATTAAACACAATCTTCCTACACACTCTAGGATACAATCCAAGATCATACCACACCTTGTCAAGATAGCTAATTTTCTGACCTAAGATTTAAGGTTTTTTTTTAATACCAATAGAAGCATTGGTAAGAGAAAAAATAGGGTACAAACCCTAGGCCTCCATAGAAATGTAAACCATAATTCAACAACAACAAAAAAACCCAATACCAGTTTTTTTAAATACCCATATAAAGAAAATGCCCAACATCCTTTTTTTAAATACCAGGATAGTCAATAACAAAGGGTTAATTGAACATCAATTTTTTTTAATGCTCGGGAAAAATGATAACAAAATCAAAATTTAGAAAACTTTATGTAATACCAGAAAAGGTTGAGACCTCATTTGTTTCTAATTTTTTTTTATCTCGATAGCAAAAATTATCCAGTACCATTTTTTTAAAATACCCATTTCAAGTGAAAACCCATCATCAAAATACCCAAACAACCAATTAAAAAAATACTGAGCATCATTTTTTAAACATACCTTGTTATCTAGTAACAAAACAACCAGCATCATAAAATTAAAATAGCCAAAGAGTACTTCACAAAAAACACCCAACATCAAATTTTTCAACTACCCTAAAATAATTAAGAATGGTTTTCTTACCTCTAAGACAATCCACAACAAAAAGCTCAAAATCCTCAAGACATAATTCCAAGTGGGGAGTTGTCTGATAGAAGGTTAGATTTGGCCACATTCTAGACCCGTACCTTGAAGCACTGCTGGAAAAAGATTCCTCCACTGGGAAAGCCCTTCAATTACTACTCGGTATCTTCATATTCAAAACCCTTCAACCTCTATTTGTTTTCCTAGACTATTTATTCTAAGTAGTAGTTAAAAACTGCAAGAAAATGGTGGTCTTATATCGTTTGATTTTTGTTAGGAATTTATAATATATATAAATTTGTATGCATAGGTGTTAGCTAAAGCCTAAATTGATGGCTACAAATATTTTCTCTCAAAAAACAAAGTTTGATGCAAAAAACTAGTCATTTATTTAGTCATTTATAGCTGTGATTTTATTCGATGATCAAATTAGTCATTTATAGTTGTGTTGAGAAAAATAGTAGAATCTAGTCATTTTTAGTTGTCGTGACTAAAAGTTGTAGTCACGTAGTCATTTATTTTCCAAATTCTACTAGTGAAACCAAAACAACATCTTGATCATGAACCCCATCAACCAAGGTAATGCTTGGTCCCACATCAAATGCAACAAGGTAACCGTCAACACATAGGTTAAGGGAATCCTTATCATCTATTGATCCAAGGATAGAATGTACCATTGACATCACAATACCAAATGGCACCGTCATCATATTTACTATGGGTCCCCCAAAACATGCAAAATCAAACAGGGCCCCAACCTTACATTCCTCCATCCCAATCAACCATCTTACAAAGAATGCTAAGAAAAAACAACTCACAACCACCTCAAATCAATTCACAACCCATGATCACCAAAAATACATCCCAACATCAAAACGCTTCCACATTGCAAGTGTAACAAGCTCACACTTTAGCCTTACAACAAGCACATCAGGCTTACCAACAAGCATTATAAGCACAAGCTCAAGCTCAAGAATTACAACCAAAAAAATCCCAACAATAAGTGTTGCAAGTGCAACAAGCTTACCAACAACAACAAAAACAAGCCCTAATAGCACAACAACAAGGATTAATTGTGTAACAACAATAGCAACAACAACAACAAGCATTGCTCGACCAACAATATTGAAAGGAAAGCAGAGTGTGAAATATACCTTCCTAATACTAATCTTCAGGAGAGAGAAGCAAATAAATTATTTAAAGATTTGCAATTATAGTTCATTTAAGATGCACATATTAAAAAATATAAATAGACAATAAAACATCAACATAGGATTTACGTGGGAAAACCCTTTCGGGAAAAAACCTATGCACCAAAGCAGAGATCTCTTGTATTACAATAAAATAAATAATACATACAAGTGTAGAGCTATGCTCTTTCAGGTGTTTTTCCATAATGAAATTGGCATCACTTCATTACATTCACTTTGATCTTCACTCACAATTCCAATGCACTATGGAATTGCATACGTAATTCTCAAGTGTTACAAGAAAACCATTGTTCCAACTTCCATACCAACCAAATAGTCATTGTCTCTGTGAATTCCTACTGTCACCTCGATACATTCATCATTCCATCAGAGGGACTCCCAAGTGACTCCTTCCAATATGGTGAAGTCTCACCAATGAAGTCCCACTGGAATGTTGAAGAGACATTGTAGCAACTCACACTGATATAAGAAAGTCTCACCGATGAAGTCCCATTATAATGTCAAAGAGATGCTATAGCAACTCACACTGATATAAGAAGGTCTTGTCGATGAAGTCCCATCAGAATGTTGAAGAGACGTTGTAGCAAATCACATTGATATAAGGTCTCACCGATATACCTTGCAGCTTTGATCGAGTGGTCCCTACTACCTACGTGTCACCCCTGTCATCACTATACAACTAACATCACCAGTATGACTTGATACATCAACCAAACACTCATCACCACATGTCCTATTGATGTCATCCTTCACAGTCATTTGGTCCCACATTATCAGTAATGTTGAAAAGACTAATCATTTCGTCCTTCCCACATGTGTCTGTCTCTTCGATGAAGTGCTTATCGGGATGTCAAGGAGACTAGCCATTTCATCCCACCGACATGTGCCTATCTCTTTGATGAAGCACTTATTGGGATGTCGAGGTGAATAGCCATTTCATCTTGCAAAAGTTCACATGTCAACCTGATGAACCTTTAGCTAATGCCTTTTACACCAATAAGTTTGAGACACCTTTTTTCTCAACATTCTCCCACTTGACGAAGAACTTTCTAGCTCCCAATCAATGCTCGAAGTCACTATATCACCCTAGGCCTCAAGGCCCATCGAATTTGCACACATCTAAGCTTCTTTGTGCTCACTAGCTTTGTCAGTGCATCAACAACATTCACCAAATTTTCAACCCTTTCAAAGTTAACCTTTCCATCTTCCACCACATCATGAAAAAAATGGTACTACATGTCAATGTGTTTTGTTCTGGCATGGAAAGTTGGATTTTTCACCAAAAATATGGCACTTTCGCTATCACAACAGATAGTAATCTTTTGTACATCAAAACCAACATCCAAACATAGTATTCTAAGCCAAATGACTTCTTTACAATCATGAGTTGCTACCATATACTCTGCTTCAGTAGTGGACAAAGAGACTACAACTTGTTGCTTGCTCATCCAACTTATTGCACCACCAAACAATGTGAAAACATATCCACTAGTGGATTTTCTACTGTCAATATCACCCGCCCAATCAAAATCCACATATCCATGAATGTTTATTGAATGATGAGATCTAGAAGAATAACCTATTGGCATATGTTCAATGCTCTCCTTGGGATTCGTGACATGGACTAACCACCTCCTATGGATCCATTAACTCTAGCGGTTGTATTGGGAATTAACAAGTCGATATTTTCATGCAATGACAATAGTGGGGCCAACAATTAGTATCAGAGCCAAAGGTTTCGGGTTCAAACCCCCTTGGGTAATGCTAAGGGGAGATTATTGGTAGATGGTCAACACTCCCCTCAGGATTCATGACAAGGACTAACCACCTCCCATGGAGCGATTAACTCTGGAAATTGTATTGGGAATTGGTAGGTCAATATTTTGGTGCAACAACAACCGTGGGGCCAACATAACCATGATAATGTAAGGAATACTATGAATTACCTTTCAAATATCTAAAAACTCTTTTCACAACATCCCAATGTGTCTGTCCTATATTAGCCATAAATTGACTAAGAACTTCCACTATTTTGGAAATGTCTAGCCTAGTATAGACCATTGCATACATTAAATTTCCAACTGCACTTACATGAGGTACCTTGGCCAGGTCCTCCATCTCAGTAGGAGATTTTGGAAAATCTTCCACAAAAAGCTTTGTTCCCTGCAACACACGAACCACTAACTATTTGCAATTTGTCATATCAAATCTCTCTAGAATAGAGTTCATGTACTCACTCTAGTTAAGCCAAAGCTTTCTATTTTCTCTATCCCATTTGATTTCCATCCCCAAAATATACCTTTTTGAACCTAGATCCTTCATTTCAAACTACACTTACAATTGAGACTTCAATTCAAAAATCATACGCTTACCATTCCCAATGAACAACATATCATCCCCATACAGGGCAATAATAAGAAGACAACCATTTTCAATCTTAAAATAAATACAATGGTTAGACTTTGATCTCACAAATCCCAAAGAAAACACATAAGTATCAAAATTTTGGTACCACATTCTAGGAGATTGCTTCAAACCATATAGAGATTTCTTTAACTTACATACTAGGTTCTCTTTACCTTTCTCAATGAAATGCTCTGGCTGAGACATATAAATCTCTTCCTTCAAATCACCATGAAGGAAAGATGTCTTCACATCCATTTTCCCGATTTCTAAATCATATGTTGTTGCAAGTGATAACAAGAATCAAATAGATGTCAATTTTTCTACAAGAGAAAAGATTTCCCCATAATCAATTCCCTCCACCTGGGAATATCCTTTCATGACCAACCTTTCTTTATGCTTATCAACACTACCATCAAGACCTATCTTTTTCTTGAACACCCATTTACTTCCAACAGGCTTTCATCCTTCAAGAAAAGGTACTAGATCCCATGTATCATTCTTCTTCAATGACTTCATTTCTTTGTGCATGGCTCATGACTAGGAATCTACATCAGACATACCCATAGGCTCTCTAACAATCCTAGGCTCATCAGTGCTAGCAATCAAAGCATAGGCACAACTAGAATCTAACATAGAATATCCAAACCTTTCAGATTGCCACTTAGCATGCATAGACCTCCTCACAAGCTGAGGTTGAGGTTCTTCATCTTGCCAAGAACTCTTAGAGCTACTTGAGCTCTCTTCATTAACAGGTCCATCAGGAGTACGTAGTTCATATTTATTGTGTGTAAGAGGAACTTCAACTATCTCATTTGTTTCTTCTTTCATCTCTGGTTGTAGATCAAATGTGGAAGGTTTCAGCTCATAGAAGATCACTTCTATTATAGAGCACCTTCTCTGTAATTGGGTTCCAAAGCTTGTACCCTTTCACATTGATTCCATAATCGATGAAGATGTACTTCACTGCCTTGTTCCCCAATTTAGATCTCTTTTCACTAGGCACATAAGCATATGCATCACAACCAAAGACTCTAAAATTTCTCAATGAGTGCTTCTTACCAGACCATGCTTCCATAGGTGTCTTATCAATGAGCATCGAAGTAGGAGATCTATTAATTAGATAACATGCAATGGCTACAACCTTAGCCCATAACTTCAGTTCAAGACCAAAACCACTCATCATACTCCTTTCCTTCTCCATCAGTGTTCTATTCATCCTCTGCACAACTGCATTTTGTTGTGGAGTATAAGGATTTTTTTAATTTCTCTTAATCCCATGGTCCTTATAGAACCTGTCAAAATCTACAGAACTAAATTCACCTTCTTTATCCATTCTCAAACACTTTATTTTCCTACCAGTTTGATTTTCAACCAAGGTTTTGAACTCCTTAAATCAATTGAATACCTCAACTTTAATTTTGATAAAATATACAAATATCCTCGAATCATCATCTATGGACGAGATAAAATACACAAATTTTGATAAGGAACATTAACTAAACCAAACACATCAACATGAATATAATATAGAATTCCAAAATATTTATGAGAACTAGAATAAAAAGAAACAGGGTGTTATTTTCCATATATAGAATGTTCACAAAAATTGAACTCAAGATTACAGTCATCAAGCCCATCAACTAGGCTTTTATTCTTCAAGGATTTTAAACCTTTTTCACCAATGTGTCCAATCCTAAAGTGCCACAACATTATATTCTCCACTGGGAGATTCACCTCTAAAGAACTAGTACCCTCAAGAATAATTTCCTCCTTCTCTACTTGATCAGATGAAGAATCCCTTTTCCCAGACTTCACAGAAGTACTATTGCATTGAACTATGCAAGCATCCAACTTATATAGAGTGCCAACTCACACACCCTTAGCAAGCACCATAGAACCTTTGGTCATCTTACAACTACCATTTGAGAAAGATACCTGCACATCCAAATCATTTAACTTACAAAAAGTAAATTCCATTCCAAACTAGGGGTATGCATCACACCATCGATTCCCTTTATCCTTCCATCAGGAAACCAAATCTTGACTCTTCCATGACCAACAATTTCTAGGTGATAATCATCTCCCATATACACCTTTCCACCAACATACTCTTCGTATTTTGAAAATCAACCCCTATGAGATTTCATATTAAAAGATGCACCTGAGTCAATTAACCATACATATTATGATGCATGAGTTGCCAAGGCTACTATGAATGCATCTGCATCATCCCGAGAAGATTCATTATCAGAAGAATTATTATTTTTCTTTTTCTTCTTCTTCTCTTCTTTGTAGTCTTTCTAGATATGTTCAGATTGCCCACAGTTCCAACATTTCACCTTGGAATTCTTACTAGGAGACTTTGATCTCCCTTTGACTTGGATTTAGACTTCTTGTCCTTCTTTTTTCCTTTCTCCTTTGATCTTCCTTGAACAACAAGGGCCTCCTTGGCCATCTCAGAAGACTTCCTTTGCATTTCTTTTGACAATAGTGAAACAACCACATCATCTTCCATCTTGAAAGTGGTTCTTGTACTCCCAATAGCCATTACCAGGTGATCCCATGTGTCAAGCAAATAACACAACATGAGCATGCAACAATCCTCGTCATCTATCTTCACACCATCAAACCCCAACTAAGCAATAGTCATGTTAAACACATTCAAATGATCTACAACAAACACTACTTCCTCCATCTTTAAAGAGTAAAAAATATTTCTCAAGAATAACTTATTTACCAAGGATTTTCCTTGATAAATGTCACCAAGATTTATCTAGAGAAGTTTTGTGGTCTTCTCTTCATGGACATTCAAAAGAACAAAATCGACCAAGCATGATTTGATCAGACCCTTGGCTTTCTAGTATATTGCATCCCAATTATTTTTTGAGGTTGCCAATGGTTTGTTACTAGATACCACATCCCATAGCTCTCAATCCATGAGAAAATCTTCCATCTTGAGTTTCCACAACTCAAAATTACTGCCATTGAATTTTTCTATTTCTATTCTTCTGAATGTACTCGCCATCTTAAATCTACAATAAGATTACAACTAGATTTCTCTACAAAACTCCCATTGAAACCAAATCAACACAAAAAACCCTTTTAACCCACAAGGATAACAAAGATGGCCGATGCTCTGATACCAAATGAAAGGACAATAGAACATGGAATACGCCTTCCTAATACTAATCTTCAGGAGAGAGAAACAAAATAAACCGTTTAAAACTTTACAATTACAATTCATTTAAGATGCACATATTAAAAAGCAGAAATAGACAATAAAACATCAACACAAGATTTACGTGTGAAAACCCTTTCGGGAAAAAACCCACACACATACATAAATACATACATACTTCTGATCTTCACTCACAATTCCAATGCACTACGACATTGCATACATACTTCTCAAGTGTTATAGGAAATACATACATAAGTACATACATACTTAGATACATACAAGAATAATACATATGTACATACAATCCTACATACATACAAGCATACATGTACACATGTAGATACTATCTTACATACATATAGGCATACATACATGCATGCATTGATACATACATACATACATACATACAAGCATACATGTACATACAAACATACAAATATATAAACATACATTCAATAGAGTAGCATTTAACATAGAGCAAGACATAACATGAGCACATTATATAGTGCTCGCATTATGTCTTGCTAGACATGTCCCACACAAATGTAAAAAACCATGTCAAAACTAAGATATAACATGAGCGTGTTATAATGCCCTCACATTATATCTTGCTTTGGGAATCCCCAAGCCTTAGGCTTGGTATTTTCCTTGGAATACCAACCTAAAGGATTGGAGGGCCCTAACAACTAGAGACATATTTTTGCAAATTCTACAATATTTCACATAATCGGGTTCATGTTCACCGTCAGGATTGCATGTGTTTCAATGTCAAACAAATCGAACACCTGGGTAATGTTAGAATCTCTCTTAGCTATCCAATGATGTAATTTTTTCACTTTTTGACAATATTAAGACTTTCATATATAATTTATTTTGTTTGTGTGTCTCTTTTTTGGAAAAAAGCAATGTTTGGTGTTTTTTTCATTATAAATTAACCATCCATAGAAATTTCAAATAAATTACAGTTTTAGAAACTAGACTCCATTTTACAAATTAAAAAAAAAAATCAATGAGTTTCCAAAATTTGTAGGGGTAGCACGGCCAAAATTCTATTTTTTAGGAAGTGTCCACTTTGAAAATTAGTAAAAATAAAATATTCATTAAAAAATTATCAAAAAAATTGTCCATCAAATTGATTCTGACATCGAGATCACTGACGAAGCTAACACCCCCCATCGATCTCATAGATTGGTTCTTAAACAGGACAAGGTGGGAAGTCTTAAGAAGGCTTTAGATTTGGATAATGATAATGGGAGTGATAGTGAAAGCTAGGAGGAAAAGGTGGCGGGTGGGGAAGGCCAGTTTGTGTCAGTGAGTAGCATGTCCCATGTGTCTAAAAGCTTGAAGAAGGGCCCTTCCAGTGCCAATGTGATGGAAATTAACCCCCGGTCCTCCATTGTGGATAAGGGAAAAGCCCCCTTGCAGGAAGATCACAATGAAAAAGAGCAGGCTTGGGAAGAAGTGGGCAAGCTGAAAGGGAGAATGGAGAGGCTGGAAAAAAAGGTTCAAGAGGTGTCTCACTTTGCCCTGAGGGTCATGCACAGGTCGACTACCAGTCTATGCTTGTTGCAGAAGGACAAGTCTGCGGACGATGGTGAAGATGATGCTAGTTTCAAGGAGTTGCTCGAGTTCCTCATGATGGATTGGGCAACTGCTATACAGGATAAACCTTGTAGGGAGGAAAAGAATTAGGTCTTTGGGTCTTTTTGTTCTTGTTTTTATCTATGAATTTTTGTATGTTAATGTTGTTTAACTGGTTTGACCCATGGGGGTCTTTGGACTTACCTGCTTCTTTTCATGCTTGCATGAAGGACTTTGTTTATCTTATGGTTACTGTTGCTTTTTGGTTTTTGATATGATTTGTTGTGGGTGATGGCTTTCTCTCTGCTATCACTGCACTGTTAATGTGCTTACTCTGGATGGCCCTTGTTGCCTTGTATTGATGGGACAACACCCTTGTTTTTTGTTGCTTTTTATATCAAAAACTACATACTGTTAGCTAATTTCTCACTGGAGCAATTTTAAAAATACTAAAAAAAAGGTCACCGTGCTAGGTACACACAAAATTTTCTATGTTATGTTTTTCTGACAAAAACACTACCAATTTTTGTGCATCCCTCTTTTGAACCCCTTAATCTCAACCATTTTCAAAATAAATTAGTAGTTTAGAAATTAGACTCGGAGCACTACGACCCTTATTTTGTTGCATCTCAAAAATTTGAGTGTAACTATCCTCAATTTCACATCCAAGGTCAGTATTTCCTGATTTTAGAAAAAAAGTGGCCACTTAAGCCCCCTTTTTGGCCCCCCATATTTTTGCACTTATCTGAGAGGTTGGGGGCTATGAACCATCCTTTGTTGAACTATATTCATATGGAGATGCATCAATCCAACACGGATCTATGGATCTATTCCTTGTCTAGACTGATGTTAGTGGCTACCTCTCAGGGGGAGTAGATAGTGTCATGTGTTGTCATTGAGTTGTTGATTTGATTGGGCATAGTCCTAAGGGGAGTATTCAGAGCAAGTATGTTGGTTCAATGTCAAAGGGGGGGAATAATGCAAAACTTTTATCATTTTCCATTGATGTCAAAGGGGGAGAAAGTATCATGTGAAAAAGTGCAAGGTATCAATGGAGAAAGTTGTGAATATTGTCAAATCATTTAGGGAGAAAAAAAAGTGCATTCAGAGTTGTATTGTCTTTGATGGTTTTCCATATTATGTGTTACCATCAATGAAAAAGGGGGAGATTATTGCAAGTATGAAGGTGTTGAAATTGATGTCAACATGAAGTCTACTGATTGGCATTGTCATTGATGTCAACTATTTGTTAAGGAAGTTGTTGCATGATTAAAATGTTGAGGATATTAAGAAAATTGTGGAAAAGAGGAAAACAAGTTGTTGCAACTTGTGCATGTGTAGTTGATATATTGAGGAAGTGTTGTGAGCACATGGAGCTATTTTTTTTTGCACTATATGGATGAGTTGGAATGAAGTAATGAGTTGAGATGATGTCTCTAATACTTGATTTCCAAGTGCTTTTGAGAAAATTTAATAAACAGTGAAAACAATGTTGTGCAAGTGTTTAGAATGTGCTTCGGATCGTTAACTTTGTTTCTTATGGATTGATGCTATGCCTATGCAGATTTACTATGTTGATTGAGGTTGTTAGAGGTTTCTATATTTAGAATTTTGGGTTATGGATCATTGGTGAAAGCAAGTGGTATTCACCAATATGTGAATTGGTTTTGCAATGTTGCACAAAGGTTCCGGGGAGAAATGTATTTGCTCCACATTTCTCCACAATTTCTGTTTAGGACTTGTGGTTTTGGAGGAGAGTTAATGGTGTTGTTCTCTTAGTTGTGTCAAGAGGATTCATGGTTAGGTGTATCAAAAGTTTTAGAAGCATTTACTTAATGTTTAATGTGTTTTCATAGGTAACGATTGGCCTGGTGTCTACACTACATTCAAAAATATTCAAGTATTAATGGATGTGTAGCATGGTGTGTGAGATTTAATTTTGGGTCTCGGTTAAGTGTTGTTTTGGTCCCCTTTCATTCCTATCCACTGCGGGAATGTTTATGTGTTGACCTAATTTGAATTTATAAATATAACAAATAGAATGTCAACCTTGGAGAAGATGTTTAAGGTTGAGGTTGATATAAATAAGAGTAGAGTTGTTGAGAGTTGAATGGGAGAAATAATGAAGAGAGAAGAAAGATAGATGCAATATCAATGCAAGTGATGTATATTAATTGAATTTGAGTAGAGCAGTGTGAATTTCAAAGTATTGGATTCTTGAATGCAGTGATTCGAAGGTGTCTAAAATATTTTATGCTAGACTACGAACGTATTGGAGCATTGTGGTGGATTCCTTGTTGCATTGAGAAAGTGTTCATGGTGTAACATTTCTCCTCTATCTTCTTGTATTTATTTTTATGGTAGTGAGCCATGGCTATGAGCATTTTGTGGACAGTGTGTCCTATTCTGGTAGTGAGCATTTTTGTACCGATTTTGCAATTACTTATATTGTAAGCTAATCCTCACCATGGTTTTTTCTTCATTGTATTTTCCACATAAATCTGGTGTTCTCTTGTGTATGGTGTTTCTATTTTAGTTTATGTTATCTTCATTTCATGATTAGTTGCATTAACAAAATAAGTATTATTGAATGCATGTGGATGTAATTACTGTTGAGGGTTATTGATGTTTTGATTAGATACAATTGATTCACCCCCCCTCTAAATTGTCTTGTTCATTCAATAGTTTCATACATTTATTCATATTTTTGTTTCATAGTTCTATGACATTAACAAATATAAAATCAATCTTCCTTTTCATATGATTGGCTGATTTTCAACATTGCTTGGCCATTATTGTTTAATGCTAAAACCATGCTCATTTGAACATTAATTTTCTGCTCTTCAAGTTTCAATAGCCTTTCTTCAATTGAATCTTCCTTGATCATGCATTGTTCATGTCATTTCATGTGTCCCTCTTTAGCCATTTGTAGAGTATAAATCAACAACCTATTGTTCTCAACAATAACATCCTTCATGCCTATTACATTAGAAATTGATTTCGTTTTTTCCCTATGCATTGTTTGTCTCCATCACTACCATTTTTAGACTGGTCATGAATGTCCATATTTGGTGTTTCAGGTTCATGCAATGGCTCATCTTCATTTGGAGGATTGTTCTCATCAAATGTATAGTTTGTATCAAAAGAGTCGATAGTGATATTTCCTTGATTGATGACTTGATCTTTACCAAATGTGGTATCCATTGCATCATAAAGTTAAAGAATGAACTTTGTAGGAAGTTTCTTTTCAACCCTCTCATGATTTGTCATATTCCAGTAACTATCATGCCCAGATGGAATATTATGTTCATAGTCTATTTTTTTGTAATTAGGTTGAAAATACTCCCAACAATCTCAACACTAGTTTTTTTTTCGAGGAACACCATGAGCAAAGCAACATTTTTGAATAATTTCCCACTTTTCGGTAGAATTTAATGCTTTTCTCATTGTACCACCACTTGATTGTGTTTCTCTCTCAATTCTTTTAGCTTCAATTAGACCCATTATGTTTGCAATGCTCCAACAAACTACTTTTTGCTTGAGGAGTTACATGAAATTGATTTTTGGTGTCTTCTTCTTCATTGGTTGGAATTTCCTTTTCAATTATCACTTCTTCATTGATCCCTTGTGTACTAGGAACAAACTCTAGGTAATATTCATCATTAGAGGAGAAAAAAATTTCACCTACATTGTCTTGTGAAAGTAACGAAGTGAAGTTTACAAAACCATGTTGAAGAATTGGATAGTATGTAGTATTATCCATGAAAAAAATAAGTACTTGGTACCTACATTGAATCAAAAAAATTGACAATATGATCTTGTGTCAATTATACAAATACCAATCCAAAATTTTAAAAAAGAATTCTATAAATAAGTATGCATCATATTGTAAAATGTGAAAAGGTGAACTAAAGGAGAGGAGAAATATTGCTCATTCATGCAGAGGTGAAATAATAACAACTATAGTAATCAGACTTATACATAACAAAAAGTTCACATTTGATTTAAGGTCACATAACAACTATAGTAGTTAGACTTATACGAGCAGTACCCTTACTCTATGAAAACTTAGCAATTAAAAGGTAAGGAAAAAAATATATAATTAGTCATGAGATTTTGATTCAAGAGGAACTCAACTAGTTGAGAAATAATGGTAGGTTTGGCACTGGGTTAAAAATATGGAAATAACTCATAATTGAATTTAGTCTTCTTGTTCTTTTGTAAATTAGAGTCAAACTCTTGATTATGAGTCCACATTAGAAGAGAATTGTAATTATAAGAATACCAATACTCCCAAGAAGAAATATGCTTCACAAAATAGCTAGAATATCTCATTTTAGGTGAAGGTCTCCTTATATTGTAGCTAAAATAGTGAGATGGAAAAAGATACAGATGTGGGCACTTTGTGCTTATTATTGAAGCAATAAAAGGGTGTGTAGTGTAGGAAAAGTATACTTTTTTCACACTTAATTTGGAAATTAAATATTAAAATGAATTAAATTATACCTTAATTTAGTGTTGTAGTATGTATTTTACATATTCACATTAAGTTTAGGGCCTTGTTAATTACAATGGACTTAATTGTGCCTTAATGTGGTGTTGTAGAGTGTATCTCTTTACACTTTCACACTTGTTTAGGGCTTTATTAATTAATTGAGGTTAATTTTCCCTAATTGGCCCCTTTAATTTAAATCCAAGCATAATTAATTGCAATTTTCGAAGAGGAAAATCTAACATTCATTAATGCCATGACATAACATTTATCATTGAGCAATGCATGTCCTAGGTAAGTGACCTAGGACCTATTTGCTCAAGGGAAAATGGGTCCTCTCTTAGACCTAGGACCCTAATTTAAATTATATTTTTGGCGGTATTTTAACATATTCAAATCCATATTCACATGTCAACTTGTGTTATTTGAATTTTAGAAAATTAATGTTACATACCTATAAATATAAGGTCATTTCACTATGTTTGATCTAAGTTTTCAAGTGTTCAATTACAAGAGCTAAAGTGAACATTTCAAGACATTCAAGAGTAGATTTATTGAATAATTATTGCAGCAATCAAGATCCTATTATCATGTCAAAATCTTCTTGCATCATGCATGTTATTTGAGCTAATATGTTGATGTAGTGTTCAAGATCCATTCAAGCATTCAAAGGCAATTGTTTCAAATCAAATTTCAAGATCAAGATCCACATCCATTGAAGTCATTTCATGCAAGTTGCAGATCTACATTCTAAGGTTCATTTAAGGGTTTGGTAAGTTGTGACATTGCTTTGTTCATTCATCATTCCTTCATGTTTCATTGTTTCATTACCAAAACGAGGTTTGACCAAGGAAAACCCCCATTCACCAACAAAAAACCATTTTTCCCTCTTGATTTGTGTTTGCAAATTTTAGGTGGAAGATCTCTTGAAGAGAAAAATTGAAGTTGTCAAAGTTGCATTTGTAGTCATCATTGTTGCAATTTCATGGAAGCTCACCTACAAGATTTATTTTCGGCTGGTCCGATTGTGAAAATCAAGGATTTGGGAGTGCAAACACAAGAGAAGAGAACCCATAAACCATTTTTACAGAGCCCTAGCCAAGACCCATTCGCCATAGGGTGAATGAGTCCTCAGATAGCTTCAAAAAAACACTCTTGGTGACTGGTACACATCATTTTCTCTCTCTCAAATCTGCATTTTAATTTTTGGTTCCAACAATACTGAGCTTAATCTTCAAGATCCAAGTTGTAGGTTGCATTTTAGAGTTTGCTATTTTTAATCTTTTTCTCCAAAGTGTTGTTTAATTAGGACCCTCGTCCTTGCAAAGTAAGGAAATTTGCACATTCACACTTTGACTTGGCTGACCACAAGGTTGATAGACCTTTCATGGTGTGGATCTCATTTCCTAATGAAATAGAAGGAAAATAGGTCCCTAATTGAGTTCATCAACCCCATTTTGGTGAACTCTCTTCCACACCTCATCATTTTTCTTTGTTTTAGAGTGAAGTTGGAGAAAATAAGTATTGGTAGTTTACAAGCATCTTATAGACAGATCTGATGTAAATGGAAGCTGATCTTTTTACATCAATGATGCAAATGTTATATTAACTGCAGAAATCTTGTGTAAATTCTATTGCACCTTATACTGTCCTACAAATCCTGTAGATCTCTTGAGGATGTTCAGAAAATGTGTTCTTTATATTCTTTGGTTCAAACATTCATTTTTTAGGTTGACTCTTCCGGATCCATTGAATTCTCTGTCATATAACCACAAACATCTGACATTGGTGTATCTGGCTAGTATAATCAAACATCAGACCCTTAAAAATTATAACCAGGCATTGCGAAATATCTGGTACCAATGTTTTTTGTTTACAGTTTTGAAGATCATAGAGTTTCTAATTTTTATTAAATAGTGATTTTGAACAAATTTTATTCAAAATGTTTGTAAAGATTAGTCAAGCTTTGCTATTTGAATTTGTGAACTAGGCAATCCCAGTTTACATTTCAGAGTTAGCCCCTGCAAATCTCCGGGGTGGATTGAACATGACGTTCCAAGTAGCAATAGCCCTTGGAGTCTTCACTGCAAGCATGATAAACTATGGAACCCAGAAAATGAACCCTTGGGGACAGCGTCTCTCTTTGGGCTTGGCTGCATTTCCTGCACTTCTATTGACTGTTGGAGGGATATTATTTCTCCCTGAGACCCCCAATTGCCTCATAGAGCAAGGTCATGTGGAGAAAGGCAGGATTGGTTTGGAAAAGATTAGAGGGACAAATAATGTCCAAGCTGAATATGAAGACATGATGGATGTAAGAGAATTGGCTAAAGTCATAAAAATTACATATAGGAACATTTTAAAAAGAACAAATCGTCAACAACTAGTAATGGCAATCTGGATGCCAGCATTCACATTTTGGCTTGTAACAAGCCATTGCTGTTCTATGCTCCTATACTATTCCAGAGATTGGGACTTGGAGAGAATTCTTCTCTCTATTCTTCTGTATTGACTGGAATTTTGCCCCTGTTCGCAAGGATTTTTTCTATGGTCACAGTCAACAGATGAACACGCAGAACCTTGCTAATTTGGGGAGGAATTCTGATGATAATATGCCGGGAATTTAAGTCCAAAGATGTAACCTCTTTGTGGAGCTCAATAGTCCAATTGGTACTGATATATGCCCACCTTCCCATCTGCGAGACTAATGATGCAAATCTCCTTTCAGCTCATTATGTCCCATAGGATGTATCTAAAGATGTAACCTTCCCCTTATTTGTGTTAAAACAATTATAAGCTATATAAAGTTTTCAACTCCCATGCTAGGAAGTAATCGAGCAGTAACATCAAACAAATTGTCTGACTATCCAATGATGCAGTCCTCATTTTTGTCTACTCAATAGAAATCCATTTTCGTATGATCTACACCGACCTTCACTTTTGTTGTATGATATTGCTCCCATGGTAACTCTTATCCAAAGATAAAACCTATTTTGTTAACTTAGTTGTAAGTGCAATGGACTTGATCTAAGCCCATCTTAGAATCTGCAACCTCCCTCTTCTATTATTCAACTCAATATTGGAACTACATTATTCTGTCCACTCCTATGCTGAGCGCTAAATGAACAACAGCATCAGTTAGAAGTACATAAATTTGTCAACTACCATACTTAGCAGCAATTTAAAAGCACCAATATCTAACGAACTAACCGTCTTCCTCACTCAATTGTAAGTTGAATGGGACATGATCTCCTTTTTATGAATTCAAGGTATAAGGTTCAAATCCCACGGTGGATAGTGGGATTTCCGTAGGGAGAAAGCGGCATCATTCAGTGTTCAAGGAGAGGGGGTGGAACGATGGTCGAGTTTGGCGGGCGCTGCGGCAGGGTCAACAAAGGAAGTGGCAGCAGTGGATATGGTGGTGGCAGTTCGGAATGGCGGGGATGAGGTCCCCTGAATGTGACCTCACTGGTTCATAGCTCCAGTCAAAAGCGTTCAAGGTGCTGCCCCTTAACAGTGATTTACCGAGAAAAAAGAAGAAGAGGTAATTGAGAAGAAACATCAATCTAATAACCTTAATGATAAACCAGATAAATATCCAGTGTACATGAGGTGCAGCAAGTTCAGTTTTTGCTATTCCTAATTCCTCTTCACAATACAAATCTCAAAATTACTGGATGGCAAGGCACTTAAAAAGCTTTAAATAATCAAACTCTATGGTTCTAACTCTGCTCTTTCTTGGGTCGGGAGGAAGACATACTTACATTTTTGATAAAGATGAACCTAACACTCAATAATGGTTTGAAAGTTGTCTTTGGTTTAAGAAGACAAGTTTGTCCTGTAGATGTGTAGGTCATCCGGCATGCAGGGCACTGAAGATGAGGTCAATTCTTTAGAATTAAGTCTCTTCTACAAGTATCAGCGGCCTTGAGTTATGATTTAGAAACCAAAGGACTATAGAGGTTGCATACTTTTCTCATATTCAACTATTTAAATCTTTGGTTGGCGGGAATTCTATTTGGTATCCTACTATATTTAGAATGGCTGCTAATATAATTTAAGAACTTTAATTTCATTTGCATCATAAGGTACAATTGCTGGCAGCTTGGGACAATATTTTGACAGATAGTTGAGCCGTAAATTTGCAGTTATTAACTCAAAATAATCTCATTCAAAATCGCCAGAAAATTAAGTAGTGTACAACACAATGAAAGGGTACATTACTCTGTTTGTGTAAGTTTCACCCCTAAAAGAATTGCCAAAAGACTTAGATCCAGTCCGGGTAGCTCTTGAGTTCTTTTATATCCTAGTTACTTACAGTTAAAATAAAAACATAATTAAAAAAACAATAGCGATCCATGTAGGAGAGTCTTAATGAAAGCATTAAAAATTAGAAAAACACCCCACTAATTAAACTGCTGTTGGTCTTACTGTATGTGGTTCTAATGAACAAATTGCTTAAAGAGCACTATGATGCTTTGTTCATTTAGCTCTTGAGTTTTAATATGATCATTGATCCGCAAACTATGATGGTTAGACCATACAGTAGTCACCAACATACAAATCCGAATAAAAGACATAAAGACTGGATTTTGCTAGCAAAAGAATTTAACTCAGAGTTTCAAGGATATGAGAGTAAGCAATCACAGAAATGGAGACAAGGATTTACACTGGGAAACCCATGAGTGAGGAAAAACTAGAGAAAAATGTGTGCCAACTACTCACTTAAATCCACTAATTTCAAGGCAATTACATTCTTAGACCATTTAGACACACAAGCAGCCTGAATCTGATTCAGTTCAGTCCCTAAGATTAATAAAAAACTCTCTCTAAAACCTCAATGTTTGTTCATTACCTAAGCACAGTGTTTTTGGAAGTAAGAATTTACTCAGTCACTTCGAATCCCAATCTTTGGTTCCCCGATTTGGGTTTCCAACAGCATATTATGCTGTGTAATACAGAACAAAATATCAATGTTGAAGGAAGATAAATTGTATTTAAGATTTTAGTTACCAGCTCCATTAGTGGGTTTCATCATTGTTCGTCACTTTAATATGAAATAATATTTCTCTTCCCCTATTTGCGTATCATCAAGTTGCTTTGCTATGAGATGCTTAGGGTGGGGTCCCATGGGGCTGCAGGGTCTATTTTTAAGGAACAGGAGGTCTCATGGATTGATAAAAAAATTGCTACAGGATCATTTGGAATCTTTTCCTGAAGAATAGTAGCTGCTACCTTTTAGGACTGCAGAATTGAGAGGGTGAAAATGGGGTGGGGCTGGAGATTGCTCCTACAGTTTAGCAATTTTATTTGCCATCTGTAAATCATCTCAACTTTTAAGCTTCCTTAAATTTTGAAACTTATATTTTAAGCTGAACTCCACAGTAAATAAGTTGATGAGACCACCAGCTTCCTTAAAATCTGGAGCTTAATATTTTAAGCTGAATTGCTCTTTAAGTTCATGGGGTCACAACCTTTAAAAACTTCCTAAAATTTCTCAATAGCACCCATTGAAAGTTTTCAGGAAACCCCCCTCCATGGAACCCCACCCTTAGATGATGATAGATCTCCCAAATTATGACAGTTTAAATACAGCAAACACACATGTACGAACTTTGGTATCAAGATCTGAGTAAGGCTGAAAGCTAATATATGAGGACTCAAGCATTTTTCTCTTATTTAATGGTTTTGCTTTCTTTTTCTTGTTACTATGGAATTTTTGCATAGTTCAAACTTTGTGAAAATTAAATGACATTCGGTTTTAATCTACACATTTGCTTTGGGGCAATCTAAAAATGAACGAATGAGTGACTTTCATCCTAGGTTCAACATTTGGCCATGGGCGAACTTGTCACAATGAATGGCAGCTTGGATATTTCATTCCTTTTTGAAGAGCATAATTTTGTCATTTGAAGAATAGGAAATCTATTTAATAGCTCTGATTTTTGGTGGAGGTTGCATCAGGTTTTGATCACGTTTACAAGCAATTAAGGTGATTAAATGTGGGTATTGAATTTTGAGTTTGCGAAGTTGACTTATAACAAATCAATTGTGTTTACAAATCACATGTAAGGTTTCATAATGAATAAGTGAGATTCAATTAAGGTTTTCTATTTTGTAAAAGTCTTTCAAGGATGATAACTTGATCATAAGAGATTTACAATTAACTAAGATAATCAAGCATAAGTATTGAATGATGAGATTTACTAGCATTCAATTGTTTGTGTCACAACATATAGACCTCTATATTGTACATAGCCTTGAATAAAGTGAAAAAAAGTAGTTGGAGTCAAATAATAACTATTTTGTGGCCACTAGAACAATGAGTTGTGTTCATAACTTTCATATGAATTCTAACTCGTAATAGATTCATGCAATGAAAATCTTTTTTGTGTTAGCATAATATAGCCTCTCTTTGTTCCATGTGGTGTGATTTTAAATGTGAATAAACTTATGTAGAAATTTTCCCTCTACATTGCAGGTATTTATACTATTCAATTATAGAACTTTGACAGCTAAAAAATAAATTTTTTGGATAATATCACACAAAAAACATATAGATCAAATTTGTAATTTGCGGTATATTTTAGAATTTTTTTTTTTAAAGTATATTTGTGTCTCATATAAACTCTTTTCTTTTGTGATGTGATGTGCTATAATAGGATTTTCTTTTATGTGGAGTTTTTCCTTCAATATTCAATTTACGTATTCTTATGTAAAAATTTCCCTCTACATTACAAGTATTCATAAAAAAATTGTAGAACATTAAGCACAAATATTAATAGTTTTGTATAACATTATCCAAAAAAAGGTACCAAATATGCTCAAGAGCATATGTCTTAGCCGATGCAAAGTTAATAGTACAGTAAAGACCATTGCAAGCTCTACATAGTAGAAAACAATAACAGATGCATTTTAAGTATAGTAAAGGAAAAAATATAATCTATCTACTCAGAACTTGGAGACTAGTTCCAAGTATATTATACAATAGCAATAGAAACAAACTTATTTCCATTAAGAAAAAAGACAACTTAATTTTTTTCTGTTGACTACATTTACTTAAAATTGTCTTGATTATGAAAATTAAAATCATAAATATAAATTTTAAATAATATAAAAAATAAATGGAAAATATTTCTTTTTAATTTTGCAAAAGAACTGGTAGACAACAAAGTCTATCCATTGACAACCAATGTCACATAAAAATCCATCTTCATCTTTTCATTTTACAGCCATAAGCAAGATTTCCCAAATAAAATATTAAACACATATGATCTATATTACTTGAAGAGTTGGAAAAACGCTTGCTTTAATGAAAATTAGATAAACAATTATTATTTTTGTTGGGCATTTAGAATTAGCTAATCCAGAGCATAGAACTAAGGTTCCATGTTGCAGATGAACCAGTACTCCAGTTCTCAGAAAATGACCTTGTTGCAGCAACTGTTAAATTCATACAACACAACCTGGCAAAAAGTTAAGGAATGGTCAATAAATAACATGCTACCAAACCAAAAAAAAAAATCATAACCTGAACTTGCCTTCAATGGGATCTGTGATTACTATTAATTGAGTTGGCTGTAGAGAACTTCCAATGCTTTAAATAATGTAGAGAAACCTAACTGATGACAGAAAACAATCATTATATACCTCTACTTTTTAATGCCCTCTTTTCTCATATTGCCCATGGCATCTTTCCTTGAATGTCTCACATGTCCAGCATCTAGTTGTTTCCGTTGCCATTATATGGTCCCAATCCTAGCCTTTATGGTTCCAAGAGTCACAGTTTGATGTGGAAGGCTAAACTATCGGTTGTAGAAATATCTACAGCTAGATTATGGTGGCAATAAACCTCCTCAATGGTCGACTGACAGATGTCAATGCACTCATGGGTCTGTTTCCTACAAATTATCATGACAAATTCAATGGAAAATTTTAAGGATATTCCTGTTGAAAAAAGATTGCAGTTATTGTTATGCATAAATAGACTATATATAGTGTGAGATTTGAGTCTAAAATAAGTTTCACGCCTTTAAATCATTATTGAGTTATGGGAAAACAAGTTTCAGCTGCGGTTTAATGATAAACCAATTGCCCTTTAATGGTAAAAGTCTCCAAAATCTCACTTATCACATAAAAGCTAGATAAATATTGATTTGACAATTGGACTGGAACATTCTATTTCCATTTGCAGTGTTTTATTTCAATTTGATGGCAACTTTCTGTTTTCATTTGTATTGCTTTATGTTAAACTATGTGAAGGGAAACTAACTCCCAACTAATTATTTATTAAATCTAACACTAAGTACTTTTATATAAACCTTAATTTTCCAACATCTTGAAATTAAAAGATAGTCGCAAGTGAGTAGAGATGCAAATTTTTTTCATTGTCACATCGACATACAGACTAATCAGTTCATAAGACTCTATGAGATTAGTGTGTTGAAGACATTGAGTAATTTTTTTTATCCTGTCCCCATATAGAGTAATCAGTTCATAAGAATAACACTAAAATATTGAAGACATTGTGTGTGACTGAAATACTGATAATTTGGCATGCACAAAGGACTTGTCATAAAGGCGAGTTAAATTAAAGAGCAGTACCTATGAAGTGTGGTGGATGTAGTATGCATATATCTCTTAAATATATGTCTTTAAGTGTAGTCTCTTTAGCAGCATCATAATTAAGAATTTACTTTTCAATGGATACATGTACATTTGTTTAACAACTTATATGTTGGTTGTTTAATTAATTGATTAGTTTTGGAGTACCAAACATTTACTGATGTACATTTGTGTAACAACTTTTATGTTGGTTATTTAATTAATCAACTACTTTTAGAGTCACACATTTATTGATGTACATTTGTGTAACACTTGTATGTTGGTTGTTTAATTAATTGGCTAGTTTTGGAGTACCATGTATTTACTAATGTGCATTTGTGTAACTTCCATGTTGGTTGTTTATTTAATTGGCTAGTTTTGGAGTACCACACACTTATTGATATTTATAATTTCTAAGCTTTGGATGGATTGTGAAGGTGTTATATTATTGTATATCTTTTGATTAAAAACTCTCATTAATGTTTTCTTGAGAAACACAAGGATAGGCACCTCACAAAACTTTTATAATTTTAATAGTCTTTACATAGTCTTGGCTGCTAGATATTTTCAAACATCAATAGATAGAATTTTTTTATGAATAAAAATAAGATAAATAAATATCATTTTTGTTTTTAAATGAAATGTATGACTATTATTAATTTGTTGGTTATTGAATGATTTGATATATTTAAATAGAATGTTTTGATTCACTCAAAAAATAAAAATTGAATAGATTTATTTTTTAATAAACAGGGGTTTTTTTAAGACCAACTCAATATGCTTCCTTAAATCTACTTACAAATAATATTTGTCACACTCATTATATTTGTAATATTGGTTTCCAATGCATATTTCAAGCATCTTCTATATGCTACTAAGGAAATATCAATGCCTTTAAAATATGAAAATCATTCAACTCTTCACAATGTCTATAAATCTCCCCCTATCATTCAATCCATGTTATGTTTCTCTTTCTTCTTCTTTCCTCCTTTGTTTTCCTTTAGAGTCGGTTTCTTTGGTTGTAATGGGGCTATTTTCAACCCTTGTATTGTTGATAGTTAAAGGATTTCTTATCCTTGACAACACGACATTTTTGTAATACTTGAAATTGATATTGAAAGATATTTTTGACTCTAAATATGTTGTTAGTAATGTTTCATCTAAAGTAAATGGTTGAAGAGATAACCAATTACAAAAGTTATTAGTTGTGTAGAGGAAAAGATATAGAGGAATCCATATTTATAGTTTCATATAAAACAAGATATTATTAGTTAAATATAAAGTTAATGTTAAAGTTGTGTTAACGAAATTTAAAATGTAAACTTCATACTAAATGCATGCTATTACAATCTTGAAAAATATGCAATTAAGCATTTCGTTGAATTATATTCTTTTTTATCTATATAAAAGATAGATAAATATGACATGTTTCATAATTTTATAATTTATTTCATCCCAATTTGCACTTATTTGTGTGCTCAATGAAATTTATGTGTTCAAATAGAACAAAAATAGCAATAAAATCAATTAATAAAACAATGCAACAATTAGATTAGACTAAGAGGACTCGAACCTTAGTGAATTTCAAGGAAATTCACATATATCGAAGCCCTCGATGCATAGATTTTCCCAAGATTAGTGGTTTGCATGTGTGCTTGCTTGATTTTGGTAGCATAATGGCGCTAAATTGCTCAAAGTTGCATGATAGATGAAAAATGGATGTGTTTGATATGTATGTGAAAGGAGAAGAGGATGTAGGGTTATCATTGCTTGATGGAGATCAAAGGCTCACAATAGTTGAGAAATCTCACCTCATGAGATGTTTCCAAGTGCCATCATGAGGAGAGATGTGAGGGAGATGATCTCTCTAGCCTCAAGATTGTGACGAGTGTCATAATGAGAGAACATGAGAGTGAGATAGTACCTTAGAAGGTATCATAGGGGAATGGTGAGGATCATGGTCATAAAGGCATCCCTTGTCCTACATTCCCAATGTATGACAAATAAGGGAATAAAGGAATTTTAAATTTCTTAAGGGTAATTTTGGGATAAGGACCCATGTGGGGTACCTTTCCCAAATTGGGAAATCCTTTAAGGCTACAAGGACATGGAAGGGAATTAAATAAATAAGAAATTATTTATTTAATTTTTAGAAGAAAGGGAGTAAGGATGGGTTTATGAATTAAATTAAATAAATATGAGTATTTATTTAATTTAATAGATGAAAGGGAATAAGGATGGGAATAGGTAATATTAGTTAAATAATAGTAATATTATTTGATTACTATAGAGGATAGGAAATTGGTTGAATGAGGGGTAAATTGACCAAATCCGATCAATTTTAGGTGTCTATATTTAACCCTGCTTGGAGATGGTGTTACTCTAGACATGTAAAATTGGCCTAACACTTATTGCACACCTTAAATGACATTTTCACATTACCAGCATCATTATCATCAAATATTTCTATATTTCACATCAAAAGCATAAAAAACCCTAAATTTCTCTATTAATTGAATAATACGATATTATTTAATTAATTCACTTTTTCATCATTTTTGACAAATTAAATAAATTTCATTTATTTAATAAAGTCTTGAAACCCTAATTTCTGCTATTAATAGAATAATACGACATTATTTAATTAATTCACTTTTTCATCAATTTTTTTAGACTGCAGGAATCGGTCGAGTATCCGTCCTCCTCCCTATAAACTGTAGTGCGCCTGGTAAACATTTTTCATGTGACCAATGGCGCTAGTGCAACACGCCCTCCGGTACCATGGGTTTGGGGGGAGACTAGACCTCATGACCTCTTGCCTACAACAGGATGCTTTTAGCCAATCGAGCTAGGCCCCCCGCCCCACTTTTTCATCATTTTTGACTAATTAAATAAATTTCATCTATTTAATGAAGTCCTAATCTAACTTTATTCCTTCTGATTAATTAAATAACATCAATTATTTAATTATGTCACTAATTCACTTTATTCCCCTAAGTCAATTAAATTATTAAAACATAATAATTTAACTATGTCACTTTCCCCTAAATTTGAATACTTGAATTTAATTATTCAAAACATTGAATCAAAAATCAAATCAAACAAATATAACTTTGTTTGCAAAAGTCAAACTTGATTTGCATGTTCAACTTCAAAAAGATTAATTAATTAAATCAATTAATTAATTATCCTCACCCACTTTCGTGATTGAGCAAATTATGAACCACCGATTGCTCACTCTGATTTCCTGATTGATCAATCTATTTCTTGACAAATCAATCTATTTCTTCAATCACACCAATTACATAATCAATTTGCATAGATTATGCCCATCTAAATCCTCTCAACATCTTTCAACCGTTGATTAAGATATTCTACTATGTGATCTCAAGCATTCATTTTGAATCACAAATTCTATATAACAAACCTCTTGTTGGAAATAGGATGCCATTTAATTGCAATCCTAAACATTATTTATTTCATGTATCTCCTAAATCCTTGGAAAGTGTTCTCCAACACTAGGATTAGAAAGAGATTAATTTTGGATGAAATAATCATATTAATTGACATTTGTAATTAATTCTAACTAATAGGAGCATGTGAGGGCATCCAAGATGAGTTCCTAAATAATAGGAGCACATTGGGCACCCACATGAAAGGTGGAACTCATCTTGAGTTAAGTTAAATGTTTGGAGTAAAAGATAACACTTATGAATGCAACTAAAGATCCTAGGAGTTAGGGTTTGGTGTTTACATGCATGAAGTTTAGTTCAGTTCAAAATCAGTTTAGTTTAGTTTAGTTTAGTTCAGTTTAGTTATGGTTCAGTTATCTTCTGTTAGTTTTAGTTGAATGCTAGTTAACTTCAATTAACTTGGACTGCACGACTAATGACTTGAGTTGCATGACAGATAACAGGGACTACCTTCAGTTAACAAGAGATGACCATTCTTGCATCAATGGTGGAGATAAATGTTTCAGTTAACAAGAAATGACTTGGACCCAACTTGGGTGCCCAATTTGGCTTCTTGGAATTGACTCCTTTGCATGTTAAGATATTTTAGAAGGATAAGTTAAGTGAGCCCACTCTTGGGTGCCTACTTTAAGGATGAAGACTTGAAGATATTTATGGAATAAAGGTTGAGTTACTACTTCAGTTTGGGATGCCCAAATGGATGAAGATGAAGATGAAGATTTGACATTGTTCTTCACAACATAACTTTAATTGCAATAGATAGGTGTACCTTTTAGGGATAGGGATTGAGAATTGTAATTGTAACTCTTTTGGAGTTTACAAAGTTGATTAATGCCTATTTATCTCAAGCAAGTTGAGAGTTATTATCAATTTTTATTGTAGGTTGTGAAGAAGATTTTTTGAAGGAAAAAGAAGCATCTGAAGCAAGGATTGGAATTATTGTAATCTTATTTTGAGATTAAATAATACATTGATTCGTGGTGGAGTTTTTTCCCGAAAGGGTTTCTCCACTGTATATGTTGTGTATCTTCTATTCTTCTATCTATTTCTTCTACAACCTTTTGTCTTCATTCTACAAATGATAAAATGAATTAATCAAATAATCACCCACAAAGAATTTGTAATAAGGAAAGCATATTTAGATCAGCAATCTTAAAGTTTTACAAAGTATTAAGCTAAGAAAACACCTCAATTTTCAACATTTGGTATCAAAGTTGAGGTTGGGTAGAGTATTGGGACATCTTTCTCTTAAAAGATTGGAGGTTTTTTTGGCTTACTGGGAGTTTTTATTATTTTTGTTATTTGCTGATTTTGGAAAATAAGTTTGTTACAATGAGTTTGAATTCTCATTTAGATATTGAATGTTTCAATGGATCTAATTATGAGATGTTGAAACTAAAAATGGAGGATCTCCTTGAAGAGAGAGATCAGTGGTTAGTTGTTGGTAATGAGACAAAGTCACCTACAACAATGTTAGATGAGGATTGGGCTAAAATTGATAAGAAGGAAAGAGGGACCATAAGATTATGTCTTACTGATGCTATTCTCTTGAATGTTTCAAAAGAAACTATTGCATATAAGTTGTGGAAGAGAATAGGTGATATTTATCAAAATAAAAGTCTTACTAATAAGTTGTATTTGAAAAGACAGTTGTATTCTTTAAAGATGAAAGAATGTGATTCTATTGAAAATCATTTGAAAACTTTTAATTTGATTCTAAGTTAGTTATCATTTGTAGATGTAAAGCTAGAAGATGAATATAAATGCATTTTGTTACTTTGTTCTTTACTAGAGTCTTGGGAAAATCTAATTGTTGCTATCAGTGGTAGTGGTGCAGATCCGAAGATGGACAATATAATTCCTACTCTCCTATCAGAGGAGATGAGGAGGAAGTCTAAAACAAAAATCCAATATGCCTTGTTTGTAAAAGGTAGGCCTAAGAAAAATGAACCTATGTTGGTAAAACAAGGACAGACAACTGAGAGGGGGGGTGAATCAGTTGTCATAGAATAATAAACTTTTCAAACTTTACTTAACTTAATCTCAGATATGATGAATAAGAAATTAACCATAATCAATTAACATATCAGAGAGACAAAGAAAACCAATATTTTTCACATGGAAACCTTGTTAGGGGAAAAACCACGGTGGATGTTAGTCCACAATATTATACCCTGTTAAAAGTATAATGAAATCAATAAAGGGGAATGTACATGAATTCAGGCACACTGCCTAGAGCTCACTACTCAATTACAAAAGGGGCTCACTGCCCAACAATACATAATAGGACTAAAATCCAGAGAGTATAAATTGAGAAAATAGCTTCTCCACAAGCCTAATTACAGTTCCAATTAAGCACAAAAAACTCCTTCACAAACTACTTCACACCTCACTTGATTTTCTTCACACTCTGCTCTGTAATCAAATGATATTCACACATACACACATAAGAGTGCACTCAACACCTTTCCAACACACACTTACACACATTACACCGATGAAACAATCACTCTTATATATCCGCTACATGAGTTTTCATCAATAACTTAGTCGGCCAGGAAAATAAAACATATTTTCAATGTCGACCTAAATTTACAAATAAATTTTTAAAAGTGAATCCACCAAGGTCAGCCACATCATAGTGGGGACCCAAATTAATAACTCCAACAAAAAAATACTTCAATTAATTTCACCTCAAAGATCCACAACAAGCTACTATCATCATGTCAACAAAGAACAAGAAAAATCGAACATACAGAGAAAAATCTTCGACCACAAACACACCGATCAATGTGGACATACCACAAAGATAGAGCACGGTCGAGAAACATACAAGAGCACCAAGAAACAATAGAGAAACATCTACAGCAACTGAGATTTATAGAATCACACAAGCTTTACTCAGGAACACTGACAAAGATCATAGAAACACTGTTAGACCATAACACGATCAAATCTATACGTGGACTTCTGAAACTTTCAGTAGATGATCTAGATACACTCAGCACAAAATCCTTTAATCCACAATAGTTGAACTTCAACGTAAAGAACAAGACACCTTCATGACCTGCACGGTTCCACTGGGAACCTGAAACATTTTCTTTTACAATTTTCTCAATATCCTCGACATATAAAACCTCTAATACACCAAATGCTAATAGTGTTGACATCAATGAAAACCACATATCAGAAACACATCCACAACATCCAACAATCTCCCCCTTTTCCATTGATGGCAACACATGATGTGAAAAATACCATCAACCCAACA
The DNA here is from genome assembly GCA_007258455.2 of Sequoia sempervirens. Taxonomy (NCBI): domain Eukaryota; kingdom Viridiplantae; phylum Streptophyta; class Pinopsida; order Cupressales; family Cupressaceae; genus Sequoia; species Sequoia sempervirens. The sequence continues at coordinate 261,398,144 of VDFB02353493.1, forward strand.
TACTTGATTTTCCTTTGGTTCTAACTCTTCTCCTCAATTTCTCTTTGATTCTTAAAAGGATTTTTCACATTGCACTTCTCCCCCTTTGACATCAATGGAAAAGGTAACCATGACCTTTCCATATACATGCTTTGAACCACATATTTGCACATTTAACTACTCCCCCTGAGTAGCAGCCACAAAAACATCAATCTGAATCAAAATATAGCAATGTAGCTCACAGATTGATGCAAGTAAATGCATCTTCTTAGTTTTTATCAGGAGGGGTGATTACCCCTAGCATTCCTCTGAGATACTCAAAAGTATCCTTCAACAATGACTTAGTAAAGATGTTTGTAACCTATTCTTTGGTAGGTACATACTCCAATATGACTTCTTTCTCATTCACTTTCTCCCTCAAGAAATGAAACTTGATTGATATATGTTTAGTCTTAGAGTGTAGTACCAGATTCTTTGAAATATTTATTGCACTTGAATTGTCACAATATATGGCAATAGGCTCTTCATATATCACCCTGATATCTTTCAACATTTGTTTCATCCATATTACTTGAGTACAATTGTTTGTAGCAACAATATATTCTGCTTCAGCAGTAGATAGAGAAATGGAATTCTACTTTTTGCTCAACTAGGACACCAGCTTCTTCCCTAGGAAGAAAGCACCACCACTAGTACTTTTTTTGTCATCTACATCACCAACCCAATCCGCATCAGTATATGCAATCATAGTGAGATCATCATTGTTTGGATACCAAAGTCCAAAGTCAACTATTCCTTTCAGGTATCTAAAGATTCTCTTAACAACAGTCACATGTGATTCTTTTGGATCAGCTTGAAATCTGGCAACCATACATACAACATTCATAATATCTAGCCTAGTTTCAGTTAAATAAAGTAATTCACCGATCATTGACCTATATCTAGTTTTATTTGCCTTAGGAGAATCATCCTTTTGTGTTAGCTTACATCCAGTCACCATGGAAGTACCAACAGGCTTTGAATCTTCCATCCCAAATGTCTTCAGTAGCTCTCTCACATATTTGGACTGAGATATGAATATCCCCTTGTCTAACTAGGTCACGTGTAATCCTAGAAAGAACTTCATCTCTCCAATCATACTCATCTCAAATTCATCCTTCATCTCATTAGAAAAAATTATTCATAGATTGTCATCTCCTCCAAAGATGATTTCATCAACAAAGAATTCTATAATTAATTCTTTATCATGATCCAATTTGAAATATAAGTTGCTATCAGGAGTACCTTTAGTGAATCCAAGCTTCAGTAAATATTTGTCCAATCTAGCATACCAGGCTCTAGGGGCTTGCTTAAGTCCATATAAAGCTTTCTTCAAGTGGAAGACCATATCTTCCTTGTCAGTTAGCTAAAATCCATCTAGTTGTTCAATGTACACTTCTTCTTCTAGTTCTCCATTCATAAATGCTGACTTCACATCCATCTAATAGACTTTGTAGTCCTTGTATGCAACATAACCAAGAAATAATCTAACAGCTTCGATTTTGGTGACAAGGAAAAAAATTTCTTCAAAATCAACACCTTCCATCTGAGAATACCCTTTAGATACTAGTCTTGATTTATTCTAGACCACTTTACCTTATTCATTTAGCTTGTTCCGAAACACCCATTTAGTACCAATCACATTTTTGTCTTTAGGTCTACGAACCAGTATCTATGTGTCATTATTTTCAATTTTTGTTAGCTCTTCCTTCATAGCTTCCATCCAGTGTTCATCTTGGCAGGCTTCAGTGACATTTTTAGGCTCAATCTTGGAAATCAGGCAGTATTCTTCTGCAATCTTCCTTCTATTTTGTACTCCTTTATTCTTATCTCCTATAATTTGGCTTTCAAAATGGTTTAGCTTTACATACCTTGGAGTTTTGGAATTTTCTTGAACTTCTAATTCTTCTAATCTTCCTTCTATACTTGCACTTGTCTTTGCTTCCTAACTACCTTGACTTACCAGAATGAATTGAGGTTGCTTTACCGAAACATATGGAATATATGGAACAATTGGAAGTTGATTCTGTGTCTAAACATTCTTCCCTTTGTTTGTATTGTCTTCATCAGAATCATATCCACAATATCTAGATGATTTGACATAATCCTCATCAACTCTGACATTTTCACTCTCAACCATCTTCCTCAGTCTTCTATTATAGCATCGGTAGGCCTTGTTCTTAGTAGAATAACCTAAAAATATTCCTTCATTGCTTCTTGCATAAAACTTACCTATATCATCATCTCTCTTGATATAACATTTTCTTCCAAAGATCTTGAAATATTTAATAGTGGGTTTGTAACCAAACCATAGCTCAAAAGGGGTCTTACTAGAATTTCCATTAACATTTACCTAGTTTAAAGTGTACACAACAGTGCTTACAACTTCACTCCAATAGCTCTGGGGCACATT